>OX596274.1:62703503-63138503 GCA_951394225.1 Harpalus rufipes
CACTAAATTTTAGTGAATACAAGGTTTTGGGGGTTTTCCGTGGTGCCCTCGCCGGTACAGCTAAAGTTCTGTGGAAGTTACTGTAAAACACTAAAATCACACGCATTTCGCTTAGAAATAGCATTTTTAAGCGTTTGAATGCGAGTGACACAGTTTTTACATCATATTTGGCCGTTTCACGGTCTGAAACGAACGTTTTGTAAGAACATCTCGTATACATATTCTACGTGATGTATCGATGGATATCGATTGATTAGGCATAAAATCATCAGATGCACTGAGTTTTAGTGAATACACGGTTTTGGGGGCCCTCCGTGGTGCCCTCGCCGGTACAGCTAAAGTTCTGTGGAAGTTACTGTAAAACACTAAAAACACACGCATTTCGCTTAGAAATAGCAATTTTAAGCGTTTGAATGCGAGTGACACAATTTTTACATGATATTTGGCCGTTTCACGGTCTGAAACGAACGATTTGTAAGAACATCTCGGATCATATTCTACGTGATGTATCGATGGAAATCGATTGATTAGGGCATAAAATCATCAGATGCACTGAATTTTAGTGAATACAAGGTTTTGGGGCCCTCCGTGGTGTCCTCGCCGGTACAGCTAAAGTTTCGTGGAAGTTACTGTAAAACACTCAAATCACACGTATTTCGCTTAGAAATAGCATTTTTTAAGCGTTTGAAGGCGAGAGAAACAATTTTTACATCATATTTCGCCGTTTCGCGGTCTGAAACGAACGATTTGTAAGAACATCTCGGATACATATTCTATCTGATGTATCGATGGAAATCGATTGATTCGGGCATAATATCAACAGATGCACAGAATTTAAGTGAATTACAACGTTTTAGGGACCCTCCGTGGTGCCATCGCCGCTACAGCTAAAGTTCCGTGGAAGTTACTGTAAAACACTCAAATCACACGTATTTCGCTTAGAAATAGCATATTTAAGCGATTGAAGACGAGTGACACAGTTTTTACATCATCTGGCCGTTTCACGGTCTAAAACGAACGATTTGTAAGAACATCTCGAATACATATTCTACGTGATGTATCGATGGAAATCGATTGATTAGGGCATAAAAATCATCAGATGCACTGAATTTTAATGAATACAAGGTTTTGGGGGCTCTCCGTGGTGCCCTCACCGGTACAGCTAAAGTTCCGTGGAAGTTACTGTAAAACTCTCAAATCACACGCATTTCGCTTAGAAATAGTATATTTAAGCGTTTGAAGACGAGAGAATCAGTTTTTACATCATATTTGGCGGTTTCATGGTCTGAAACGAACGATTTGTAAGAACATCTCGGATACATATTCTACGTGATGTATCGATGGAAATTGATTGATTAGGGCATAAAATCATAAGATGCACTGAATTTTTGTGAATACAAGGTTTTGGGGGCCCTCCGTGATGCCCTCGCCGGTACAGTTAAAGTTGCGTGGAAGTTACTGTAAAAACACTCAAATCTCTCGTATTTCGCTTAGAAATAGCATATTTAAGCGATGGAAGACGAGTGACACAGTTTTTACATCATATTTCGCCGTTTCGCGGTCTGAAACGAACGATTTGTAAGAACATCTCGGATACATATTCTATCTGATGTATTGATGGAAATCGATTGATTCGGGCATAAAATCATAAGATGCACTGAATTTTAGTGAATACAAGGTTTTGGGGGCCCTCCGTGGTGCCCTTGCCGGTACAGTTAAAGTTGCGTGGAAGTTACTGTAAAACACTCAAATCACTCGTATTTCGCTTAGAAATAGCATATTTAAGCGATGGAAGACGAGTGACACAGTTTTTACATCATATTTGGCCGTTTCACGGTCTGAAACGAACGATTTGTAAGAACTTCTCGAATATATATTCTAAGTGATGTATCGATGGAAATCGATTGATTAGGGCATAAAATCATCAGATGCACTGAATTTTAGTGAATACAAGGTTTTGGGGGCCCTCCGTGGTGCCCTCGCCGATACAGCTAAAGTTTCGTGGAAGTTACTTTAAAACACTCAAATCACACGCATTTCGCATAGAAATTGCATTTTTAAGCGTTTTATGGCGAGAGAAACAGTTTTTACATCATATTTGGCCGTTTCACTGTCTGAACCGAACGTTTTGTAAGAACATCTCGGATACATATTCTACGTGATGTATCGATGGAAATCGATTGATTAGGGCATAAAATCATCAGATGCACTGAATTTTAGTGAATACATGGTTTTGAGGGCCCTACGTGGTGCCCTCGCCGGTACAGCTAAAGTTCCGTGGAAGTTACTGTAAACCACTCAAATCACACTTATTTCGCTTAGAAATAGCATTTTTAAGCGTTTGAAAGCGAGAGAAACAGTTTTTACATCATATTTGGCCGTTTCACGGTCTGAAGCGAACGATTTGTAAGAACATTTCGGATATATTCTACGTGATGTATCGATGGAAATCGATTTATTAGAGCATAAAATCATCAGATGCACTGAATTTTAGTGAATACAAGGTTTTGGGGGCCGTCCGTGTTGCCTTCGCCGGTACAGCTAAAGTTCTGTGGAAGTTACTGTAAAACACTCAAATCACACGTATTTCGCTTAGAAATAGCATTTTTAAGCGTTCGAAGGCAAGTGACACAGTTTTTACATTATATTTGGCCGGTTCACGGTCTGAAACGAACGATTTGTAGGAACATCTCGGATTCATATTCTAAGTGATGTATCGATGGAAACCGATTGATTAGGACATAAAATCATCAGATGCACTGACTTTTAGTGAATACAAGGTTTTGGAGGCCCTCCGTGGTGCCCTCGCCAGTACAGCTAAGTTCCGTGGAAGTTACTGTAAAACACTCAAATCACACGTATTTCGCTTAGAAATAGCATATTTAAGCGTTTGAAGGCGAGAGAAACAGTTTTTACATCATGTTTGGCCGTTTCACGGTCTGAAACGAACGTTTTGTAAGAACATCTCGGATACACATTCTACGTGATGTATCGATGGAAATCGATTGATTAGGGCATAAAATAATCAGATGCACTGAATTTTAGTGAATACAAGGTTTTGGAAACCCTCCGTGGTGCCCTCGCCGGTACAGCTAAGTTCCGTGGAAGTTACTGTAAAACACTCAAATCACACGTATTTCGCTTAGAAATAGCATATTTAAGCGTTTGAAGGCGAGAGAAACAGTTTTTACATCATATTTGGCCGTTTCACGGTCTGAAACGAACGATTTGTAAGAACATCTCGGATACATATTCCACCTGATGTATCGATGGAAATCGATTGTTTAGGGCACAAAATCCTCACATGCACTGAATTTTAGTGAATACAAGGTTTTGGGGGCCCTCCGTGGTGCCCTCGCAGGTACAGCTAAAGTTCCGTGGAAGTTACTGTAAAACACTCAAATCACACGTTTTCGCTTAGGATTAGCATTTTTAAGCGTTTAAAGGCGAGAGAAAAAGTTTTTACATCATATTTCGCCGTTTCACGGTCTGAAACGAACGATTTGTAAGAACATCTCGGATACATATTCTACGTGATGTATCGATGGAAATCGATTGATTAGGGCATAATCATCAGATGCACTGAATTTTAGTGAATACAAGGTTATGGGGGCTCTCCGTGGTTCCCTCGCCGGTACAGCTAAAGTTCCGTGGAAGTTACTGTAAAACACTCAAATCACACGTTTTCGCTTAGGATTAGCATTTTTAAGCGTTTAAAGGCGAGAGAAAAAGTTTTTACATCATATTTCGCCGTTTCACGGTCTGAAACGAACGATTTGTAAGAACATCTCGGATACATATTCTACGTGATGTATCGATGGAAATCGATTGATTAGGGCATAAAATCATCAGATGCACTGAATTTTAGTGAATACAAGGTTTTGGGGGCCCTCCGTGGTGCCCTCGCCGATACATCTAAAGTTCCGTGGAAGTTACTTTAAAACACTCAAATCACACGCATTTCGCTTAGAAATTGCATTTTTAAGCGTTTTATGGCGAGAGAAACAGTTTTTACATCATATTTGGCCGTTTCACTGTCTGAAACGAACGATTTGTAAGAACAACTCGGATACATATTCTACGTGATATATCGATGGAAATCGATTGATTAGGGCATAAAATCATCAGATGCACTGAATTTTAGTGAATACAAGGTTTTGGGGGCCCTACGTGGTGCCCTCGCCGGTACAGCTAAAGTTCCGTGGAAGTTACTTTAAAACACTAAAATCACACGCATTTCGCATAGAAATTGCATTTTTAAGCGTTTTATGGCGAGAGAAACAGTTTTTACATCATATTTGGCCGTTTCACTGTCTGAACCGAACGTTTTGTAAGAACATCTCGGATACATATTCTACGTGATGTATCGATGGAAATCGATTGATTAGGGCATAAAATCTTCAGATGCACTGAATTTTAGTGAATACAAGGTTTTGAGGGCCCTACGTGGTGCCCTCGCCGGTACAGCTAAAGTTCCGTGGAAGTTACTGTAAACCACTCAAATCACACTTATTTCGCTTAGAAATAGCATTTTTAAGCGTTTGAAAGCGAGAGAAACAGTTTTTACATCATATTTGGCCGTTTCACGGTCTGAAACGAACGATTTGTAAGAACATGTCGGATATATTCTACGTGATGTATCGATGGAAATCGATTTATTAGGGCATAAAATCATCAGATGCACTGAATTTTAGTGAATACAAGGTTTTGGGGGCCGTCCGTGTTGCCTTCGCCGGTACAGCTAAAGTTCCGTGGAAGTTACTGTAAAACACTCAAATCACACGTATTTCGCTTAGAAATAGCATTTTTAAGCGTTCGAAGGCAAGTGACACAATTTTTACATTATATTTGCCGGTTCACGGTCTGAAACGAACGATTTGTAGGAACATCTCGGATTCATATTCTAAGTGATGTATCGATGGAAACCGATTGATTAGGGCATAAAATCATCAGATGCACTGACTTTTAGTGAATACAAGGTTTTGGAGGCCCTCCGTGGTGCCCTCGCCAGTACAGCTAAGTTCCGTGGAAGTTACTGTAAAACACTCAAATCACACTTATTTCGCTTAGAAATAGCATATTTAAGCGTTTGAAGGCGAGAGAAACAGTTTTTACATCATGTTTGGCCGTTTCACGGTCTGAAACGAACGTTTTGTAAGAACATCTCGGATACACATTCTACGTGATGTATCGATGGAAATCAATTGATTAGGGCATAAAATAATCAGATGCACTGAATTTTAGTGAATACAAGGTTTTGGAAACCCTCCGTGGTGCCCTAGCCGGTACAGCTAAGTTCCGTGGAAGTTACTGTAAAACACTCAAATCACACGTATTTTGCTTAGAAATAGCATATTTAAGCGTTTGAAGGCGAGAGAAACAGTTTTTACATCATATTTGGCCGTTTCACGGTCTGAAACGAACGATTTGTAAGAACATCTCGGATACATATTCCACCTGATGTATCGATGGAAATCGATTGTTTAGGGCACAAAATCCTCACATGCACTGAATTTTAGTGAATACAAGGTTTTGGGGGCCCACCGTGGTGCCCTCGCAGGTTACAGCTAAAGTTCCGTGGAAGTTATTGTAAAACACTCAAATCACACGTTTTCGCTTAGGATTAGCATTTTTAAGCGTTTAAAGGCGAGAGAAAAAGTTTTTACATCATATTTCGCCGTTTCACGGTCTGAAACGAACGATTTGTAAGAACATCTCGGATACATATTCTACGTGATGTATCGATGGAAATCTATTGATTAGGGCATAAAATCATCAGATGCACTGAATTTTAGTGAATACAAGGTTTGGGGGCCCTCCGTGGTGCCCTCGCCGGTACAGCTAAAGTTCCGTGGAAGTTACTTTAAAACACTCAAATCACACGCATTTCGCTAAGAAATTGCATTTTTAAGCGTTTTATGGCGGGAGAAACAGGTTTTTACAACATATTTGGCCGTTTCACTGTCGGAGCCGAACGTTTTGTAAGAACATCTCGGATACATATTCTACGTGATGCATCGATGGAAATCGATTGATTAGGGCATAAAATCATCAGATGCACTGAATTTTAGTGAATACAAGGTTTTGGGGGCCGTCCGTGTTGCCCTCGCCGGTACAGCTAAAGTTCCGTGGAAGTTACTGTAAAACACTCAAATCACACGTATTTCGCTTAGAAATAGCATTTTTAAGCGTTCGAAGGCAAGTGACACAGTTTTTACAATATATTTGGCCGGTTCACGGTCTGAAACGAACGATTTGTAAGAACATCTCGGATTCATATTCTACGTGATGTATCGATGGAAATCGATTGATTAGGGCACAAAATCATCACATGCACTGAATTTTAGTGAATACAAGTTATTGAGGGCCGTCCGTGTTGCCCTCGCCGGTACAGCTACAGTTCCGTGGAAGTTACTGTAAAACACTCAAATCACACGTATTTCGCTTAGTAAAGCATTTTTAAGCGTTTGAAGGCGAGAGAAACAGTTTTTACATCATATTTGGCCGTTTCACGGTCTGAAACGAACGTTTTGTAAGAACATCTCGGATACATATTCTACGTGATGTATCGATGGAAATCGATTGATTAGGGCACAAAATCATCACATGCACTGAATTTTAGTGAATACAAGTTATTGGGGGCCCTCCGTGGTGCCCTCGCAGGTACAGCTAAAGTTCCGTGGAAGTTACTGTAAAACACTCAAATCACACGTTTTTGCTTAGGATTAGCATTTTTAAGCGTTTGAAGGCGAGTGACACAGTTTTTGGCCGTTTCACGGTCTGAAACGAACGATTTGTAAGAACGTCTCGAATACATATTCTACGTGATGTATCGATGGAAATCTATTGATTAGGGCATAAAGTCATCAGATGCACTGAATTTTAGTGAATACATGGTTCTGGCGGCCGTCCGTGTTGCCCTCGCCGGTATAGCTAAAGTTCCGTGGAAGTTACTGTAAAACACTCAAATCACACGTATTTCGCTGAGAAATAGCATTTTTAAGCGTTCGAAGGCGAGTGACACAGTTTTTACAATATATTTGGCCATTTCACGGTCTGAAACGACAGATTTGTAAGAACATCTCGGATATATTCTACGTGATGTATCGATGGAAATCGATTGATTAGGGCATAAAATCATCAGATGCACTGAATTTTAGTGAATACAAGGTTTTGGGGGCCCTCCGTGGTGCCCTCGCCGATACAGCTAAAGTTCCGTGGAAGTTACTTTAAAACACTCAAATCACACGCATTTCGCATAGAAATTGCATTTTTAAGCGTTTTATGGCGAGAGAAACAGTTTTTACATCATATTTGGCCGTTTCACTGTCTGAACCGAATGTTTTGTAAGAACATCTCGGATACATATTCTACGTGATGTATCGATGGAAATCGATTGATTAGGGCATAAAATCATCAGATGCACTGAATTTTAGTGAATACAAGGTTTTGAGGGCCCTACGAGGTGCCCTCGCCGGTACAGCTAAAGTTCCGTGGAAGTTACTGTAAACCACTCAAATCACACTTATTTCGCTTAGAAATAGCATTTTTAAGCGTTTGAAAGCGAGAGAAACAGTTTTTACATCATATTTGGCCGTTTCACGGTCTGAAACGAACGATTTGTAAGAACATTTCGGATATATTCTACGTGATGTATCGATGGAAATCGATTTATTAGGGCATGAAATCATCAGATGCACTGAATTTTAGTGAATACAAGGTTTTGGGGGCCCTACGTGGTGCCCTCGCCGGTACAGCTAAAGTTCCGTGGAAGTTACTATAAACCACTCAAATCACACTTATTTTGCTTAGAAATAGCATTTTTAAGCGTATAAAATCGAGAGAAACAGTTTTTACGTCATATTTGACCGTTTCACGGTCTGAAACGAACGATTTGTAAGAACATCTCGAATACATATTCTCCGTGATGTATCGATGGATATCTATTGATTAGGGCATAAAATCATCAGATGCACTGAATTTTAGTGAATACAAGGTTTTGGGGGCCGTCCGTGTCGCTTAGAAATAGCATGTTTAAGCGTTCGAAGGCGAGTGACACAGTTTTTACAATATTTTTGGCCGTTTCACGGTCTGAAACGAACGATTTGTAAGAACAACTCGGATACATATTCTACGTGATGTATCGATGGAAATCGATTGATTAAGGCATAAAATCATTAGATGCACTGAATTTTAGTGAATACTAGGTTTTGGGGGCTCTCCGTGGTGCCCTCGCCGGTACAGCTAAAGTTCCGTAGAAGTTACTGTAAAACAATCAGATCACACGCATTTCGCTTAGAAATAGCATTTTTAAGCGTTTGAAGGCGAGAGAAACAGTTTTTACATCATATTTGGCGGTTTCACGGTCTGAAACGAACGATTTGTAAGAACATCTCGGATACATATTCTACGTAATGTATCGATGGAAATCGATTGATTAGGGCATAAATTAATCAGATGCACTGAATTTTAGTGAATACAAGGTTTTGGGGGCCGTCCGTGTTGCCCTCGCCGGTACAGCTAAAGTTCCGTAGAAGTTACTGTAAAACACTCAAATCACACGTATTTCGCTTAGAAATAGCATATTTAAGCGTTTGAAGGCGAGAGAAACAGTTTTTACATCATATTTGGCCGTTTCACGGTCTGAACCAAACGTTTTGTAAGTACATCTCGGATACACAATCTACGTGTTGTATCGATGGAAATCGATTGATTAGGGCATAAAATAATCAGATTCACTGAATTTTAGTGAATACAAGGTTTTGGAAACCCTCCGTGGTGCCCTCGCCGGTACAGCTAAAGTTCCCTGGAAGTTACTGTAAAATACTCAAATCACACGTATTTTGCTTAGTAATAGCATTTTTAAGCGTTTGAAGGCGAGAGAAACAGTTTTTACATCATATTTGGCCGTTTCACGGTCTGAAACGAACGTTTTGTAAGAACATCTCGGATACATATTCTAAATGATGTATCGATGGAAATCGATTGATTAGAGCATAAAATCATGAGATGCACTGAATTTTAGTAAATACAAGGTTTTAGGAGCCGTCCGGGGGGCCCTCGCCGGTACAGCTAAAGTTCCGTGGAAGTTATTGTAAAACACTCAAATCACACGTATTTCGCTTAGAAATAGCATTTTTAAGCGTTTGAAGGCGGGAGAAACAGTTTTTACATCATATTTGACCGTTTCACGGTCTGAAACGAACGATTAGTAAGAACATCTCGGATACATATTCTACATGATGTATCGATGGAAATCGATTGATTAGAGCATAAAATCATGAGATGCACTGAATTTTAGTAAATACAAGGTTTTGGGAGCCGTCCGTGGTGCCCTCGCCGGTACAACTAAAGTTCCGTGGAAGTTATTGTAAAACACTCAATTCACACGTACTTCGCTTAGAAATAGCATGTTTAAACGTTCGAAGGCGAGTGACACAGTTTTTACAATATTTTTGGCCGTTTCACGGTCTGAAACGAACGATTTGTAAGAACAACTCGGATACATATTCTACGTGATGTATCGATGAAAATCGATTGATTAAGGCATAAAATCATTAGATGCACTGAATTTTAGTGAATACAAGGTTTTGGGGGCTCTCCGTGGTGCCCTCGCCGGTACAGCTAAAGTTCCGTGGAAGTTACTGTAAAACACTCAAATCACACGCATTTCGCTTAGTAAAGCATTTTTAAGCGTTTGAAGGCGAGAGAAACAGTTTTTACATCATATTTGGCCGTTTCACGGCCTGAAACGAACGTTTTGTAAGAACATCTCGGATACATATTCTACGTGATGTATCGATGGAAATCGATTGATTAGGGCATAAATTAATCAGATGCACTGAATTTTAGTGAATACAAGGTTTTGGAAGCCCTCCGTGGTGCCCTCGCCGGTACAGCTAAAGTTCCGTGGAAGTTACTGTAAAACATTCAAATCACACGTATTTCGCTTAGAAATAGCATAAGCGTTTGAGGGCGAGAGAAACAGTTTTTACATTATATTTGGCCGTTTCACGGTCTGAAACGAACGATTTGTAAGAACATCTCGGATACATATTCTACGTGATGTATCGATGGAAATCGATTGATTAGGGCATAAATTAATCAGATGCACTGAATTTTAGTGAATACAAGGTTTTGGGGGCCGTCCGTGTTGCCCTCGCCGGTACAGCTAAAGTTCCGTGGAAGTTACTGTAAAACACTCATATCACACGTATTTCGCTTAGAAATAGCATTTTTAAGCGTTCGAAGGCAAGTGACACAGTTTTTACAATATATTTGGCCGGTTCACGGTCTGAAACGAACGATTTGTAAGAACATCTCGGATTCATATTCTACGTGATGTATCGATGGAAACCGATTGATTAGGGCATAAAATCATCAGATGCACTGACTTTTAGTGAATACAAGGTTTTGGAGGCCCTCCGTGGTGCCCTCGCCGGTACAGCTAAGTTCCGTGGAAGTTACTGTAAAACACTCAAATCACACGTATTTCGCTTAGAAATAGCATATTTAAGCGTTTGAAGGCGAGAGAAACAGTTTTTACATCATGTTTGGCCGTTTCACGGTCTGAACCAAACGTTTTGTAAGAACATCTCGGATACACAGTCTACGTGTTGTATCGATGGAAATCGATTGATTAGGGCATAAAATAATCAGATTCACTGAATTTTAGTGAATACAAGGTTTTGGGGGTTTTCCGTGGTGCCCTCGCCGGTACAGCTAAAGTTCTGTGGAAGTTACTGTAAAACACTAAAATCACACGCATTTCGCTTAGAAATAGCATTTTTAAGCGTTTGAATGCGAGTGACACAGTTTTTACATCATATTTGGCCGTTTCACGGTCTGAAACGAACGTTTTGTAAGAACATCTCGTATACATATTCTACGTGATGTATCGATGGATATCGATTGATTAGGCATAAAATCATCAGATGCACTGAGTTTTAGTGAATACACGGTTTTGGGGGCCCTCCGTGGTGCCCTCGCCGGTACAGCTAAAGTTCTGTGGAAGTTACTGTAAAACACTAAAAACACACGCATTTCGCTTAGAAATAGCAATTTTAAGCGTTTGAATGCGAGTGACACAATTTTTACATGATATTTGGCCGTTTCACGGTCTGAAACGAACGATTTGTAAGAACATCTCGGATTCATATTCTACGTGATGTATCGATGGAAATCGATTGATTAGGGCATAAAATCATCAGATGCACTGAATTTTAGTGAATACAAGGTTTTGGGGCCCTCCGTGGTGTCCTCGCCGGTACAGCTAAAGTTTCGTGGAAGTTACTGTAAAACACTCAAATCACACGTATTTCGCTTAGAAATAGCATTTTTTAAGCGTTTGAAGGCGAGAGAAACAATTTTTACATCATATTTCGCCGTTTCGCGGTCTGAAACGAACGATTTGTAAGAACATCTCGGATACATATTCTATCTGATGTATCGATGGAAATCGATTGATTCGGGCATAATATCAACAGATGCACAGAATTTAAGTGAATACAACGTTTTAGGGACCCTCCGTGGTGCCATCGCCGCTACAGCTAAAGTTCCGTGGAAGTTACTGTAAAACACTCAAAATCACACGTATTTCGCTTAGAAATAGCATATTTAAGCGATTGAAGACGAGTGACACAGTTTTTACATCCTGGCCGTTTCACGGTCTAAAACGAACGATTTGTAAGAACATCTCGAATACATATTCTACGTGATGTATCGATGGAAATCGATTGATTAGGGCATAAAATCATCAGATGCACTGAATTTTAATGAATACAAGGTTTTGGGGGCTCTCCGTGGTGCCCTCACCGGTACAGCTAAAGTTCCGTGGAAGTTACTGTAAAACTCTCAAATCACACGCATTTCGCTTAGAAATAGTATATTTAAGCGTTTGAAGACGAGAGAATCAGTTTTTACATCATATTTGGCGGTTTCATGGTCTGAAACGAACGATTTGTAAGAACATCTCGGATACATATTCTACGTGATGTATCGATGGAAATTGATTGATTAGGGCATAAAATCATAAGATGCACTGAATTTTTGTGAATACAAGGTTTTGGGGGCCCTCCGTGATGCCCTCGCCGGTACAGTTAAAGTTGCGTGGAAGTTACTGTAAAACACTCAAATCTCTCGTATTTCGCTTAGAAATAGCATATTTAAGCGATGGAAGACGAGTGACACAGTTTTTACATCATATTTCGCCGTTTCGCGGTCTGAAACGAACGATTTGTAAGAACATCTCGGATACATATTCTATCTGATGTATTGATGGAAATCGATTGATTCGGGCATAAAATCATAAGATGCACTGAATTTTAGTGAATACAAGGTTTTGGGGGCCCTCCGTGGTGCCCTTGCCGGTACAGTTAAAGTTGCGTGGAAGTTACTGTAAAACACTCAAATCACTCGTATTTCGCTTAGAAATAGCATATTTAAGCGATGGAAGACGAGTGACACAGTTTTTACATCATATTTGGCCGTTTCACGGTCTGAAACGAACGATTTGTAAGAACTTCTCGAATATATATTCTAAGTGATGTATCGATGGAAATCGATTGATTAGGGCATAAAATCATCAGATGCACTGAATTTTAGTGAATACAAGGTTTTGGGGGCCCTCCGTGGTGCCCTCGCCGATACAGCTAAAGTTTCGTGGAAGTTACTTTAAAACACTCAAATCACACGCATTTCGCATAGAAATTGCATTTTTAAGCGTTTTATGGCGAGAGAAACAGTTTTTACATCATATTTGGCCGTTTCACTGTCTGAACCGAACGTTTTGTAAGAACATCTCGGATACATATTCTACGTGATGTATCGATGGAAATCGATTGATTAGGGCATAAAATCATCAGATGCACTGAATTTTAGTGAATACATGGTTTTGAGGGCCCTACGTGGTGCCCTCGCCGGTACAGCTAAAGTTCCGTGGAAGTTACTGTAAACCACTCAAATCACACTTATTTCGCTTAGAAATAGCATTTTTAAGCGTTTGAAAGCGAGAGAAACAGTTTTTACATCATATTTGGCCGTTTCACGGTCTGAAGCGAACGATTTGTAAGAACATTTCGGATATATTCTACGTGATGTATCGATGGAAATCGATTTATTAGAGCATAAAATCATCAGATGCACTGAATTTTAGTGAATACAAGGTTTTGGGGGCCGTCCGTGTTGCCTTCGCCGGTACAGCTAAAGTTCTGTGGAAGTTACTGTAAAACACTCAAATCACACGTATTTCGCTTAGAAATAGCATTTTTAAGCGTTCGAAGGCAAGTGACACAGTTTTTACATTATATTTGGCCGGTTCACGGTCTGAAACGAACGATTTGTAGGAACATCTCGGATTCATATTCTAAGTGATGTATCGATGGAAACCGATTGATTAGGACATAAAATCATCAGATGCACTGACTTTTAGTGAATACAAGGTTTTGGAGGCCCTCCGTGGTGCCCTCGCCAGTACAGCTAAGTTCCGTGGAAGTTACTGTAAAACACTCAAATCACACGTATTTCGCTTAGAAATAGCATATTTAAGCGTTTGAAGGCGAGAGAAACAGTTTTTACATCATGTTTGGCCGTTTCACGGTCTGAAACGAACGTTTTGTAAGAACATCTCGGATACACATTCTACGTGATGTATCGATGGAAATCGATTGATTAGGGCATAAAATAATCAGATGCACTGAATTTTAGTGAATACAAGGTTTTGGAAACCCTCCGTGGTGCCCTCGCCGGTACAGCTAAGTTCCGTGGAAGTTACTGTAAAACACTCAAATCACACGTATTTCGCTTAGAAATAGCATATTTAAGCGTTTGAAGGCGAGAGAAACAGTTTTTACATCATATTTGGCCGTTTCACGGTCTGAAACGAACGATTTGTAAGAACATCTCGGATACATATTCCACCTGATGTATCGATGGAAATCGATTGTTTAGGGCACAAAATCCTCACATGCACTGAATTTTAGTGAATACAAGGTTTTGGGGGCCCTCCGTGGTGCCCTCGCAGGTACAGCTAAAGTTCCGTGGAAGTTACTGTAAAACACTCAAATCACACGTTTTCGCTTAGGATTAGCATTTTTAAGCGTTTAAAGGCGAGAGAAAAAGTTTTTACATCATATTTCGCCGTTTCACGGTCTGAAACGAACGATTTGTAAGAACATCTCGGATACATATTCTACGTGATGTATCGATGGAAATCGATTGATTAGGGCATAATCATCAGATGCACTGAATTTTAGTGAATACAAGGTTATGGGGGCTCTCCGTGGTTCCCTCGCCGGTACAGCTAAAGTTCCGTGGAAGTTACTGTAAAACACTCAAATCACACGTTTTCGCTTAGGATTAGCATTTTTAAGCGTTTAAAGGCGAGAGAAAAAGTTTTTACATCATATTTCGCCGTTTCACGGTCTGAAACGAACGATTTGTAAGAACATCTCGGATACATATTCTACGTGATGTATCGATGGAAATCGATTGATTAGGGCATAAAATCATCAGATGCACTGAATTTTAGTGAATACAAGGTTTTGGGGGCCCTCCGTGGTGCCCTCGCCGATACATCTAAAGTTCCGTGGAAGTTACTTTAAAACACTCAAATCACACGCATTTCGCTTAGAAATTGCATTTTTAAGCGTTTTATGGCGAGAGAAACAGTTTTTACATCATATTTGGCCGTTTCACTGTCTGAAACGAACGATTTGTAAGAACAACTCGGATACATATTCTACGTGATATATCGATGGAAATCGATTGATTAGGGCATAAAATCATCAGATGCACTGAATTTTAGTGAATACAAGGTTTTGGGGGCCCTACGTGGTGCCCTCGCCGGTACAGCTAAAGTTCCGTGGAAGTTACTTTAAAACACTAAAATCACACGCATTTCGCATAGAAATTGCATTTTTAAGCGTTTTATGGCGAGAGAAACAGTTTTTACATCATATTTGGCCGTTTCACTGTCTGAACCGAACGTTTTGTAAGAACATCTCGGATACATATTCTACGTGATGTATCGATGGAAATCGATTGATTAGGGCATAAAATCTTCAGATGCACTGAATTTTAGTGAATACAAGGTTTTGAGGGCCCTACGTGGTGCCCTCGCCGGTACAGCTAAAGTTCCGTGGAAGTTACTGTAAACCACTCAAATCACACTTATTTCGCTTAGAAATAGCATTTTTAAGCGTTTGAAAGCGAGAGAAACAGTTTTTACATCATATTTGGCCGTTTCACGGTCTGAAACGAACGATTTGTAAGAACATTTCGGATATATTCTACGTGATGTATCGATGGAAATCGATTTATTAGGGCATAAAATCATCAGATGCACTGAATTTTAGTGAATACAAGGTTTTGGGGGCCGTCCGTGTTGCCTTCGCCGGTACAGCTAAAGTTCCGTGGAAGTTACTGTAAAACACTCAAATCACACGTATTTCGCTTAGAAATAGCATTTTTAAGCGTTCGAAGGCAAGTGACACAATTTTTACATTATATTTGCCGGTTCACGGTCTGAAACGAACGATTTGTAGGAACATCTCGGATTCATATTCTAAGTGATGTATCGATGGAAACCGATTGATTAGGGCATAAAATCATCAGATGCACTGACTTTTAGTGAATACAAGGTTTTGGAGGCCCTCCGTGGTGCCCTCGCCAGTACAGCTAAGTTCCGTGGAAGTTACTGTAAAACACTCAAATCACACTTATTTCGCTTAGAAATAGCATATTTAAGCGTTTGAAGGCGAGAGAAACAGTTTTTACATCATGTTTGGCCGTTTCACGGTCTGAAACGAACGTTTTGTAAGAACATCTCGGATACACATTCTACGTGATGTATCGATGGAAATCAATTGATTAGGGCATAAAATAATCAGATGCACTGAATTTTAGTGAATACAAGGTTTTGGAAACCCTCCGTGGTGCCCTAGCCGGTACAGCTAAGTTCCGTGGAAGTTACTGTAAAACACTCAAATCACACGTATTTTGCTTAGAAATAGCATATTTAAGCGTTTGAAGGCGAGAGAAACAGTTTTTACATCATATTTGGCCGTTTCACGGTCTGAAACGAACGATTTGTAAGAACATCTCGGATACATATTCCACCTGATGTATCGATGGAAATCGATTGTTTAGGGCACAAAATCCTCACATGCACTGAATTTTAGTGAATACAAGGTTTTGGGGGCCCACCGTGGTGCCCTCGCAGGTTACAGCTAAAGTTCCGTGGAAGTTATTGTAAAACACTCAAATCACACGTTTTCGCTTAGGATTAGCATTTTTAAGCGTTTAAAGGCGAGAGAAAAAGTTTTTACATCATATTTCGCCGTTTCACGGTCTGAAACGAACGATTTGTAAGAACATCTCGGATACATATTCTACGTGATGTATCGATGGAAATCGATTGATTAGGGCATAATCATCAGATGTACTGAATTTTAGTGAATACAAGGTTTTGGGGGCTCTCCGTGGTTCCCTCGCCGGTACAGCTAAAGTTCCGTGGAAGTTACTGTAAAACACTCAAATCACACGTTTTCGCTTAGGATTAGCATTTTTAAGCGTTTAAAGGCGAGAGAAAAAGTTTTTACATCATATTTCGCCGTTTCACGGTCTGAAACGAACGATTTGTAAGAACATCTCGGATACATATTCTACGTGATGTATCGATGGAAATCGATTGATTAGGGCATAAAATCATCAGATGCACTGAATTTTAGTGAATACAAGGTTTTGGGGGCCCTCCGTGGTGCCCTCGCCGATACATCTAAAGTTCCGTGGAAGTTACTTTAAAACACTCAAATCACACGCATTTCGCTTAGAAATTGCATTTTTATGCGTTTTATGGCGAGAGAAACAGTTTTTACATCATATTTGGCCGTTTCACGGTCTGAAACGAACGATTTGTAAGAACATCTCGAATATATTCTACGTGATGTATCGATGGAAATCGATTGATTAGGGTATAAAATCATCAGATGCACTGAATTTTAGTGAATACAAGGTTTTGGGGGCCCTACGTGGTGCCCTCGCCGGTACAGCTAAAGTTATGTGGAAGTTACTATAAACCACTCAAATCACACTTATTTCGCTTAGAAATAGCATTTTTAAGCGTTCGAAGGCGAGTGACACAGTTTTTTACAATATTTTTGGCCGTTTCAAGGTCTGAACCGAACGTTTTGTAAGAACATCTCGGATACACATTCTACGTGATGTATCGATGGAAATCGATTGATTAGGGCATAAAATCATCAGATGCACTGAATTTTAGTGAATACAAGGTTTTGGGGGCTCTCCGTGGTGCCCTCGCCGGTACAGCTAAAGTTCCGTGGAAGTTACTGTAAAACACTGAAATCACACGTTTTCGCTTAGTAATAGCATTTTTAAGCGTTTGAAGGCGAGAGAAACAGTTTTTACATCATGTTTGGCCGTTTCACGGTCTGAAACGAACGTTTTGTAAGAACATCTCGAATACATATTCTACGTGATGTATCGATGGAAATCGATTGATTAGGGCACAACATCATCACATGCACTGTATTTTAGTGAATACAAGGTTTTGGGGGGCCTCCGTCGTGCCCTCGCAGGTACAGCTAAAGTTCCGTGGAAGTTACTGTAAAACACTCAAATCACATGTTTTCGCTTAGGATTAGCATATTTAAGCGTTTAAAGGCGAGAGAAAAAGTTTTTACATCATATTTCGCCGTTTCACGGTCTGAAACGAACGATTTGTAAGAACATCTCGGATACATATTCTACGTAATGTATCGATGGAAATCGATTGATTAGGACACAAAATCATCACATGAACTGAATTTTAGTGAATACAAGGTTTTGGAGGCCCTCCGTGATGCCCTCGCAGGTACAGCTAAAGTTCCGTGGAAGTTACTGTAAAACACTCATATCACACGTTTTCGCTTAGTAATAGCATTTTTAAGCGTTTGAAGGCGAGAGAAACAGTTTTTACATCATATTTGGCCGTTTCACGGTCTGAAACGAACGTTTTGTAAGAACATCTCGGATACATATTCTACGTGATGTATCGATGGAAATCGATTGATTAGGGCATAAAATCATGAGATGCACTGAATTTTAGTAAATACAAGGTTTTGGAAGCCGTCCGTGGTGCCCTCGCCGGTACAGCTAAAGTTCCGTGGAAGTTATTGTAAAACACTCAAATCACACGTATTTCGCTTAGAAATAGCATTTATAAGCGTTTGAAGGCGAGAGAAACAGTTTTTACATCATATTTGGCCGTTTCACGGTCTGAAACGAACGATTTGTAAGAACATCTCGGATACATATTCTACGTGATGTATCGATGGAAATCGATTGATTAGGGCATAAAATCATGAGATGCACTGAATTTTAGTAAATACAAGGTTTTGGGAGCCGTCCGTGGTGCCCTCGCCGGTACAACTAAAGTTCCGTGGAAGTTACTGTAAAACATTCAAATCACACGTATTTCGCTTGGAAATAGCATTTTTAAGCGTTTGAAGGCGAGAGAAACAGTTTTTACATCATATTTGGCCGTTTCACGGTCTGAAACGAACGTTTTGTAAGAACATCTCGGATACATATTCTACGTGATGTATCGATGGAAATCGATTGATTAGGGCATAAAATCATCAGATGCACTAAATTTTAGTGAATACAAGGTTTTGGGGGTTTTCCGTGGTGCCCTCGCCGGTACAGCTAAAGTTCTGTGGAAGTTACTGTAAAACACTAAAATCACACGCATTTCGCTTAGAAATAGCATTTTTAAGCGTTTGAATGCGAGTGACAAAGTTTTTACATCATATTTGGCCGTTTCACGGTCTGAAACGAACGTTTTGTAAGAACATCTCAGATACATATTCTACGTGATGTATCGATGGATATCGATTGATTACGGCATAAAATCATCAGATGCACTGAGTTTTAGTGAATACACGGTTTTGGGGGCCCTCCGTGGTGCCCTCGCCGGTACAGATAAAGTTCTGTGGAAGTTACTGTAAAACACTAAAAACACACGCATTTCGCTTAGAAATAGCAATTTTAAGCGTTTGAAGGCGAGAGAAACAGTTTTTACATCATATTTGGCGTTTCACGGTCTGAAACGAACGTTTTGTAAGAACATCTCGGATACATATTCTACGTAATGTATCGATGGAAATCGATTGATTAGGACACAAAATCATCACATGAACTGAATTTTAGTGAATACAAGGTTTTGGAGGCCCTCCGTGATGCCCTCGCAGGTACAGCTAAAGTTCCGTGGAAGTTACTGTAAAACACTCATATCACACGTTTTCGCTTAGTAATAGCATTTTTAAGCGTTTGAAGGCGAGAGAAACAGTTTTTACATCATATTTGGCCGTTTCACGGTCTGAAACGAACGTTTTGTAAGAACATCTCGGATACATATTCTACGTGATGTATCGATGGAAATCGATTGATTAGGGCATAAAATCATGAGATGCACTGAATTTTAGTAAATACAAGGTTTTGGGAGCCGTCCGTGGTGCCCTCGCCGGTACAACTAAAGTTCCGTGGAAGTTACTGTAAAACATTCAAATCACACGTATTTCGCTTAGAATAGCATTTTTAAGCGTTTGAAGCGAGAGAAACAGTTTTTACATCATATTTGGCCGTTTCACGGTCTGAAACGAACGTTTTGTAAGAACATCTCGGATACATATTCTACGTGATGTATCGATGGAAATCGATTGATTAGGGCATAAAATCATCAGATGCACTAAATTTTAGTGAATACAAGGTTTTGGGGGCTTTCCGTGGTGCCCTCGCCGGTACAGCTAAAGTTCTGTGGAAGTTACTGTAAAACACTAAAATCACACGCATTTCGCTTAGAAATAGCATTTTTAAGCGTTTGAATGCGAGTGACAAAGTTTTTACATCATATTTGGCCGTTTCACGGTCTGAAACGAACGTTTTGTAAGAACATCTCAGATACATATTCTACGTGATGTATCGATGGATATCGATTGATTACGGCATAAAATCATCAGATGCACTGAGTTTTAGTGAATACACGGTTTTGGGGGCCCTCCGTGGTGCCCTCGCCGGTACAGCTAAAGTTCTGTGGAAGTTACTGTAAAACACTAAAAACACACGCATTTCGCTTAGAAATAGCAATTTTAAGCGTTTGAATGCGAGTGACACAATTTTTACATGATATTTGGCCGTTTCACGGTCTGAAACGAACGATTTGTAAGAACATCTCGGATTCATAATCTACGTGATGTATCGATGGAAATCGATTGATTAGGGCATAAAATCATCAGATGCACTGAATTTTAGTGAATACAAGGTTTTGGGGCCCTCCGTGGTGTCCTCGCCGGTACAGCCAAAGTTCCGTGGTAGTTACTTTAAAACACTCAAATCACACGCATTTCGCTTAGAAATAGCAATTTTAAGTGTTTGAAGGCGAGAGAAACAGTTTTTACATCATATTTGGCCATTTCACTGTCTGAAACGTACGATTTGTAAGAACATTTCGGATACATATTCTATCTGATGTATCGATGGAAATCGATTGATTCGGGCATAATATCAACAGATGCACAGAATTTAAGTGAATACAACGTTTTAGGGACCCTCCGTGGTGCCCTCGCCGCTACAGCTAAAGTTCCGTGGAAGTTACTGTAAAACACTCAAATCACACGTAATTTAAGTGAATACACGGTTTTGGGGGCCCTCCGTGGTGCCCTCGCCGGTACAGATAAAGTTCTGTGGAAGTTACTGTAAAACACTAAAAACACACGCATTTCGCTTAGAAATAGCAATTTTAAGCGTTTGAAGGCGAGAGAAACAGTTTTTACATCATATTTGGCCGTTTCACGGTCTGAAACGAACGTTTTGTAAGAACACCTCGGATACATATTCTACGTAATGTATCGATGGAAATCGATTGATTAGGACACAAAATCATCACATGAACTGAATTTTAGTGAATACAAGGTTTTGGAGGCCCTCCGTGATGCCCTCGCAGGTACAGCTAAAGTTCCGTGGAAGTTACTGTAAAACACTCATATCACACGTTTTCGCTTAGTAATAGCATATTTAAGCGATTGAAGACGAGTGACACAGTTTTTACATCATCTGGCCGTTTCACGGTCTAAAACGAACGATTTGTAAGAACATCTCGAATACATATTCTACGTCTACGTGATGTATCGATGGAAATCGATTGATTAGGGCATAAAATCATCAGATGCACTGAATTTTAATGAATACAAGGTTTTGGGGGCTCTCCGTGGAGCCCTCACCGGTACAGCTAAAGATCCGTGGAAGTTACTGTAAAACTCTCAAATCACACGCATTTCGCTTAGAAATAGTATATTTAAGCGTTTGAAGACGAGAGAATCAGTTATTACATCATATTTGACGGTTTCATGGTCTGAAACGAACGATTTGTAAGAACATCTCGGATACATATTCTACGTGATGTATCGACGGAAATTGATTGATTAGGGCATAAAATCATAAGATGCACTGAATTTTAGTGAATACAAGGTTTTTGGGGGCCCTCCGTGATGCCCTCGCCGGTACAGTTAAAGTTGCGTGGAAGTTACTGTAAAACACTCAAATCACTCGTATTTCGCTTAGAAATAGCATATTTAAGCGATGGAAGACGAGTGACACAGTTTTTACATCATATTTCGCCGTTTCGCGGTCTGAAACGAACGATTTGTAAGAACATCTCGGATACATATTCTATCTGATGTATCGATGGAAATCGATTGATTCGGGCATAAAATCATAAGATGCACTGAATTTTAGTGAATACAAGGTTTTGGGGGCCCTCCGTGGTGCCCTCGCCGGTACAGTTAAAGTTGCGTGAAAGTTACTGTAAAACACTCAAATCACTCGTATTTCGCTTAGAAATAGCATATTTAAGCGATGGAAGACGAGTGACACAGTTTTTACATCATATTTGGCCGTTTCACGGTCTGAAACGAACGATTTGTAAGAACTTCTCGAATACATATTCTAAGTGATGTATCGATGGAAATCGATTGATTAGGGCATAAAATCATCAGATGCACTGAATTTTAGTGAATACAAGGTTTTGGGAGCCCTCCGTGGTGCCCTCGCCGGTACAGTTAAAGTTGCGTGGAAGTTACTGTAAAACACTCAAATCACTCGTATTTCGCTTAGAAATAGCATATTTAAGCGTTTGAAGGCGAGAGTAACAGTTTTTACATCTTATTTGGCAGTTTCACTGTCTGAACCGAACGTTTTGTAAGAACATCTCGGATACACATTCTACGTGATGTATTTCGCTTAGAAATAGCATATTTAAGCGATGGAAGACGAGTGACACAGTTTTTACATCATATTTCGCCGTTTCGCGGTCTGAACCGAACGTTTTGTAAGAACATCTCGGATACACATTCTACGTGATGTATCGATGGAAATCGATTGATTAGGGCATAAAATTATCAGATGCACTAAATTTTAGTGAATACAAGGTTTTGGGAGCCCTCCGTGGTGCCCTCGCCGGTACAGTTAAAGTTGCGTGGAAGTTACTGTAAAACACTCAAATCACTCGTATTTCGCTTAGAAATAGCATATTTAAGCGGTGGAAGACGAGTAACACAGTTATTACATCATATTTGGCCGTTTCACGGTCTGAAACCAACGATTTGTAAGAACTTCTCGAATACATATTCTACGTGATGTATCGATGGAAATCGGTTGATTAGGGCATAAAATCATCAGATGCACTGAATTTTAATGAATACAAGGTTTTGGGGGGCGTCCGTGGTGCCCTCGCCGGTACAGCTAAAGTTCCGTGGAAGTAACTGTAAAACACTCAAATCACACGTATTTCGCTTAGAAATAGCATTTTTAAGCGTTCAAAGGCGAGTGACACAGTTTTTACAATATATTTGGCCGTTTCACGGTCTGAAACGAACGATTTGTAAGAACTTCTCGAATACATATTCTACGTGATGTATCAATGAAAATCTATTGATTAGGGCACAAAATCATCACATGCACTGAATTTTAGTGAATACAAGGTTTTGGGGGCCCTTCGTGTTGCCCTGGCCGGTACAGCTAAAGTTCCGTGGAAGTTACTGTAAAACACTCAAATCACACGCTTTTCGCTTAGAAATAGCATTTTTAAGCGTTTGAAGGCGAGTGACACAGTTTTTACATCATATTTGTCATTGTATTATTTATGTTTATTTGGTTTTGAATTAATTTTGTGTTTGGAATAATTGCTCGCGTTAGTGGCATATTGGCGCTTAAGAGCATTTGTGTGTTTTGGTTTTGGGTTTCCATTATTATTATACAGTCCACTTCTCATTTTGATATTTGCAAAAATCCATCTTGTGTTTAAGCTGAACTATTGAAAACATCTCGGATACATATTCTACGTGATGTATCGATGGAAATCGATTGATTAGGTCATAAAATCATCAGATGCACTGAATTTTAGTGAATTCAAGGTTTTGTAAAACACTCAAATCACACGCATTTCGCTTAGAAAGAGCAATTTTAAGCGATTGAAGGCGAGTGACACAGTTTTTACATCATATTATTTGGTCGTTTCACGGTCTGAAACGAACGATTTGTAAGAACATCTCGGATACATATTCTACGTGATGTATCGATGGAAATCGAATTATTAGGGCATAAAATCATCATATGCACTGAATTTTAGTGAACACAAGGTTTTGAGTTCCTTCCGTGGTGCCCTCGCCGGTACAGCTAAAGTTCCGTGGAAGTTACTGTAAAACACTCAAATCACACGTATTTCGCTTAGAAATAGCATTATTAAGCGTTTGAAGGCGAGAGAAACAGTTTTTACATTATATTTCGTCGTTTCACGGTCTGAAACAAACGATTTGTAAGAACATCTCGGATACATATTCTACGTGATGTATCGATGGAAATCGATTGATTAGGGCATAAAATCATCAGATGCACTGAATTTTAGTGAATACAAGGTTTTGGGGGCCCTCCGTGGTGCCCTCGCCGGTACAGCTAAAGTTCCGTGGTTGTTACTGTAAAACACTCAAATCACACGTATTTCGCTTAGAAATAGCATTTTTAAGCGTTTGAAGGCGAGAGAAACAGTTTTTACATCATATTTCTCCGTTTCACGGTGTGAAACGATGAAACAAACGGGCGAGGGCACCACAGAGGGCCCCCAAAACCATGTATTCACTAAAATTCAGTGCATCTGATGATTTTATGCCCTAATCAATAGATTTCCATCGATACATCACGTAGAATATGTATCCGAGATGTTCTTACAAATCGTTCGTTTCAGACCGTGAAACGGCCAAATATGATGTAAAAACTGTTTCTCTCGCATTAAAATGCTTAACAATACTATTTCTAAGCGAAATACGTCTGATTTGAGTGTTTTACAGTAACTTCCACGGATCTTTAGCTGTACCGGCGAGGGCACCAAGGAAAACCCCCAAAACCTTGTACTCACTAAAATTCAGAGCATCTGATACTATTAGGCCCTAATCAGTCGGTTACCGTCTATACATTAAGCAGAATATGTATCCGAGATGTTCTTACAAATCGTTCGTTTCAGACCGTGAAACGGCCAAATTTGATGTAAAAACTGTTTCTCTCGCCTTCAAACGCGTAAAAATGCTATTTCAAAGGAAATACGTGTGATTTGAGTGTTTTACAGTAACTTCCACGGATCTTTAACTGTACCGGCGAGGGCACCACGGAGGTCCCCCAAAACCTTGTTTTCACTAAAATTCAGTGCATCTGATATTATTAGGCCCTAATCAATCGATTTCCATCGATAAATCACGTAGAATATGTATCCGAGTTGTTCTTAAAAATCGTGCGCTTCAGACCGTGAAACGGCCAAATATGATGTAATAACGCTTTTCTCGCCTTCAAACGCTTAAAAATGCTATTTTAAGCGAAATACGAGTGATTTGAGTGTTTTACAGTAACTACCACGGAACTTTATCTGTACCGGCGGGGCACCACAGAGGGCCTCCAAAACCCTGTATTCACTAAAATTCAGTGCATCTGATATTATTAGGCCCTAATCAATCGATTTCCATCGATACATCACGTAGAATATGTTTCGGAGTTGTTCTTACAAATCGTTCATTTCAGACCGTGAAACAGCCAAATATGATGTAAAAAATGCTTCTCTTGCTTTCAAACGCTTAAAAATGTTATTTCTAAGCGAAGTACGTGTGATTTGAGTGTTTTACAGTACCTACCACGGAACTTTAGCTGTACCGGCGAGGGCACCACGGAGGGCCTCCAAAACCTTGTATTCACTAAAATTCAATGCATCTTATATTATTTGGCCCTAATCCAACAATTTCCATCGAGACATCACGTAGAATTTGTATCAGAGTTGTTCTTACAAATCGTTCGTTTCAGACCATGAAACGGCCAATTATGATGTAAAAACTGCTTTTCTCGCCTTCAAACGCTTAAAAATGCTATTTCTAAGCGAAATACTTGTGATTTGAGTGTTTTACAGTAACTTCCACGAAAGTTTAGCTGTACCGGAGAGGGCACCACGGAGGGACCCAAAACCTTGTAATTAATAAAATTCAGTATATCTGAAAATATTAGACCCAAGTCGATCGATTTCGATCGATATCCATCGATACATCACGTAGAATTGTGTCCGAGTTGTTCTTACAAATCCTTCGTTTCAGACCCTGAAAGGGCCAAATATGATGTCAAAACTGCTTTTCTCGCCTTCAAACGCATAAAAATGCTATTTACAAGCGAAATACGTGTGATTTGAGTGTTTTACAGTAACTTCCACGAAACTTTAGCTGTACCGGCGAGCGCACCAAGGAGGGCCTCCAAATCCTTGTATTCACTAAAATTCAGTGCATCTGATAATATTAGGCCCTAATCAATCGATTTCCATTGATACATCAGGTAAAATATATATTTAAGTTCTTACAAATCGTTCGTTTCAGACCGTGAAACGGCCAAAAATTAAGTAAAAACTGCTTCTCTTGCCTTCAAACGCTGAAAAATGCTATTTCTAAGCGAAATATGTGTGATTTGAGTGATTAACAGTAACTTCCACGGAACTTTAGCTGTACCGGCGAGGGCACCACGGAGAAACCCTAAACTTTGTATTCACCATAATTCAGTGCTTGTAATAATATCAGGCCCTAATCAATCGATTTCCATCGATACATCACGTAGAATTTGTTTCCGAGTTGTTCTTACAAATCGTTTATTTCAGACTGTGAAACGACCAAATATGATGTAAAAACTGCTTCTCTTGCCTTCAAATGCTTAAAAATGTTATTTCTATGCGAAGTACGTGTGATTTGAGTGTTTTACAGTACCTACCACGGAACTTTAGCTGTACCGGCGAGGGCACCACGTAGGGCCCCCAAAACCTTCTATTCACTAAAATTCAGTGCATCTGATAATATTAGGCCCTAATCAATCAATTTCCATCGATACATCACGTAGAATATGTATCCGAGTTGTTCTTACAAATCATTCGTTTCAGACCGTGAAACGGCCAAATATGATGTACAAACTGCTTCTCTCGCCTTCAAACGCTTAAAAATGCTATATCTAAGCGAAACACGTGTGATTTGAGTGTTTTACAGTCACTTTCACGGAACTTTAGCTGTACCGGCGAGGGCCCCACGGAGGTCCCCCAAAACATTGTATTCACTAAAATTCAGTGTATCTGATAATATTAGGCCCTAATCAATCGCTTTCCATCGAAACATCACGTTGAATATGTTTCAGAGTTGTTGTCAGAAATCGATCGTTTCAGACCGTGAAACGGCCAAATTTCATGTGAAAACTGCTTCTTTTGCCTTCAAACGCTTAAAAATACTATTTCTAAGCGAAATACGTGGGATTTGAGTGTTTACATTAACTTCCACGGAACTTTTTCTGTACCGGAGGGCTCCCAAAACCTTGTTTTCACTAAAATTCAGTGTAATAATATTAGGCCCTAATAAATTGATATCTTTCGATACATAACGTAGCATATGTATCCGAGTTGTTCTTACAAATCGTTCGTTTCAGACCGTGAAAGGGCCAAATATGATGTCAAAACTGCTTCTCTCGCTTTCAAACGCTTAAAAATCTGTTGTGGCCAGCACAATACCTCTCGTCATTTTTTTTTATGTTGCATAGGGCTCGAGCAGTTATGTACCTTTGGTGGCCTCGGCAAGCAGATATGGGGGCCCGTGTCAGAATGAGAGCTAGTAATATACATAGGTGTCCAGTATCATAAGTTTTATCCGAAACATTATGATTTTCCAAATCCATGTGGATTATTTTCCTCGGCAATGGATGACAAATAAACATCAGAATATTTTGAAATTTTGAATGAAAAATTATGACATATGACAATTGTGACATCTATGTAAATAACTACTAGCCGTCATTCTGACACTGATCCTCATATCTGCTTGCTAAGGCTAACAAAGTCACATGACTGCTCGCGCCCTATACGTAACGAATTTAACATTTCTTGTATACACACAAATAATTGAAATTGTTTCTCTTCTTTCGTTCTATGAGAAATTTTATCCTACTATTTATGTTCAAAATTCTTCAAATTCATTGACGGTATTAGCAGTATTTCTTAAGAATATATGTAATATTAACATACCTGTAATTTAAATACATATTAAATTAATAATACAATAATATATATTAAATGTACTCATACCTCCCAGAAAAATTTGACACTGACATTTTGCATTTATTTGTCAATTACAAAAATTTGAATATCGCAACTGTTTTTCGGGCAACGAGATTTATTACAACAGATTATTCTATATTATCCTATATACTAAAGGGTTAGATTCATTATTCTTTCATCACGACAATCGCCATCATTTGAACAAGGCTACAGCTTTAACTGTTTGTGCGATTTTCGTACAACTTTTACCAAATGGTAGAAAATTCTTTGCTCGAGTGCCCTAGCCTTATGTGTTTTTTCTGTAGGATGCATAGTTTTTGTGGAAAAAATTAATTAATGTGAATTTTTGGATTTTTGTTTTTAAAACTGAGACAAAGCTCAAGTACTCTTTGAAAATTTTAAGATGAATATCGTCGAGAAAATATTATGACACATTTTTTGACATTGTCAATTTGAAACTTTTAATGTAAATATTTATGTAATGAAGAATATTTGAAATAAAGTAAATTTAACATGATAAATAATGACAATAGACAATTATTTCACACAGGTAAAAAAGGTGTAATACATTATATTTAAAAAATAAAAATTTTGACGTTACATATTGGTATTTGGTCAGTGTTGCCAATTGTGCAATAATTAACAAAATAAGAGAAACCGAGGTCACGACACATTTGACATAATTAATATGAATATTGAAAAATAGAGTAATATAACAACGATTTATTATAATTTTAAATAATTATAAACATGAGAAAATAGTTTACATTAGTTGTAAGTATTAAAACATGAAATATTTTTGTAATACTAAAATTAAATTTTCAGGTTATCAAAAGAACATGAAATGTGAATAATCTGTGCTTATTACAAGAACGAAATAGCTATTTGTGTATTAAGAGCGCAAAATAGGACATTGTCGATTGAGAGGTTGTTGCCGCGCGACGCAGGAGCGCGGCATTCTCTCGAAATCGACAATGTCCATTTGCGCTCGAAACACACACAAGATTTTTTCTACAGTCGCTACCATAACAAAAAATAATAAAATGTACACTTTGTACTTACACTACTACTCAATTAATAAGGATTAATATAAAGAAAAAACGTCTTTTATATTTAATTTTAATTTATCGTTATTTCCCATTCTTCTTGACCTATTGCTTCAATCTAATCTAAACATTTTATAGTTTCGTTTTTGTAAATGAATGCCCTATTTTATTTTCACAGTAGTGCGGCATTTTTTTGGTTATGTAATATACCGACAGAGTAGTTATATGTCAGATTGATTTGTAAAGGTTGTAAATGTGTCACTACAGTGCCATTAGTTCCTGACTAAAGGTTTCCATTAATAATGTACACAAATGACATTTCTCAACATTGTATAGGTAGAAATTTGGACAGCGAGCGTTTTTTCTACTTTGTCGCGCTAGAGCGGCAAAGTGACATTTTGCGTTGACAAAAGAGAGCGCAAATGGCTACTTTCTATGTAGACTGTAGAAAAAATTGTTTTACAGGCTAATTATAAAATAATTACATGTGTTTTATATATATTTGCCCCAATTAAGTGGTAATTAATTATTATAAAATTAATCTCAAAAAATTGTGGGTAATTGAAATGTGAAGAAAGTTTGAAATATTTCTTTTATACATAGAGTGTTTTAAAATGAAATATATATTGTAATATTAATAAATGTATATAATTTAATTTATTTGATAAATATTGTATGTGTAAAATGTCTAGAAATTATAAAAATGTGCACTATTAATCAACAATTTCTTGATGAAATATACGTCATCTTGTCGAGTCAGCAGACAAAAATGATAAGAATAATACTTTTAGGAAACGTATTTCATTTACAAATAAAGAAACTTTAATATTAGAAATTGTATTTATTATACAAATAAAATTAGCGCGAAATTTAAATAAATATCAATAACACATTCTCTTGGCCTTGAATCATATGATATTTATTTTCTCCATTTAAATGGTAATTAATAAATATTGAAATTTTAAACAACCTCATAAATATCAGTGTGTGTGTGCCAAATAATTCCTTGTTATAAAATTATAGCCATTTTTCTTATTATACTCTGTTTTTATAAGGTAGGTACATGTATTATTCTCATGAGATCTTTCTTACACATCAGATTTTTCTATTCCAATCGGGTGACAGTCTACGTAAAAGGCTATTACCATATAATACGAATCAGTTAATATATTATTATATATAACCGCTATAATGAAAAGTAATTATTGTTGATTGCAACAATGAAATTCTTAACAATACAATCATTAATTCAATCAATAATAAGAATTGATACAGAAAAGTTTTTATATTTATCATAATTAACATAACACAACATTTAATGTTCATATTCATCGATTTTTTAAATGATTTAAATGCCGCCAAGAAAGGTTTTCACATTTCTATCGATTCCAATCGGGCGGGTGACATTCTACGTAAACGGCTGTTATCAGATAATACCAATCAGTTAATACATTATAATATAACCGCTGTCACACACATACATAATGCAATCATTTTAAAAAAAAAAAAAAAAAAATATTGTTCCCTGTTGGGATCGAACCCGAAACCGAAGATTTACTGTTGCTCGCATAACACCATTCATAAAGTTAGAAATTAAAATTATAAACTTATACACAATTATACGTCTTAATTATCATTATAAGTCACACATATTATTGTAGACAATCAATGAAAAATAGAAAAGAAACGTTACATCATCTCTGACAGAAATTATTCAATGTCAAAATTTCAAAAGTAACCTTGGCTCACCTATGTTCAAGTCACAAATTTCAATTTCAAACTATCTTAATAGGAAGAAATAAATTATATTGTTTATAAACAGTACGTAATAATTTATTTTGTGAACTTGTATATACAAGTTTCTTCCTAAAACAACTTGTGTAAGGAAATAGAATATTCTAGGGAGTTTTTGGCGTATCCCCTGATATGTTTAAAACATTATTTTAAAACTATTTTCATTTTATCACTTATATTATATCATAATGTAACTAAAATAAGTGTTTACAGAACTTATTTCAATTTATTTACATATATTATACTAATAATAAACTGGTAACATCGAGATATACACCACCATCTGTTGATGTATATCAGAACTATTTCAAACATTACTTTTCAAATAGACATATCAAATGAATATTATACCATAGTATTAGCAGTCTGACACTTTCGCTTGCTCTTAATCAGTATGTGAGTTCTTAGTCAGCCCCTTTAGTCTTCAAAAAAAGTTCATTTATTCACACAACCCATGGCGTGCGGGCGCGGGAAATTCAATTAAACGTCATATTTTACATGATTGCAAAGAAAAATTTGAAAAGTCTTTCACTCAATGTGTATTATAATAATGATTACACGTTGAACAATAAATAAATAAAAAAAAAAAATAGCTATTTATGACAAAAATATTAAGTGTTATTTTAATGTGTCATCAGGAAATTGACTCTCGGGCGTGACTAGACTAGAAAACTTAGAGAAAATGTTTCTTCGATATGTAACAATAATGATTAAACTTTTTACAATAAATAAATAGAAAATATAAATATCAGTATTTATAATAAAAGTATAATGCATCATTAACTTTAAAAACATTTATACAGGGTGAATACTTGAAACCCAAACATAGCCCGTCAATACGGGCAAATTATTATTCACAGACTGTTTTAACTGACAACAATGGTTGTGGTATCAATAGAAAAATAAAATATACATGTAAATTAAATTAAATTCTATTATTAATACCGATAACTATGGAATTGTACAGAATAACAAATTTTTGCCATTTTATCTGCCAGAATCGTTAGCTATATTTTTTTATTTAGACACACTATCCAACAGGAAAAAATCCCAATTGAGAACAGGAAAAAATAATAATACATAAAATAGCATAAGTTAACATAAATTAATATTGCTCAAAATAGAAAATATTATATATTTAATATTACGTATTATATTATAAAAATATTTAGGTTGCAAATGAAAAATGTCAATATCCGAATATTTAGTATTATAAGTTGAGCACATTCTGTATATGGGACAAGAATAATCTATGTTTGTACGAGGGGTAGGAAGATAGAAGGTACTGAAGTTCCGTAAGTGAAAGGATGAGATGTGGAAATTAAGGAGACACAATCAAGACGAGTCGTTAAGTTCACCATGAATTAACTTACTGAGATGAAAAACAGAAGTCAATTCACGGCGATGATAAAGACTGGGCATATTAAAGATGTGCAGTAAGGTAGAGTAAGATACTGAATAGTCCGGGTAAATTTTATTTATTTTGAAATACAGGTATTTCAAAAACTTTTTTTGAATTCTTTTGAGATGATCTTGATAACTCTCATAAGTTGGGTTCCATATTAATGAGCAATATTCCATTTTGGAACGAATGGAACTGTAATATAGTGTTATGATGGGCGTGATACTGATAAAATCTTTGGTATTACGGATAATAAAACATAGAAATCGAGTGGACTCATTATAAATATTATTAATATGTTGTGAAAAACTAAATTTAGTGTTAAAAGTCACTTCGAGGTCTTTAGTATTTTCTTTGCGGTTTAGAACTGTAGTATGAATACTATAATTAAAAGTTATAGGATATTTTTTATTTCTTTTTTAAAACTTTGTAACGGCTATTTTATTTTATGGTTTTCTCATGACAAAAACCTATTATATCAACAAATTTAAGCTCATTTCATGCAGTTCTTAATTCTAAATATTTTACGTATTTATACATTTGTTTTTAATTTAATAGGGCAGAAATTACAGCCATATAAAAATTTTACCATTGTATTTCTTATAGTCCACAAAAATAAATACCCGGTATCTTTATTTACATAATAGTTAAGTTTTATTTATTTATTAATACAGGGTGATTATTCGGTCTGTTTTCTTTTAGTAACTCGATTATTTTAAATATTATAGAAAATTGTTCAAACAAAGTTTGTGTATAAATATGCAGTATCAGTTTTTCTACAAGTGTTCCATTTTTACGCAATGATATGTAACTTTTTATTTTCAAATAAAACATGCTATATATTTATTCAAATTTGAAAAGTACATGAAACTTGCTATTTAATAGTGCGAAAACAATCATAATATGTTATTTAAAAAATGTAGATTATCTGTGAACATATGGGCCGATTTACTAAATTCACAGTCGATTGGCCCCTTTTCATTGCTAGATTAATTAAATGCTGAAAATTATGTATTTTTGCAAAATAATCTGCCAGAATTTTTAAAAGAAACTCCCTTAAATGTACGTCAAAAAATTGTGATTTCTTCTATACTTAATCAATGCATTTGAAAATACGTGGATTGGTCGAGTCGGTCTTGGTGTCAACCTCAAGGAACTCTATAACCGTGTGGAATCAGAAACAAAAATGTTATATTTTTCCAAATATAACAACAATAAAATAATCTAATGCACAAAACATGCCCGAATTTTCCAAGCGTGACTTTTGTACATAAGGTGAGGTTATTGTTGTTTTTCTTTTTTAAACTATTCAAGCTAAATAACCGGCGTTATACTACGCGACCCACTTTTGTTTTAATTTACAATGTTATCATCTGACCTATCCCCGCAAGCATTCAATACCAGAAAATATGATTACTAATTCTACTGTGCAGACAAATGGTTTTACGGTGGAACCAACAGCTGTGGTAAAACTTCAAACAGTTCTAATGTTATTTGTCTAACAATATGCGACGGAAAATTAATTCATACAATCTGGTCGGTCTGTAAGATAGTAAATGTATTGATTTAAAGAATGTTAATTCTTGTGGATATCATAAGAGGGCCTGCGACGTTAGCACTCTGTATAGCTTATGCACGTTTCCAATGTGGGAATGCGTGTAAACAGTCATAAAATGCTGAAGACAACGGCGGTAGCACTTTTTATAAATGTTAAACTATTATAATTTAGGAATGCATATAAACAATCATAAAACACTATCCACCTAGGGGAAGCTCGGCGTAGCCGAGTTTTCGCTAGTCCTATATACTAAAGGGTTAGATTCACTATTCTTTCATCACGACAATCGCCCATCATTTGAACAAGGCTACAGCTTTAACTGTTTGTGCGATTTTCGTACAACTTTTACCAAATGGTAGAAAATTCTTTGCTCGAGTGCCCTAGCCTTATGTGTTTTTTCTGTAGGATGCATAGTTTTTGTGGAAAAAATTAATTAATGTGAATTTTTGGATTTTTGTTTTTAAAACTGAGACAAAGCTCAAGTACTCTTTGAAAATTTTAAGATGAATATCGCCGAGAAAATATTATGACACATTTTTTGACATTGTCAATTTGAAACTTTAAATGTAAATATTTATGTAATGAAGAATATTTGAAATAAAGTAAATTTAACATGATAAATAATGACAATAGACAATTATTTCACACAGGTAAAAAAGGTGTAATACATTATATTTAAAAAATAAAAATTTTGACGTTACATATGTATTTGGTCAGTGTTGCCAATTGTGCAATAATTAACAAAATAAGAAACCAAGGTCACGACACATTTGACATAATTAATATGAATGTTGAAAAATAGAGTAATATAACAACGATTTATTATAATTTTAATTAATTATAAACATGAGAAAATAGTTTACATTAGTTGTAAGTATTAAAACATGAAATATTTTTGTAATACTAAAATTAAATTTTCAGGTTATCAAAAGAACATGAAATGTGAATAATCTGTGCTTATTACAAGAACGAAAAATTGTTTTACAGGCTAATTATAAAATAATTACATGTGTTTTATATATATTTGCCCCAATTAAGTGGTAATTAATTATTATAAAATTAATCTCAAAAAATTGTGGGTAATTGAAATGTGAAGAAAGTTTGAAATATTTCTTTTATACATAGAGTGTTTTAAAATGAAATATATATTGTAATATTAATAAATGTATATAATTTAATTTATTTGATAAATATTGTATGTGTAAAATGTCTAGAAATTATAAAAATGTGCACTATTAATCAACAATTTCTTGATGAAATATACGTCATCTTGTCGAGTCAGCAGACAAAAATGATAAGAATAATACTTTTAGGAAACGTATTTCATTTACAAATAAAGAAACTTTAATATTAGAAATTGTATTTATTATACAAATAAAATTAGCGCGAAATTTAAATAAATATCAATAACACATTCTCTTGGCCATGAATCATATGATATTTATTTTCTCCATTTAAATGGTAATTAATAAATATTGAAACTTTAAACAACCTCATAAATATCAGTGTGTGTGTGTGCCAAATAATTCCTTGTTATAAAATTATAGCCATTTTTCTTATTATACTCTGTTTTTATAAGGTAGGTACATGTATTATTCTCATGAGATCTTTCTTACACATCAGATTTTTCTATTCCAATCGGGTGACAGTCTACGTAAAAGGCTATTACCATATAATACGAATCAGTTAATATATTATTATATATAACCGCTATAATGAAAAGTAATTATTGTTGATTGCAACAATGAAATTCTTAACAATACAATCATTAATTCAATCAATAATAAGAATTGATACAGGAAAATTTTTATATTTATCATAATTAACATAACACAACATTTAATGTTCATATTCATCGATTTTTTAAATGATTTAAATGCCGCCAAGAAAGGTTTTCACATTTCTATCGATTCCAATCGGGCGGGTGACATTCTACGTAAACGGCTGTTATCAAATAATACCAATCAGTTAATACATTATAACATAACCGCTGTCACACACATACATAATACAATCATTTAAAAAAAAAGTCCACAAAGATTTACTGTTGCTCGCATAACACCATTCATAAAGTTAGAAATTAAAATTATAAACTTATACATAATTATGCGTCTTAATTATCATTATAAGTCACACATATTATTGTAGACAATCAATGAAAAATAGAAAAGAAACGTTACATCATCTCTGACAGAAATTATTCAATGTCAAAATTTCAAAAGTAACCTTGGCTCACCTATGTTCAAGTCACAAATTTCAATTTCAAACTATCTTAATAGGAAGAAATAAATTATATTGTTTATAAACAGTACGTAATAATTTATTTTGTGAACTTGTATATACAAGTTTCTTCCTAAAACAACTTGTGTAAGGAAATAGAATATTCTAGGGAGTTTTTGGCGTATCCCCTGATATGTTTAAAACATTATTTTAAAACTATTTTCATTTTATCACTTATATTATATCATAATGTAACTAAAATAAGTGTTTACAGAACTTATTTCAATTTATTTACATATATTATACTAATAATAAACTGGTAACATCGAGATATACACCACCATCTGTTGATGTCTATCAGAACTATTTCAAACATTACTTTTCAAATAGACATATCAAATGAATATTATACCATAGTATTAGCAGTCTGACACTTTCGCTTGCTCTTAATCAGTATGTGAGTTCTTAGTCAGCCCCTTTAGTCTTCAAAAAAAGTTCATTTATTCACACAACCCATGGCGTGCGGGCGCGGGAAATTCAATTAAACGTCATATTTTACATGATTGCAAAGAAAAATTTGAAAAGTCTTTCACTCAATGTGTATTATAATAATGATTACACGTTGAACAATAAATAAATAAAAAAAAAAATAGCTATTTATGACAAAAATATTAAGTGTTATTTTAATGTGTCATCAGGAAATTGACTCTCGGGCGTGACTAGACTAGAAAACTTAGAGAAAATGTTTCTTCGATATGTAACAATAATGATTAAACTTTTTACAATAAATAAATAGAAAATATAAATATCAGTATTTATAATAAAAGTATAATGCATCATTAACTTTAAAAACATTTATACAGGGTGAATACTTGAAACCCAAACATAGCCCGTCAATACGGGCAAATTATTATTCACAGACTGTTTTAACTGACAACAATGGTTGTGGTATCAATAGAAAAATAAAATATACATGTAAATTAAATTAAATTCTATTATTAATACCGATAACTATGGAATTGTACAGAATAACAAATTTTTGCCATTTTATCTGCCAGAATCGTTAGCTATATTTTTTTATTTAGACACACTATCCAACAGGAAAAAATCCCAATTGAGAACAGGAAAAAATAATACTACATAAAATAGCATAAGTTAACATAAATTAATATTGCTCAAAATAGAAAATATTATATATTTAATATTACGTATTATATTATAAAAATATTTAGGTTGCAAATGAAAAATGTCAATATCCGAATATTTAGTATTATAAGTTGAGCACATTCTGTATATGGGACAAGAATAATCTATGTTTGTACGAGGGGTAGGAAGATAGAAGGTACTGAAGTTCCGTAAGTGAAAGGATGAGATGTGGAAATTAAGGAGACACAATCAAGACGAGTCGTTAAGTTCACCATGAATTAACTTACTGAGATGAAAAACAGAAGTCAATTCACGGCGATGATAAAGACTGGGCATATTAAAGATGTGCAGTAAGGTAGAGTAAGATACTGAATAGTCCGGGTAAATTTTATTTATTTTGAAATACAGGTATTTCAAAAACTTTTTTTGAATTCTTTTGAGATGATCTTGATAACTCTCATAAGTTGGGTTCCATATTAATGAGCAATATTCCATTTTGGAACGAATGGAACTGTAATATAGTGTTATGATGGGCGTGATACTGATAAAATCTTTGGTATTACGGATAATAAAACATAGAAATCGAGTGGACTCATTATAAATATTATTAATATGTTGTGAAAAACTAAATTTAGTGTTAAAAGTCACTTCGAGGTCTTTAGTATTTTCTTTGCGGTTTAGAACTGTAGTATGAATACTATAATTAAAAGTTATAGGATATTTTTTATTTCTTTTTTAAAACTTTGTAACGGCTATTTTATTTTATGGTTTTCTCATGACAAAAACCTATTATATCAACAAATTTAAGCTCATTTCATGCAGTTCTTAATTCTAAATATTTTACGTATTTATACATTTGTTTTTAATTTAATAGGGCAGAAATTACAGCCATATAAAAATTTTACCATTGTATTTCTTATAGTCCACAAAAATAAATACCCGGTATCTTTATTTACATAATAGTTAAGTTTTATTTATTTATTAATACAGGGTGATTATTCGGTCTGTTTTCTTTTAGTAACTCGATTATTTTAAATATTATAGAAAATTGTTCAAACAAAGTTTGTGTATAAATATGCAGTATCAGTTTTTCTACAAGTGTTCCATTTTTACGCAATGATATGTAACTTTTTATTTTCAAATAAAACATGCTATATATTTATTCAAATTTGAAAAGTACATGAAACTTGCTATTTAATAGTGCGAAAACAATCATAATATGTTATTTAAAAAATGTAGATTATCTGTGAACATATGGGCCGATTTACTAAATTCACAGTCGATTGGCCCCTTTTCATTGCTAGATTAATTAAATGCTGAAAATTATGTATTTTTGCAAAATAATCTGCCAGAATTTTTAAAAGAAACTCCCTTAAATGTACGTCAAAAAATTGTGATTTCTTCTATACTTAATCAATGCATTTGAAAATACGTGGATTGGTCGAGTCGGTCTTGGTGTCAACCTCAAGGAACTCTATAACCGTGTGGAATCAGAAACAAAAATGTTATATTTTTCCAAATATAACAACAATAAAATAATCTAATGCACAAAACATGCCCGAATTTTCCAAGCGTGACTTTTGTACATAAGGTGAGGTTATTGTTGTTTTTCTTTTTTAAACTATTCAAGCTAAATAACCGGCGTTATACTACGCGACCCACTTTTGTTTTAATTTACAATGTTATCATCTGACCTATCCCCGCAAGCATTCAATACCAGAAAATATGATTACTAATTCTACTGTGCAGACAAATGGTTTTACGGTGGAACCAACAGCTGTGGTAAAACTTCAAACAGTTCTAATGTTATTTGTCTAACAATATGCGACGGAAAATTAATTCATACAATCTGGTCGGTCTGTAAGATAGTAAATGTATTGATTTAAAGAATGTTAATTCTTGTGGATATCATAAGAGGGCCTGCGACGTTAGCACTCTGTATAGCTTATGCACGTTTCCAATGTGGGAATGCGTGTAAACAGTCATAAAATGCTGAAGACAACGGCGGTAGCACTTTTTATAAATGTTAAACTATTATAATTTAGGAATGCATATAAACAATCATAAAACACTATCCACCTAGGGGAAGCTCGGCGTAGCCGAGTTTTCGCTAGTCCTATATACTAAAGGGTTAGATTCACTATTCTTTCATCACGACAATCGCCCATCATTTGAACAAGGCTACAGCTTTAACTGTTTGTGCGATTTTCGTACAACTTTTACCAAATGGTAGAAAATTCTTTGCTCGAGTGCCCTAACCTTATGTGTTTTTTCTGTAGGATGCATAGTTTTTGTGGAAAAAATTATTTAATGTGAATTTTTGGATTTTTGTTTTTAAAACTGAGACAAAGCTCAAGTACTCTTTGAAAATTTTAAGATGAATATCGCCGAGAAAATATTATGACACATTTTTTGACATTGTCAATTTGAAACTTTTAATGTAAATATTTATGTAATGAAGAATATTTGAAATAAAGTAAATTTAACATGATAAATAATGACAATAGACAATTATTTCACACAGGTAAAAAAGGTGTAATACATTATATTTAAAAAATAAAAATTTTGACGTTACATATGTATTTGGTCAGTGTTGCCAATTGTGCAATAATTAACAAAATAAGAAACCAAGGTCACGACACATTTGACATAATTAATATGAATATTGAAAAATAGAGTAATATAACAACGATTTATTATAATTTTAATTAATTATAAACATGAGAAAATAGTTTACATTAGTTGTAAGTATTAAAACATGAAATATTTTTGTAATACTAAAATTAAATTTTCAGGTTATCAAAAGAACATGAAATGTGAATAATCTGTGCTTATTACAAGAACGAAAAATTGTTTTACAGGCTAATTATAAAATAATTACATGTGTTTTATATATATTTGCCCCAATTAAGTGGTAATTAATTATTATAAAATTAATCTCAAAAAATTGTGGGTAATTGAAATGTGAAGAAAGTTTGAAATATTTCTTTTATACATAGAGTGTTTTAAAATGAAATATATATTGTAATATTAATAAATGTATATAATTTAATTTATTTGATAAATATTGTATGTGTAAAATGTCTAGAAATTATAAAAATGTGCACTATTAATCAACAATTTCTTGATGAAATATACGTCATCTTGTCGAGTCAGCAGACAAAAATGATAAGAATAATACTTTTAGGAAACGTATTTCATTTACAAATAAAGAAACTTTAATATTAGAAATTGTATTTATTATACAAATAAAATTAGCGCGAAATTTAAATAAATATCAATAACACATTCTCTTGGCCTTGAATCATATGATATTTATTTTCTCCATTTAAATGGTAATTAATAAATATTGAAATTTTAAACAACCTCATAAATATCAGTGTGTGTGTGCCAAATAATTCCTTGTTATAAAATTATAGCCATTTTTCTTATTATACTCTGTTTTTATAAGGTAGGTACATGTATTATTCTCATGAGATCTTTCTTACACATCAGATTTTTCTATTCCAATCGGGTGACAGTCTACGTAAAAGGCTATTACCATATAATACGAATCAGTTAATATATTATTATATATAACCGCTATAATGAAAAGTAATTATTGTTGATTGCAACAATGAAATTCTTAACAATACAATCATTAATTCAATCAATAATAAGAATTGATACAGAAAAGTTTTTATATTTATCATAATTAACATAACACAACATTTAATGTTCATATTCATCGATTTTTTAAATGATTTAAATGCCGCCAAGAAAGGTTTTCACATTTCTATCGATTCCAATCGGGCGGGTGACATTCTACGTAAACGGCTGTTATCAGATAATACCAATCAGTTAATACATTATAATATAACCGCTGTCACACACATACATAATGCAATCATTTAAAAAAAAAAAAAAAAAAAAAAAATATTGTTCCCTGTTGGGATCGAACCCGAAACCGAAGATTTACTGTTGCTCGCATAACACCATTCATAAAGTTAGAAATTAAAATTATAAACTTATACATAATTATACGTCTTAATTATCATTATAAGTCACACATATTATTGTAGACAATCAATGAAAAATAGAAAAGAAACGTTACATCATCTCTGACAGAAATTATTCAATGTCAAAATTTCAAAAGTAACCTTGGCTCACCTATGTTCAAGTCACAAATTTCAATTTCAAACTATCTTAATAGGAAGAAATAAATTATATTGTTTATAAACAGTACGTAATAATTTATTTTGTGAACTTGTATATACAAGTTTCTTCCTAAAACAACTTGTGTAAGGAAATAGAATATTCTAGGGAGTTTTTGGCGTATCCCCTGATATGTTTAAAACATTATTTTAAAACTATTTTCATTTTATCACTTATATTATATCATAATGTAACTAAAATAAGTGTTTACAGAACTTATTTCAATTTATTTACATATATTATACTAATAATAAACTGGTAACATCGAGATATACACCACCATCTGTTGATGTCTATCAGAACTATTTCAAACATTACTTTTCAAATAGACATATCAAATGAATATTATACCATAGTATTAGCAGTCTGACACAATTAAGGAGACACAATCAAGACGAGTCGTTAAGTTCACCATGAATTAACTTACTGAGATGAAAAACAGAAGTCAATTCACGGCGATGATAAAGACTGGGCATATTAAAGATGTGCAGTAAGGTAGAGTAAGATACTGAATAGTCCGGGTAAATTTTATTTATTTTGAAATACAGGTATTTCAAAAACTTTTTTTGAATTCTTTTGAGATGATCTTGATAACTCTCATAAGTTGGGTTCCATATTAATGAGCAATATTCCATTTTGGAACGAATGGAACTGTAATATAGTGTTATGATGGGCGTGATACTGATAAAATCTTTGGTATTACGGATAATAAAACATAGAAATCGAGTGGACTCATTATAAATATTATTAATATGTTGTGAAAAACTAAATTTAGTGTTAAAAGTCACTTCGAGGTCTTTAGTATTTTCTTTGCGGTTTAGAACTGTAGTATGAATACTATAATTAAAAGTTATAGGATATTTTTTATTTCTTTTTTAAAACTTTGTAACGGCTATTTTATTTTATGGTTTTCTCATGACAAAAACCTATTATATCAACAAATTTAAGCTCATTTCATGCAGTTTTTAATTCTAAATATTTTACGTATTTATACATTTGTTTTTAATTTAATAGGGCAGAAATTACAGCCATATAAAAATTTTACCATTGTATTTCTTATAGTCCACAAAAATAAATACCCGGTATCTTTATTTACATAATAGTTAAGTTTTATTTATTTATTAATACAGGGTGATTATTCGGTCTGTTTTCTTTTAGTAACTCGATTATTTTAAATATTATAGAAAATTGTTCAAACAAAGTTTGTGTATAAATATGCAGTATCAGTTTTTCTACAAGTGTTCCATTTTTACGCAATGATATGTAACTTTTTATTTTCAAATAAAACATGCTATATATTTATTCAAATTTGAAAAGTACATGAAACTTGCTATTTAATAGTGCGAAAACAATCATAATATGTTATTTAAAAAATGTAGATTATCTGTGAACATATGGGCCGATTTACTAAATTCACAGTCGATTGGCCCCTTTTCATTGCTAGATTAATTAAATGCTGAAAATTATGTATTTTTGCAAAATAATCTGCCAGAATTTTTAAAAGAAACTCCCTTAAATGTACGTCAAAAAATTGTGATTTCTTCTATACTTAATCAATGCATTTGAAAATACGTGGATTGGTCGAGTCGGTCTTGGTGTCAACCTCAAGGAACTCTATAACCGTGTGGAATCAGAAACAAAAATGTTATATTTTTCCAAATATAACAACAATAAAATAATCTAATGCACAAAACATGCCCGAATTTTCCAAGCGTGACTTTTGTACATAAGGTGAGGTTATTGTTGTTTTTCTTTTTTAAACTATTCAAGCTAAATAACCGGCGTTATACTACGCGACCCACTTTTGTTTTAATTTACAATGTTATCATCTGACCTATCCCCGCAAGCATTCAATACCAGAAAATATGATTACTAATTCTACTGTGCAGACAAATGGTTTTACGGTGGAACCAACAGCTGTGGTAAAACTTCAAACAGTTCTAATGTTATTTGTCTAACAATATGCGACGGAAAATTAATTCATACAATCTGGTCGGTCTGTAAGATAGTAAATGTATTGATTTAAAGAATGTTAATTCTTGTGGATATCATAAGAGGGCCTGCGACGTTAGCACTCTGTATAGCTTATGCACGTTTCCAATGTGGGAATGCGTGTAAACAGTCATAAAATGCTGAAGACAACGGCGGTAGCACTTTTTATAAATGTTAAACTATTATAATTTAGGAATGCATATAAACAATCATAAAACACTATCCACCTAGGGGAAGCTCGGCGTAGCCGAGTTTTCGCTAGTCCTTATACTAAAAGGATAGATTCACTATCTATAGTTATATACTTTCATCACGACGATCGGCAAAATTTTGTCGGTCTACACTGCCTAAACGGTGTAACCGATTTTGATGAAAATTGTTTCATAATGTAGAGACAAACTCAACTTGATTTCCTAATTTGGCTTATTTTTTAGTAGGATGCATAGTTTATGTGGAAAAAATTATTTAATGTACATTTTTGGATTTTTGTTTTTTTCACTGAAGCAAAGCTCAAGTATTCTTTGAAATTTTTAAGATGAATATCGCCGACGAGAAAATATTATTATGACACATTTTTTGACATCATTGTCAATCTTCTAAACATGATGATAATATTTTTGGAATAAAAACAACACATTGAAATAATAAATCTAAATGCAATCATAAATGAAATGAAATGCTGCTGGTGGTATTCAAACAAGTATGTATTATTTAAAAATGTTATCTTTATAATGAAATCTTTATAATCCACTTTTTCAGGTTATCATTTTTAAAGCTAAAGCACAAGTGGAGTTTGGAAAGGTTAATAATTAGATGTTATATGTCAGAAATCAAATAGAATAATGGTACGCATGTGAATTCAAAGCATTCAACGTCTATATATTTGGTTTGAAACATGAAACAGACTGAAGAATCATTAGAAAATTTTGTAAAACACTATCGGTGGAGCCCGAGGAGGAGCTCGGCCAAAGGCCGAGCTTCTGCTACACTATCGGCAAATCAAAAACAAGTAAATGAAATGAAAGGCTGGTATTCGAACAAGTATGTATTATTTAAAATGTTTGGGTGGGCATTTTGCGTGGGCAGTTTGAGTGGGCATTTTGCGTGGGCAGTTTAGGTGGGCAGGTTGCGTGGGCAGTTTGGGTGGGCAGTTTGGGTGGGCAATTTGGGTGGGCAGTTTGGGTGGGCAGGTTGCGTGGGCAATTTGGGTGGGCATGTTGCGTGGGCAGTTTGGGTGGGCATTTTGGGTGGGCAGGTTGCGTGGGCAGTTTGGGTGGGCAGTTTGGGTGGGCAGGTTGCGTGGGCAATTTGGGTGGGCATGTTGCGTGGGCAGTTTGGGCGGGCATTTTGCGTGGGCAGGTTGCGTGGGCAGTTTGGGTGGGCAGTTTGAGTGGGCAGGTTGCGTGGGCAATTTGGGTGGGTAGGTTGCGTGGGCAATTTGGGTGGGCAGTTTGGGTGGGCAGGTTGCGTGGGCAATTTGGGTGGGCTACACCATCGGCGGAGCCCTAGGAGGAGCTCGGCCGAAGGCCGAGATTCTGCTAGTCTATATACTAAAAGGCATATCCATAATTCTTTAATCACGACGAACGCTGAAAATTTGCTCACCTCTACAAGCTTTACGATAAGACCGATTTTCATAAAACTTGTACCAAACTGTAGGAAATTCTTGTCCTCAGGTCCCTAGATACGGGTAAAATTTCTGTAGGATGCATAGTTTTTGTGAAGAAAATTATTAAACGTTGAAATTTGGTATATTGAAACAATGGATCGTAGAATACATGTAAAAATTTAAGAAGAAAAACGCTAAAAAAATTATGACACATTTGTCAATGTCAATGTGAACATATAAATGGTGATAATATTTTTGGAATAAAAATAATATTTTTATGATTAAGAGCAATCATAAACAAATAAATTCAAATGAAATGCTGGTATTCGAACAGTATGTATTATTTAAAATGTTATTTCTATGAAATTTTATATTTATACTTTTTCAGGTTGTCAAATGCTAAATATCTGTAAATCACAAGTGGAGTTAGGAAAGGTTAATAATTAGATCTTAAATGTCAGAATTCAAACAGAATAATTGTACGCATCATAAATGACACATTTGTCATTGTCAATTTGAATCTGTAAATGATAATATTTTTGGAAACAGGCTGATGAATCATTAGAAAATATGGTATTTTTATCTGTATTCTTGTTCCCTTAAAATTACATATTGTTTCCAAAGAAATATGAGAAAGATTGGATTCATTTGGACGCAGACAGATCTAGCATTTTTGTATCGAATTGAATGAAAATAAAGAACAATAATCCATCAAAATATGACAAACAGTATTCGTAATATTAACTCAAAGTAAGTGATATATGAAGAATATGTTATTTTATATTAATTCTACATTCTATAGAGTGAACAATCTCATTTATGTGAACAATGTAAGCAGTGCCCTGTTCACATCTGTTGGTAGTCAGACAAGGTATTCTCCTATACTATTTACTTCGTATAATCGCGTATGGAGTTTTATACGTCAAAAAAAAGTCAAAAAAATGAATATGAAATGAAAAGAGTTAACTCTCTCAAATAGAAGTATAATTATAAAAAACTTGGAAGAATGAGTAAGTGTTTCATATATTGCACGAAAGTACAATATTGCCAAATCCACAGTATGTTCCTTTAAAAAAAATTAATATCTTAAAGGTTACATGGAAATGTTAAAAGAAAAACGTTGAAGATTAGAGAAATGCCTAAAATGGAAAAAAAGTTATATGAATGGTGTTGTAAACAAAGGTTAAGATACCTACCAGTTACGAGTGAACTCATGAAAACTAAAGCAGAGATTTTATATAAAACATTGAAGGAAAAAATGAATTTTTTGTAAGTGATGAATGGTTAAAAAATATTTAAACGTAGATTTGGCATCAGGTTTTTAAAAATATTACATTATTATTGACTCGCAATCTCACACTTTATAGAAATATAGTTACGTCAATGGTGATGTGGAGTCTCACAGACTCCGATCTACTATTTACTCAAAAATGGTTCGTGAAAGAAGTTATTGCCCGAAAAAACTACGATAACGAACGATGAAAAAACAGCCCTAGGAAGAAAGGCTCAAAGAACAAGACTTACTTTTCTTGCATGTACAAATGCAAATGGAGAACACAAAATTAGACCCCTCGTAGTAGGCAAAGCAAGAAAACCTAGATGTTTCATAATTGTTTTATTGTTCAAGTAAGTCAATACGTGCTAAACTTTTAATTTTTCACGAACTTGATACCAACAGACCTATTCTGTAAAATATTCGCTTAACGAATCATTATCATAAGAAAATCGTTATTATGCAAATCGTTATATCTACTTAACGATAATCGTTATCTTCGTATCTGTATTTTGTAACACATTTTTAAAAATAATAATATTGGGTTCAAGTTAAAAACTTTATTTCCTATAATCAAATTTAATTTTAAATGAAATATCTAAAATAATTCAATAATACTCAGAAAACTTCTAAGTTGGAATAGTTTTGGTGGGAGTCTTCTGTCAACCTGTCAGCTATCAAACTCTTACTTCTTGTTGTGGGCTATGCTAGAGCTACTATTTCCATCTGTGGACATATTATTAAATTATTTTAATATGACCTTGCAAAATACTATAATATGACGGGTTTTTAAGATCACTATTCAACATAATAGCAATTTTATTTTGACACGAATAAAAATACTGAATTATTGACAAAACGTTTAGGTAATGAATGATTTTTCCAGTCGTTAAAAAATAACGATATAAATAGTTATCTTTTTTTCGTTATGTAGAATGAAGGTAGTTCACCAGTAAATCGAGTTTCTATAGATGTTCATAAAAATTTAACTATGTGTTAAAAATGACCTAATACCTGCACAGTTATTTTTTTTATAAACTTCTGACATACAGAAAATGAGCTATTCGCCTCGAAAGTCAGACATTTTAACACGTGAAGCATAGGACAATGATATCAAAACCAACGTTTTGTTTAATAGGATCATTTTTCTTGTATAGATTTTAAAAAACTAATATGTAGTAGTTTAATATGTTTCGGATTGTATTTCAAACGATGAAAGCGATCTGACGTACAGTTTCAGAGTTATATAAATAAAAATATTACTTACAGTTGCATTTAATGAATGTTTCATTCATTTATATTTTTGAAAAATTGTATAGTAATTAGAACTGCTAAATTGTTCTTTTGGCAGTCTAAAAATGACATTTATATGACAGCAGGCATAAATCACGCCCTCATTGCCGGTTTTAGAACTAGAGTTTTTGGGCAGATTTTGAAACAAAATTTGACTTGTTTCCCGATCATGTATTAATAAATAATTCAGCAGATATCAAATTTAAATGTCATTTTTAGAATGTTAAAAAATCAATTTAGCTGTTATAACGTTGTTATATGTAAATATAAGTAATATTTTATATGAATAAATAATTTATTATATTATTTTTAATACGTCAAAATTGACAGCGGGAGTAAGTCACGTCAAAACGGCAAATTAGTGACTACGACTGGATTCAACGGCTCTCTGCTAAAGCTGTTCCCCTCTTCCCCTTCCGATCAAAGAGCGACGTTGCCAGCTTTCCGTTAACAACGTTTCGTAGCGGTGTGGGTGTACATACTTATGACATACAGCGCGAGAATGTACAGTCACCTACCAAAAGTTTTCTTTAGAAAGCGGTTATCGTAGAATGCGCGGTACACGTTCAGCGCGGTCAAATTTTTGGCCTGAACGATAGCTGGTGAATTACCTTAAATTATTGTTTACAGAATACCACTTTAACGATTATCGTTAAAATAACGATATAACAATGCATGTCATAACGATCGGTTACACAATAAGCCTATTAAACGATTTCGTTATTATTATAACGATATAACGTTTTTTAACGATTCGTTATGTCATAATGCTGCTTACAGAATAGTCCTATTAATTTACATAATATCCAAGGTTAGAAAATATTTAACTCAAACTACATGTCTGGTAAACGCCCGCACGGTACAAATATGTCATCATTGCCAAAATCTGTGTACAAAGCAGATTGGCACACCCAGCAATTGGTAATATGCCGTGATGATATATTTTTTATTTTATTCTTGAAACAGCGCAGGGTAAAAGGGCATTGTAAAGCGAACTTGCATAACTCGCGATATTCCGCCGAGTTAGTACACCTCAAATTGAAAACAATTTTTTTTAATGTCAAAATAATATTCAATTCTTTTTTTTTCAATTTTATGCCAAATTTACACCGTTTGTTCAAAAGATTTTAAATTTGGCACAAATATATTCCAAACCTTCTCCTATCAACTCGTGAAAACAGATTTGAAATATGAATTTTTAAGGGCAAGGCCGCATTGAAAATCAAAATTCTGTAAAACTAAAAATTTTCAACTTTTACTTTGACAAGGCTGGTTAAAAAATTAATAACACAAAAATGGGGACAGATATATCAAATCTGTTTTGATTAGTAGATAAGCACAGGTTTGAAGAATATTTGAGCCAAATTTTTAATTCGTTAGCGAAAGGGGCAAATTTGTAAACGGAATAAAATTAATAAAAAGAATATATTTTTTTTCTTTTACCGCTTAGCCAAATATGTTCAACATCCTTACGCTCCTAAAGCCACTGTCTACCTAAATTCGAGATTTGTGCGTTAGGTTTCGTTTCTGCCAGTTGTTTTTATAAAATTTTCACGCTCAGATTATTTCGTGGACAATTCGTGTTGGCAGGTTGCGTGCGTAGTTTTTTTAATCACTTATTTCAGTTACCTATATTTATAATGCAGATGATGACAGGACCATCGGCTATTATTTTTTGCGTAAAGTTGTCAGAAATATGCCGTGTTTGGTATTAAATAAAACGTTTTTTCAATGGTTGTCATGCAGAATTGTCAAAATTTTGACAGTTCGATCGGCTATTGTTTTTTGGCATAAAATTGTCAGAAATACGTCGTGTTCGGTGTCAAATTAGAGATCTTGTTAAGGGCTGTCAGGCATCAGTGTCAAAATTTTGACAGGTCGATCGGCTTTTGTCTGAAATTTGTAAAAATGAAAATGTTAGCGTTAGCACTTCGCGTTTAAAGTATGCCTAGACGGATTGGATGTACGTATAGACTATTATAAAACACTATCGGCGGAGCCCTAGGGGGAGCTCGGCGGAGCCGAGCTTTCGCTAGTCTATATACTAAAAGGCATATCCATAATTCTTTAATCACGACGAACGCTGAAAATTTGCTCACCTCTACAAGCTTTACGATAACACCGATTTTCATAAAACCTGTACCAAACTGTAGGAAATTTTTGTCTTCAGGTCCCTAGATACAGGTAAAATTTCTGTAGGATGCATAGTTTTTTTGAAAAAAATTATTAAATGTGGAAAATTGGGATATTGAAACAATGGATCGTAGAATACATGTAAAAAATTAAGAAAATCGTTAAGAAAATTATGACACATTTGTCAATGTCAATCTGAACATATAAATGGTGATAATATTTTTGGAATAAAAAGAATATTTTTATGATTAAAGAACATTATTTAAAAGATCTGCAATCATAAAGAAATAAATAAAATGAAATGCTGGAACTTGAACAGTATGTATTATTTAAAATGTTATTTTTATGATATTTTATATTTATTTCTTCAGGTTTTCATTTCCAATGCTAAATATGTATTTCAGAAGAAAAACGTTAAAAAATTATGACACATTTGTCAATGTCAATCTGAAATTATAAATGGTGATAATATTTTTGGAATAAAAAGAATATTTTTATAATTAAATAACATTATTTAAATGATCTGTAATCATAAAGAAATAAATGAAATGAAATGCTGGTACTTGAACAGTATATATTATTTAAAATGTTATTTTTATGATATTTTATATTTACTTCTCCAGGTTTTCATTTTCAATGCTAAATATGTATAAATCACATTTGAAGTTAGTAAAGGTTAATAATTAGATCTTAAAAATGTCAGAATTCAGACAGAATAATTGTACGCATGCGCGTGAAAAGAATTCAAGCATTCAACATATATATATTTGGATAGAAGTATGAAATAGACTGAAGAATCATTAGAAAATATTTTATTTTTGAATTAACAATATTATGATATAAAATTCTGGCAGAATGAAGTATGGCATTATAATATAAACGTAAATTTAAAATAAATCTATTTTGACAACATATGCTATAATTTTCGATTTACAGATTCTGCAACTGGGGACAAAAAGAGTTTTAACACAAAATGACACTTATACGAAATGTAAAACGTGATAATTTACAATTATTTATAATGTGTACACTTTAGAGGGATATAGTGATATTGAAATAGAGAATTGATATTTTTTTTTCACAAAGATTACACAAATTGGAGCCATCAACTAACCAAACTTTATTTTGATTTGATTTTAACGGTAAAATACAGTTTTTTAGTTTGTAATATTGAATAATGACAGTATTTCTTAAATAGATTTTGAATACGTATGTGTGATATCGTTTAAAGGTCGCGCCATGGAAGACAAGAAAGAAGAATGTATTTTAGATGTCATTACAAGTCATATTTATACGGAGAACACGATAAATACAACAGAGATGAACACACTAAGAACAATAACGAATAGAACAAGGAGAAATAGAATCAGAAACGAAGAAATTTCAAAAAGTTCAGGAGTTATAATCCTTCAAAAGTGAATCTTTTCAAGTTTCGCCTAAAAATGTGAGGTTAACAATGGTTCAATATCACGTTTTCGGTGAAAAAAATTAGTTGGTTTGTATATTTCAGGTAGAAAAGTAGTTAAATTACCGGTTAAAAACTCCTCAACCGAGTTGTACTTTTTGTTTTGTTACAGTTTGTACATTTTCGGCCAAAATTGTGAGGTTAAAAATCGGTCGACATTTCGATATCCGTTAAAGATAGAGTATTAATTCTTAGAAAAACGAACTCTGGCCTTTTACAATAAAGTATATGTTACCCTTTAAAACAACAAATGAAACAAATATTTGAAGGATAACGAAATTTGCTACAGGTAAATTTTAACAGAAAATACAAAAAAAATCTCTAAAATGATAATAAAATTTTAGTCAGGATCCAAAAAATGCACTGTACGGGAAGTAACTGCTCGATTACACATCTAAAATTACGAGTATAAACAAATGAAGCAAGAACCAATTAAAATTTCATTCGACATACTTACATTATTATTGACTCGTAATCTCACATTTTATAGAAATATTGTTACGTCAATGGTGATGTGGAAGTCTCACAGACTCCGATGTACTATTTACTCAAAAATGGTTCGTGAGAGAAGTTATTGCCCGAGAAAACTACGATAACGAACAATGAAAAAACAGCCCTAGGGAGAAAGGCTCAAAGAACAAGACTTACTTTTCTTGCATGTAAAAATGTAACCGGAGAACACAAAATTAGACCCCTCGTAGTAGGCAAAGCAAGAAAATCTAGATGTTTCATAATTGTTTTATTGTTCAAGTAAGTCAATACGTGCTAAACATTTAATTTTTCACGAACTTGACACTAACTATTCTGCAAAATATTGGCTTAATGAATCATTATCATAACGAAATCGTTATTATGCAAATCGTTATATCTACTTAACGATAATCGTTATCTTCGTACCCATATTCTGTAACACATTTTAAAAAATAATAATCTTGAATTCAAGTTAAAAACTTTATTTCCAAAAATCAAATTTAATTTTAATTCAATAATACTCAGAAAACTTCTAGGTTAGATTAGTTCTGGTGGGAGTATTCTGTCAACCTGTCAGCTTTTCTTCTTGTTGTGGTCTATGCTAGAGCTACTGTTGCCATCTGTAGACAAATTGGGAAGCTTGCGCTAGGCGCTAGGAATAAAAACTTATTAAGTTATTTTAATGTCCGACCATTACGTTATTGTTATCATAACAACCCTGCTTTCAGGGTTGTTATATACCAAATAACACCCTAGGGTGTGTTATAAATTTGACGTTGTTGCTATTGGGTACAGAATACAGAAACTCTGGGGAGGATACAAACAAGAATATCGCGTTACCTAGTTACAGCGTTTGCAAGCAAATAGATTAATATCTCTAACAAAAATCACAATGATAGGACAAAAATCTTTAATAAAATAATATATCGGTCGGACATTAACCGTTGAACGTACCACGGGCGTTAAACGGACAATAATGCCTTCGGTCAACGTACACACCTCGGGCCGAAGGCCCTCGGATAGCACACAGTTGACCTCAGGCGTTATTGTCCTTATAACACCCTTGATACGTTAATAACTATAATATTACCTTGCAAAAAACTATATGACGGGTTTATGAGATCACTATTCAACATAAAGCAATTTTATTTTGACACGAATAAAAATGTAAATGTAAGTAATATTTTTTATGTATATATAATTTATTATATTATTTTTAATACGTCAAAATTGATAGCGGGAATAAGTCACGTCAAAACGGCGAATTAGTGACTACGACTGGATTCAACGGCTCTCTACTAAAGCTGTTCCCCCCTTCCCCTTCCGATCAAAGAGCGACGTTGCCAGATTTCCGTTAACAACGTTTCGTAGCGGTGTGGGTGTACATATTTATGACATACGGCGCGAGAAAGTACAGTCACCTACCAAAAGTTTTCTTTACAGAGGGGTTATCGGAGAATGCGCAGTATACGTTAAACGCATTCAAATTTTTGGCCTCGACGGTAGCTGTTGAACTACCTTAAATTATTGTTTACAGAATACGACTTAACGATTATCGTTATAATAACGATATAACAATGCATAATGTCATAACGATCAATTACATAATAAGCATCTCAATATACTAATAAGCTTATACTTCTATACTTATTTATTTATTTATTTTCAACATTTCAGTCGGCCACACCTACAGCCTAAACGGTTCAACCGATTTTCATTAATTTTCGTATAGTCATAATACACATTGGGGAATAGGGCCTTTTTATTTTTTCAATTTTTTTAAGCATTTCCTTCTAAAAAAAATTCACTTCCGGTTCATTCTAATCTTATTTTTTTTCAATTTTTTTTTTTTTGCTCTGTACGTACAATTGTATGCTTAATTCAAAGCTTCAAAAATAACTTCCATGTTGTTTTGAAATTTACAAAATTTTGCTCCATTTCCGGTTAAACCGGAAGTTTTAGTATTATGATATTATATTTTTTTGAAATCTACATATTTTATATTACATTACATATCGCATAAAAATAAGAGTAAAAAGTGTAAAAAAATTGTGAAAAAAGAGTAAAGAGTAAAAAAGTTCCCAAAAAAAATATATTTTTTGCGCATTTTCTTGCAAGTTAAAACTTAAAAGTTGAAAGTTGAAAGTTGAAAGTTGAAAGTTGAAAGTTGAAACTTGATACTTGAAACATGAAACTTGAAACTTGAAACTTGAAACTTGAAACTTGAAACTTGAAACTTGAAACTTGAAACTTGAAACTTGAAACTTGAAACTTGAAACTTGAAACTTGAAACTTGAAACTTGAAACTTGAAACTTGAAACTTGAAACTTGAAACTTGAAACTTGAAACTTGAAACCTGAAACTTGAAAATTGAAAGTTGAAAGTTGAAAGTTGAAACTTGAAGTTGAAACTTGAAACATGAAAGTTGAAACTTGAAACATGAAACTTGAAAATTGAAAGTTGAAAATTGAAAGTTGAAAGTTGAAACTTGAAAGTTGAAACTTGAAACATGAAAGTTGAAACTTGAAACATGAAACTTAAAACTTGAAATTTGAAACTTGAAAGTTGAAAGATGAAACTTGAATACGTAACAATGACATACAAAAATGCAAACATTTTTTTTTTAAAAAAGTTCAATGTTTACATGGCCTACTTAAAATAAAGTAATTTGAGCAATTTGGAAAAAATTATATAATACGTAACAATGACCATTCAAAAATGCTAACATATTTTTTTTTTAAAAAAGTTCAATGTTTACATGGCCTACTTAAAAAAATTAAAATAATAGTAAAGTTAATTTTTATCAATTTTTTCGCAATGTAAGGGTATGATATAATTATATCGTTGAAATCAGAATAAAATTCTCTATTTAATGAGCTAATAAAAAATATATGAGGCCATTTAAAAAAAATGAACATTCATCCATAAGTTGTGTACCATTAGCTTTAAAAAAATAATAGTTATTCTAAAATGTGCTCCTCTCTAAGCTTTACAATATTTTTTAATCACTTTTTTGTGTAACTTTTCATATTCACGAATAAATGGAACTATTACATTACATTACATTGATACACCCTGTATAATCGCTTCAATCTATCTCAATATACTAATAAGCTTATACTTCTATACTTATTTTATTATTTATTTATTTATTTTCAACATTTATCAGTCGGCCACACCTACAGTCTAAACGGTTCAACCGATTTTCATTAATTTTCGTATAGTAATATTACATATTGGGGAATACCGCCTTTTTATTTTTTCAATTTTTTTAAGCATTTCCTTCTAAAAAAATTCACTTCCGGTTCATTCTAATCTTCTTTTTTTTCAATTTTTTTTTTGCTCTGTACGTACAATTGTATGCTTAATTCAAAGCTTCAAAAATAACTGCCATGTTGTTTTGAAATTTACAAAATTTTGCTCCATTTCCGGTTAAACCGGAAGTTTTAGTATTATAACATTATATTTTTTTGAAATCTACATTTTATATTACATTACATATCGCATAAAAATAAGAGTAAAAAGTGTAAAAAATAGTAAAAAAAGAGTAGAGTAAAAAAGTTCCCAAAAAAAATATATTTTTTGCGCATTTTCTTCTAAAACATTCACTTCCGGTTCATTTTAATCTTCTTTTTCTTGCCCTGTACGTACAATTATTGTATGCTCAATTCAAAACTTCAAAAATAACTGCCATGTTGGATTGAACTTTTGCTCTATTGTCATGTAATGTAATGTAATCTATTGTAATGTAATGTAATGCAAAATGAAAATACATTATAATATAACCGCTCACATACAAAAAAAAAAAAAATCCACAAACATTTACTGTTACTCACGTAACACCACTCATAACGTTAGAAATTAATATTATAAACGCAAACATAATTCAACGTATTAATTCTCTTTACTGAAAACACATATTATTGTAGACAATCAATGAAAAATATAAAACAAACGTTATATCATCTCTGGCAGAAATTATTTAATGTCAAAATTTCATAACTGACCTTCACTTACCTATGTTCACGGTACAAATTCCAATTTCAAACTTTCTTAATAGAAAACAATAAATTATATTGTTTATAAACAGTACGTAATAATTTGTTTTGTGAACTTGCATATACAAATTTCACCTTAAAACAACTTATGTAAAATAATAACATAATTCTAGGGACTTTTTAAGGTACTGCAAGAAATGTTAAAAACATGAATTTAAAATTATTTATATATCATAAATTACATTACATTTTAATATAACTAAAATTACGTATTTATAACAATTTATTTCAATTTATTTACAAATATTACTCGGCTCCAGAATATATATAGATTGGTATCACTGAGCGTGGCCATTTAACAGTGTTACCAACTGTAGTATTATAATGTTAAATCATAATTTTTCACAGGTTAGCAGCAGTACGAACAATCATAGCATAATTGCAATTTTTGTCCAGTCATTATCGATTATTTTATATAATATATATTTTCGTCATATCTATAATAGGATTATTATCGATTCAACCAATATGTAGTGGTAGCTGGTTTGTTGGTAGCAATGCTTGATAATCTTGAGATCTTGAGTTATCATTTGTCAACAATAACTTTGCAGTGATAGTTTCTCGCAAGCAAATTGTTACTTAATCATCATATCATCTGCTCTGTGCCTATGAGCACAGTATGTAAGCGTGTGATATAGTCTTTAGATTAAGTTGCAATTATTTAATAATAAAACTTGTTGTAAGGCTTTGTTTTTACTGATGAATATTATAGATTGCATAACGAGAAAAGTACGATTTTAAAAATGCAAAAATTCAAAATTATGTTGATGTATGTAGGCGTGGACATCGATGAAGAATACTAAACTGAAAATGTAAGTATATATTTACTTATTGATTTGTTGATTTATGCTTTGTTAATGCATCCCAATACAACGCCAAATGGTTAGCAACCCACACAGCAGTCAGGCAATTCGGGTGACCACCAATCAAGGGCAAATCCAGGTGAAAATATACGAAACATGGATACTAGGTAAAATAAAAACATTAAACAAATTAATCAAAGAAATGTTTTATAGGCTCATCACTGATATAGATAAACATTCCTTATTTATTTAAACATTGTTATTTTGGATGAATAAAAACAATTTAGGTAAACTAAGAATTAGATGAACATTAAGAAGTGGGAGTTAAAAGTAACACGAACACATGCCATTTATCTTGCACTCACCAGGCCGAGATCTAAGGGCATCCTTGTTTACATAGGGGTGAAATATATCACTACCTCGTGGCATCTTTGTCTTACACCCAGAGTGATATGTATCTTTGTCTAATATATAGGACATATGTGACTTTTTCAATGCAACTAATTAACAAATCAAAAGGAGAGATTTCTTTCCACAGCCAGGCATCAGGGACCAAAGGTGGCTACTTGAGATGAGTTCGGGCAAATCAGGGTTAACAATAATTAGCTGTCACTGTCCAACATACAATCTTCATATACAGAAACTTCCCTATTACGCCGAGTAATCAGCAAATGGGGTGCAAGATGATATTCTCAGAAAATTTTGTCTGTTGCAGTTTTATTTATGGACATCTAATCTTTCATCATTTCCACCCCCAATCTTTAGGGGTGACGCTTCTGTGTTTAAAACTGGGTGCACAGCACTCGGAAAGGGATCTTGGTTTCGGCCAGGATTAGCCTCAGTAGTAGCTTGATCTGCATTACGATCATTGTGTAATTTTTTGAAACTATGGTATTGGTGTTATACGGTGGTATTACTGTCAGGTGTCGGCTAAACTCTCACCTGCAGTGTTGGGATATTGTTAAATCGCATAAAACGGACAGTGGTGGAAGAATAACCGGGTACTGCACGCTCCATACAGTGGTCCAGTTGCAATTATCCAACCATGCCATACACTCCCCGTATAGTTGCGACGTTGATAACAGGGTACTGCACGCTACACACAATGGTCCAGTTGCAATTATCCAACAACGTCAGAAATCAATATTAAATATCCAAGTAATTTGTTATAACACCATACTATATCACGTATAAAATTTATGTAAGACATCTTGTATGTCTGTGCATCTTTGTATATATACACCTTGGTCCCGTCATCCACCTGGGGGACCCCGTCAGCGACCGTAACCACGGCTAACCGAGGCCTACGTCCCGCGGCCGGTGTACCGTTTCGCCAGTGACCGGTCTACGCCCGTGGCCATACCCACGTCAGTTCCGAGATGCTGCTTGCACTGCGCCCGGTGCTGCTCCACGTACGAGTCCGTTACCAGCCAACCCAGAGCATTCTCCTGGCATCCCCGGCCATAAGAATCAGTCATTATGTTTGTATTGTATATTTCTTGAATGCCAATGACTGAATAAACGTTGTTTATTATTGAATCCATGTTATTACTTGTTTTGTTCCTTATACTATCACGACTTCAAATCAAAGATTTTGGACACTATTAAAATAACACAACGTAGACAATCACGATAATTAGTTGTACGTTGGCGGTTTCATACGCTGCCGCGTTACATTACAGATTTAAGACAATTGTAATTTTCTGATTTTATTGTTTAAGAAGCAGTAAATAAAAAAAAATTGCTTTGAAGGACGCAGAATTTGAAGAGTTTTTAAAAGTATGGTTTCGACATGCGAAACAACGACATGACCAAGAAAAATAAAAAAACTGCAAATATTAAGCATTAGTTAAATAATAGTTTTAACAAAAATTTGAGCCAACAACTTATCAAACTTTATTTTGGTTTGATTTTAAAGGTAAAATATACATTTTTAGTTTGTAATATTGAATAATTGACAGAATTTTTTAAATAGATTTTGAATACGTATGTGTGGTATCGTTTAAAGATTGCGCCATGGAAGAGAAGGAAATGAAAATATTCTAGATGTCATTACAAGTTTATATTCATATGGAGAACACGATAAATACAACAGAGATGAGCACATTAAGAACAATAACGAATAGAACAAGAAGAAAAAAAAATCAGGAACAAAGATATTTCAGACAGTTCAGGAGTTATAAGCCCTCAAAAATGTATGTTTTTAAGTATAGCTTCGGCCGAAAATGTGAGGTTAAAAATAGTTCAATATCACATTTTCGTTTAAAAATAGAGTGTTTATTTTTGCAATAATTAACTTTAGAGGGTTGATTTTTATATTTCCGGTATAAAAGTAATTAAATTTCTGATTAAAAACTCCTCAAACCCGAGTTCAAAAATTGTACATTTTTGGCTAAAAATGTGAGGTTAAAAATCGGTAGATTTTTCCATTACAAAAACGAACTTTGGAAGCTCGATTTAATATTTTAAGTGTTAAAAAGGTCTTTCGGATTCCGGAATATAGGGTCGAAATTTGCACCAAAAACATGTATTTTATTTTGCTCAATAACTAGACAACAGTTTAAATTAATCTTCAAATTAACACTAAATTAGTGTTGTACGGGGTTTATAATATAAGTAACTCATTTACAAATTTTAAAACCGCTTGGGCCAATGGGAATTTATCGCAGCTCTTCCAAAACATCAAAATTTATTTACAATAATAGGAGGAGTCTAAGGTTAAAAATATATATAAAACTAAAACAATTACCCCTTAACCTTAAATAATAATATAAGCTAAAAGCTAAATACGTATTTCGAGAACTAAGTTCTCATCATCAGTAGAACAAAACAAAAGTTTAAGCAGAGAAGTTAAGATTACTCAACATGTAAACCATGTCAGAGGTCTAACAACTCTGAGCAAACAAGGGAGAGAACTGGGATTATATAGGGATAGGAGTCACAGGTGAATGAATACCAATTAAAACTAAGATTTAACGTCCAATGAAATTTAAGATTTAAAATGTCCTATTAAATTTAAGTTTCTATTAAATCGAATAATTTAGAATTCTAACATTAAACTTTTAAAGAATATTAATAATGATAGATATTTAGATGCATACGAGAGCTTAATAATAAATAAATTTAAAAATAACTTGATGAACGCAGATTTCGGTCCCATACCAAATTCTAAATTATTCGATTTAATAGAAACTTAAATTTAATAGGACATTTTAAATCTTAAATTTCATTGGACGTTAAATCTTAGTTTTAATTGGTATTCATTCACCTGTGACTCCTATCCCTATATAATCCCAGTTCTCTCCCTTGTTTGCTCAGAGTTGTTAGACCTCTGACATGGTTTACATGTTGAGTAATCTTAACTTCCCTGCTTAAACTTTTGTTTTGTTCTACTGATGATGAGAACTTAGTTCTCGAAATACGTATTTAGCTTTTAGCTTATATTATTATTTAAGGTTAAGGGGTAATTGTTTTAGTTTTATATCAAAATTTATACTTGAATATGAATTTGGCTGAAATTTACAGGAAACACAAAATTAACTGAAAATCATTTATTAAATTACTTTAAATTTGTCGAAACTATTGATTTTTTAATGATTTGACTGAGAGCAGAAAAATGGTTAAAAATGGCTATATTATGACATTTTGACTATGTCGGTAAGGCCGAATTCGATACCAATTCCAACGATTTGTTTATGAGTGCGTTCCGTAATCTGAGCAATCTGATCACATGACAGTTTCATATGCGATTTCCGTTCTACAGCTTGAATAACCGAACGGATAGAGCGTTTAGCTATCATTTCACCACTTATTAATTTGCGCCAGAATAAAAACGGAAAATAATAATGAAAAAACTGTTAACATGTGTACTGTGTGCGAGTTATGAACTGTTTTTTGATGATACTGAAGTAAGAAATGATTATGGACAACTTAAAGCTGAAAATTATGTAGAAAAATGTTTCCTAAAATGACAACTTTCAAACATTTTTGATTGATGACATCATTCATTCATAGAATAGACATTGTTTGCATTTCCGACGACAAACATTTTAAATTTGCGATTAAATACGCATGCGCCAGACAATTGCTCAACATGCTCCATGTTTAGAGAATGAGCGAACAGATCGGACTCTGTGCGCTATGTGAGCTAATAACCGAACGTAGAGTAAAGCAAAAAAAAACGCTCAGATGTAATTACCGAACGGCATCGAATGCTCAGACCGCTCATAGCGTAAAACCGAACGCAGCCTATGTATTATAAACTATGAAAATTAATTATAAAAAAAATCGAATGTGGCCAGCACATTACCTTCCGTCAATCCTGTGTAGTATGTACAAATTCCATACATACATTTTCTTGCAAAAAATTCTATATTTCCAGTAAAATTATATCATAAACAAACTATGCATATTACATTTGACACTGATATCTTCTTCAGTTTTTCCCACCCATTAAGGGTCCTCAATCATCCGTTATTAAATAAACATATACAATTAATAAAATATGTGTTGTTTACAACAAATAATTTCTTCCTTTCAACCAATGTATTAACAATAAATTCAACAATTTTCTCAATAATAAGCATAATGTATTTATATGAGTAAAAAAGATACTTCATTGTCTTTTTAAAGCCACTGTCTACCTAAATCCGAGTTCTGTGCGTAGGTATCGTTTCTGTCAGTTGTTTTTATAAAAGTTGTATACCCAGATTGTTGCGTCCGCAGTATGGGTGGGCATATGGCGTGGGCAGGACAGGATTTACTTAAAATACTGTTACTGTTAGCACTATGGGTTTAAATTGTGCCAAGACGGATAGAACGTACGTATAGAAAATCATAAAACACTATTGTTGTTTACATAAAGTTGTTAGAAATATGTCGTGTTTGGTATCAAATGAAATATTTTCTGAAGGGTCGTCAGGCAGAAATGTCAAAAATATGACAATTCAATCGGCTTTTGTTTTTTTTTTGCATAAAATTGTCAAAAATACGTCGTGTTTGGTATCAAATGAGAGGTATTATTAAGGGCTGTCAGGCATCAGTGTCAAAACTTTGACAGGTCGATCGGCTTTTGTCTGAAATTTGTAAAAATGAAAATTTTAGCGTCAGCATTTCGCGTTCAAAGTATGCGTAGACGGATTGGATGTACGTATAGACTATCATAAAACACTATCGGCGGAGCCCTAGGGGGAGCTCGGCGTAGCCGAGCTTTCGCTAGTCTATATACTAAAAGGCATATCCATAATTCTTTAATCACGACGAACGCTGAAAATTTGCTCACCTCTACAAGCTTTACGATAAGGCCGATTTTCATAAAACTTGTACCAAACTGTAGGAAATTCTTGTCTTCAGGTCCCTAGATACGGGTAAAATTTCTGTAGGATACATAGTATTTGTGAAAAAAATTATTAAATGTGGAAAATTGGGATATTGAAACAATGGATCGTAGAATACATGTAAAAATTTAAGAAGAAAAACGTTAAAAAAATTATGACACATTTGTCAATGTCAATCTGAACATATAAATGGTGATAATATTTTTGGAATAAAAAGAATATTTCTATGATTAAGTGCAATCATAAACAAATAAATTCAAATGAAATGCTGGTATTCGAACAGTATGTATTATTTAAAATGTTATTTCTACGAAATTTTATATTTATACTTTTTCAGGTTGTCAAATGCTAAATATCTATAAATCACAAGTGGAGTTAGGAAAGGTTAATAATTTGATCTTAAATGTCAGAATTCAAACAGAATAATTGTACGCATCATAAATGACACATTTGTCATTGTCAATTTAAACCTATAGATAATAATATTTTTGGAAACAGACTGAAGAATCATTAGAAAATATCGTATTTTTATCTGTATTCTCGTTCCCTTAAAATTACATATTGTTTCCAAAGAAATATGAGAAAGATTGGATTTATTTGGACTCAGACAGATTTAGCATTTTTGTATCGAATTGAATGAAAATAAAGAACAATAATCCATCAAAATATGACAAACAGTATTCGTAATATTAACTTAAAGTAAGTGATATAAGAAGAATATGTTATTTTATATTAATTCTACATTCTACAGGTTCTATAGGGTGAACAATCTCGTTTATGTGAACAGTGTAAGCAGTACCCTGTTCACATCTGTTGGTAGTCAGACAAGGTATTCTCCTATACTATTGCAGATTTATACGTCAAAAAAAGTCAAAAAAAATTAATATGAAACGAAAAGAGTTAACTCTCTCAGATAAAAGTATAATTATAAAAAACTTGGAAGAATGAGTAAGTGTTTCATATATTGAACGAAAGTACGGTATTGCCAAATCCACAGTATGTTTCTTTAAAAAAAAATTAATATCTTAAAGGTTACATGAAAATGTGCAAGTAAAAGAAAAACGTTGAAGATTAGAGAAATGCCTAAAATGGAAAAAAAGTTATATGAATGGTGTTGTAAACAAAGGTTAAGATACCTACCAGTTACGAGTGCACTCATGAAAACTAAAGCAAAGATTTTATATAAAACTTTGAAGGAAAAAGATGGATTTTTTGTAAGTGATGGATGATTACAAAAATTTAAACATAGATTTGGCATCAGGTTTTTAAAAATATTACATTATTATTGACTCGCAATCTCACACTTTATATAAATATAGTTACGTCAATGGTGATGTGGAGTCTCACAGACTCCGATCTACTATTTACTCAAAAATGGTTCGTGAAAGAAGTTATTGCCTGAAAAAACTACGATAACGAACCATGAAAAAATAGCCCTAGGAAGAAAGGCTCAAAGAACAAGACTTACTTTTCTTGCATGTACAAATGCAACTGGAGAACACAAAATTAGACCCCTCGTAGTAGGCAAAGCAAGAAAACCTAGATGTTTCATAATTGTTTTATTGTTCAAGTAAGTCAATACGTGCTAAACATTTAATTTTTCACGAACTTGATAACAGGCCTATTCTGTAAATTATTCGTTGAACGGATCATTATCATAACGAAATCGTTATTATGCAAATCGTTATATCTACTTAACGATAATCGTTATTTTCGTATCCGTATATTGTAACACATTTTTAAAAATAATAATATTGGGTTCAAGTTAAAAACTTCTAGGTTGGATTAGTTCTGGTGGGAGTCTTCTGTCAACCTGTCAGCTATCAAACTCTTTCTTCTTGTTGTGGGCTATGCTAGAGCTACTATTTCCATCTGTGGACAAATTGGGAAGCTTGCGATAGGCGCTAGGAATAAAAACTTATTAAATTATTTTTATATTACCTTCCAAAAAAGTATAATATGACGGGTTTTTAAAATCACTATTCAACATAATAGCAATTTTATTTTGACACGAATAAAAATACTGAATTATTGACAAAACGTTTAGGTAACGAATGATTTTTCCAGTCGTTAAAAAAATAACGATATAGTTATCTTTTTTACCTTCCGTCACCTCTAGGTAAGGAAGGTATTGTCTTCGGTCAAAAAATTCGGTGGTTAGTTTTCATTGAATAAGCACGTTTTAGGGTCTTTACAATACGATTTTACTATTTTTACGATGATGTCTGTATGTGTGTGTGTGTGTTCGTGTGTGCGTGTGTGTGTATGTGTGTGTGTGTATCCCCGCCGTTTCGGACACGATATCTCCAATACTAGAATTCCAAAAATTACAATTCTTGCGTATTCCTCTTCCTTACAACCATATGCAGACCTGTTCAGATTTTGGTTATAATTGGTCTACCGGAAGTACCCTCATTTGAAGATTTTAATAGTTTTTCTTGGTAAACTCAGTTAAATGTTATTATAACTTAAAGAATATATTATTATCTATACGATTTGATTGCATTTTATATTTGTTATTCAACAGATATAGAGTTAAAGAAGAATAAAGATAATAAATTTGATATAAATTTCATAATTCAGCCACTTAGGCTAACTTAACCATGGAAACTGCTAATATATTCAGGTAATTCAAATTGACAGATGTCAGTATCAATAAAATGTAAATCAATGAAAGAAAAAGGGAAGTAACTCTAGTGTTAGAAGTTTCTAGATATAAAAGAGACGATTACATTGGTTTGAACATGTTATGAGGAGAGATGAATATATTAATAGAAGGTGGAAGAAACATAGGAAGACCAAATATAAGATGAAAAGACTGTATTGCAGAAGACTTGAGAGAAAAGGAACTGAATGAGGACGACACGGAAAACAAAAATGAGTGGAAGAAGAAAATAAAAAATAGCGACCCCCTAACGAATGGGAAAAACTAAAGAAGAAGATGTCAGTATCAAGTGCAATTTGCATAGTTTGTTAATGAAATAACTTTACTGGAAATATAGGATCTTTTGCAAGAAAATTTATGTATGGGGCGCGTGCAGTAACATGACTTTGACCTGTGTCAAAATGACAGCAATTAATTATGTCCATAACTGACAAGTGTTATAATTTTTCATTCAAAATTTCATAATTTTCTTATTTCATGTGGTTTGTTTGTTATCATGAGTATGGAATTCAGTTGCCGAGAAAGAGAATCACATAATACCAAAAATTTAGAATCTTTCGCAAGAAAATTTATCTATGGAATTTGTACATAATACACAGGATTGACGGAAGGTATTGTGCTGGCCACATCAGATTTTTTTGTTATGTAGAATTAAGGTAGTTCACCAATAAATCGAGTTTCTATAGATGTTCATAAAAATTTAACTACAGTACTGGACAAAATAAATCATACACCTAGCATTAATTTCAATTTCTCCTTGTATCTATTTAACCTTAGAAGAAAAAAACATTGGTATATAAGAAAAATAAAGTCATTCTAAAATACTTCTATAATATATGTATGAAATGAAAAAATTGTTGCTGATTTTTTTTTAATATTTTATTTTCCCAATAATAATACATTTTACCTTGATCAAAATAAATCATACATTTAAAAAAAATGCAAATAAAATATATTCTTATAGCTACTTCCAGTCATCGAGGCATACTTTTTCCTTTTTACTTATTTTTTTCACATATTGCTGATCCATTTCCTACCACGCCTGTGTGCTGCAAGGTATGACGTTTTGTTCGTCACATTTGATTTGTTAATATTTTGATCAAAATAACCCCATATATTTTCAATTGGGTTTAGATTCGGTTACTGTGGTGGCCATTCGAACAGTTTTTTTCGGTTCGACTTGAAAAAGGCAGCAGTTTTCTTTGCTGTTTGTTTTGGATCATTGTCTTGCTGGAAGATAAAATTATTTTCTACGCCCAATTTTAAAACAAATTCCTCCAAATTTTCGCACAAAATATTAATGTAATCTTCAGCCTTCATATTGCCTACAATTCTTAATAAATTACCCACACCGGACCATGAAAAACACCCCCAAACCATTACATTACCGTCGCCTTGTTTTACTGTATTTTGAATATTGATTTCTTTTAGAGATTCATTCGATTTTCGCCACACCCTACACCGCCGTTTATGTCCAAATAATTCAAATTTACTTTCATCCGACCATACTATTGTTTTCCAAAAGTCTAAAGACATCGCTGCGTACTTCTTTGCGAACTCGAGTCGTTTCTTTTTATTTAATTTTTCTTATGAAGGGACGTTTTGAAGCTAAACAGTTTTTTATCCCAGATTAACGAAGTCGACGACGCACTGTTAACTATCAATAGTCAGGTCCATAAATTCTACAATATTTGGTGATGATAAACTTGGATTTTGTTTAACCATATTCTTACGATTGTTATCATTGCAAGGAGTTGTAGCCCGCTTTCGACCTTTACCACAAAAATTCGTCACAATTCCATGAATTTCGAAGTTCTTCCAAATATGCTGAACTACCCCAATGGAAATGGAATATTTTTCAGCAATTTTTCTAATAGATATTCCATTCTGTCGATCATGAATGACCAAGTTGCGAAAATCAATGAAAATTTGTCTTACTGACATTGTTTTAACGACTAATACTTACCCAGAGCACATTACCAAAAAGATAGATTCCAGAGTATTATTATAACATAAATTTCTGAATAATGAATGATAACTGAATAATTAAATAAATAGTTTTATAAAGTGTATGATTTATTCTGTCAAAGGTAAATTATTTTTTAAGGAGAAGAAATAATATATTAAAATAATTTAACAATATTTTTATTCTATATTATATATTTAACTGAAGTACATTAAAATGCCTTTACATTTTTGTATGTATTAATAAATTTGCATACAATATAAAAAAATACAACAGAAATTTGAAATTAATGTTAGGTGTATGATTTATTTTCTCCAATACTGTATGTGTTAAGAATGACCTAATACCTGCACAGTTATTTTTTTATAAACTTCTGACATACAGAAAATGAGCTATTCGCCTCGAAAGTCAGACATTTTAACACGTGAAGCATAGGACCAATGCTATCAAAACCAACGTTTTGATTAATAGGATCATTTTTCTTCTACAGATTTTAATAAAAACTAATATGTAGTAGATTAATATGTTTCGGATTGTATTTCAAACGATGAAAGCGATCTGACATACAGTTTCAGAGTTATATAAATAAAAATATTACTTACTGTTGCATTTAAGGAATGTTTTATTCAATTATATTTTTGAAAAATTGTATAATTAGAACTGCTAAATTGATCTTTTGACAGTCTAAAAATGACATTTAAATGACAGCAGGCATAAATCACGCCCTCATTGCCAGTTTTAGAACTAGAGTTTTTGGGCAGATTTTGAAACAAAATTTGACTTGTTTCCCGATCGTGAATTAATAAAGTAGGTTACGATTCAGCAGATATCAAATTAAAATGTCATTTTTAGAATGTCAAAAAATCAATTTAGCTGTTATAACGTTGTTATATGTAAATGTAAGTAATATTTTTTATGTATAAATAATTTATTATATTATTTTTAATACGTCAAAATTGACAGGGGAATAAGTCACGTCAAAACGGCGAATTAGTGACTACAATTGGATTCAACGGCTCTCTGCTAAAGCTGTTCCCCTCTTCCCCTTTCGATCAAAGAGCGACGTTGCCAGCTTTTCGTTAACAACGTTTCGTAGCGGTGTGGGTGTACATACTTATGACATACGGCGCGAGAAAGTACAGTCATCTACCAAAAGTTTTCTTTAGAGAGGGGTTATCGCAGAATGCGCAGTATACGTTCAGCGTGTTAAAATTTCTGGCCTGGATAGTAGCTGGTGAACTACCTTAAATTATTGTTTACAGAATACCACTTTACGATTATCGTTATAATAACGATATAACAATGCATAATATCATAACGATCGTTTACACAATAAGCCTATTACACGATTTCGTTATTATTATAACGATATAACGTTTTAACGATTCGTTATGTCATAACGAGGCTTACAGAATAGCCCTATTAATTTACATAATTTCCCAGGTTAGAAAATATTTAACTCAAACTATATGCCTGGTAAACGCCCGCACGGTACAAATTACCGAAATCTGTGTACAAAGCAGATTGGCACACCCAGCAATTGATAATATGCCGTGATGTTTTTTTTTTTTTTATTCTTGAAACAGCGCAAGGTAAAAGGGCAGAGTAGAGCGAAGTTGCATAACTCGCGATATTCCGCCGAATTAGTACACCTCAAATTGAAAACCATTTTTTTTAATATGTCAAAATAATATTCAATTCTTATTTTTCAATTTTATGCCAAATTTACACCGTTTGTTCAAAAGATTTTGAATTTAGCACAAATATATTCCTAACCTTCTCCTATCAACTCGTGAAAACAGATTTGAAATATGAATTTTTAAGGGCAAGGCCGCATTGAAAATCAAAATTCTGTAAAACTAAAAATTTTCAACTTTTACTTTGACAAGGGTGGTTAAAAAAATTCATAACACAAAAATGAGGACAGATATATCAAATCTGTTTTGATTAGTAGATAAACACAGGTTTGAAGAATAATTGAGCCAAATTTTTAATTCGTTAGCGAAAGGGGCAAATTTGTAAACGGAATAAAATTAATAAAATGAATATATTTTTTTTCTTTTACCGCTTAGCCAAATATGTTCAACATCCTTACTGTCTCCTAAAGCCATTGTCTACCTAAATCCGAGTTTTGTGCGTTATGTTTCGTTTCTGTCAGTTGTTTTTATAAAATTTTCGCGCTCAGATTGTTTCGTGGAGAGTTTGTGTTGGCAGGTTGCGTGCGTAGATTTTTTAATCACTTATTTCAGTTACCTATATTATAATGCAGATGATGACAGGAAGATCGGCTATTGTTTTTTGCGTAAAGTTGTCAGAAATATGTCGTGTTTGGTATTAAATGAAATGTTTTCTCAATGGCTGTCATGCAGAATTGTCAAAATTTTGACAGTTCGATCGGCTATTGTTTTTGGGCCTAAAATTGTCAGAAAACGTCGTGTTCGGTGTCAAATTAGAGATCTTGTTAAGGGCTGTCAGGCATCAGTGTCAAAATTATGACAGGTCGATCGGCTTTTGTCTGAAATTTGTAAAAATGAAAATGTTAGCGTTAGCACTTCGCGATTAAAGTATGCCTAGACGGATTGGATGTACGTATAGACTATCATAAAACACTATCGGCGGAGCCCTAGGGGCAGCTCCGCTAATCTGATACTATTAGGCCCTAATCAATCAATTTCCATCGATACATCATGTAGAATATGTATCCGAGTTGTTCTTACAAATCGTTCGTTTCAGTCCGTGAAACGGCCAAATATGATGTAAAAACTGCTTCTCTCGACTTCAACCGATTAAAAATGCGATTTCTAAGCGAAATACGTGTGACATAAGTATTTTACAGTAACATCCACGAAACTTTAGCTGTACCGGCGAGGGCACCGCGGAGGGCCTCCAAAACCTTGTATTCACTAAAATTTCATGCATCTGATATTATTAAGCCCTAAACAAACGATTTCCATCGATAAATCACGTTGAATATGTATCCGAGATGTTCTTACAAATCGTTCGTTTCAGACCGTGAAACGGCCAAACATGATGTAAAAACTGCTTCTCTCGCCTTCAAACGCTTAAAAATGCTATTTCTAAGCGAAATACGTGTGATTTGAGTGTTTTACAGTAACTTCCACGGAACTTTAGCTGTACCGGCGAGGGCACCACGGAGAACCCCCTAAACTTTGTATTCACTAAAATTTAATACATCTGATATTATTAGGCCCTAAACAAACGATTTTCATCGATACATCACGTTGAATATGTATCCGAGATGTCCTTACAAATCGTTCGTTTCAGACCGAGAAACGGCCAAACATGATATAAAAATTTCTTCTCTTGCCTTCAAACTCTTAAAAATGCTATTTCCAAGCGAAATACGTGTTATTTGAGTGTGTTTTGTAACTTCCACGGAACTATAGCTGTACCGGCGAGAACACCACGGAGGGCCCCAAAACCTTGTATTCAATAAAAATCAGGGCGTCTGATAATATTAGGCCCAAATCAATCAATTTCCATCGATACATCACGTAGAATATGAATCCGAGTTGTTCTTACAAATCGTTCGTTTCAGACCGTGAAACGACCAAATATGATGTGAAAACTGTTTCTCTCCCCTTCAAACGCTTAAAAATGCTATTTCCAAGCGATATAGGTGTGATTTGGGTGTTTTACAGTTACTTCCACGGAACTTTAGCTGTACCGGCGAGGTCACCACGGAGGGCCTTCATAATCTTCTATTCACTAAAATTCAGTGCATCTGATAATATTAAACCCTAATCAATCGATTTCCATCGATACATCACGTTGAATATGCATCCGAGTTGTTCTTACAAATCGTTCGTTTCAGACCGTGAAACGGCCAAATATGTTGTCAAAACTGCTTCTCTCGCCTTCAAACGCTTAAAAAAGCTATTTCTAAGAGAAATACGTGTGACTTGATTGTTTTACAGTAATTTCCACAAAACTTTAGCTGTACCGGCGAGGACACCACGGAGGGCCCCCAAAACCTTGTTTTTACTAAAATTGAGTGCATCTGATAATATTAGGCCCTAATCAATCGATTTCCATCGATGCATCACGTAGAATATGTATTCGAGTTGGTCTTACAAATCGTTCGTTTCAGACCGTGAAACGGCCGAGCATGATGTAAGAACTGCTTCTCTCGTCTTCAAACGCTTAAATATGCTATTTCTAAATGAAATACTTGTGATTTGGGTGTTTTACAGTAACTTCCACGGAACTATAACTGTACCAGCGAGGGCACCACGGAGGGCCCCCAAAACCTTGTATTCACTAAAATTTAGTGCATCTGATAATATTAAACCCTAGTCAATCGATTTCCATCGATACATCACGTAGATTATGTATCCGAGTTGTTCTTACAAATCTTTTGTTTCAGACCGTGAAACGGCCAAATATAATGTAATAACTGCTTCTCTCGCCTTCAAACGCTAAAAAATGCTTTTTCTAAGCGAAATACGTGTGATTTGAGTGTTTTACAGTAACTTCCACGGAACTTTAGCTGTACCGGCGAGGGCACCACGGAGAACCCCCTAAACTTTGTATTTACTATAATTCAGTGCTTGTGATAATATTAGGCCCTAATCAATTGATTTCCATCGATACATCATGTAGAATATGTTTCCGAGTTGTTCTTACAAATCGTTCGTTTCAGACCGTGAAACGGTCAAATATGATGTAAAAACTGCTTCTCTTGCCTTCAAACGCTTAAAAATGTTATTTCTAAGCGAAGTACGTGTGATTTGAGTGTTTTACAGTACCTACCACGGAACTTTAGCTGTACCGGCGAGGTCACCACGGAGGGTCCCCAAAACCTTGTAATTACTAAAATTCAGTGCATATGATAATATTAGGCCTTAAACAATCGATTTCCATCCATACATCACGTAGAATAAATTGTGACAATTTACAACGCCACTTTCATGGTTTTTCTTGTAAAATTCTTATAGTTAAAATTTAATAAAAAATATTTCTTTGTACCACCGTTTGAGTACCTTTTGTTTTTAACTGCTGTAACCTTCAAGTTCATATTTGCGCGGAGCGACATCTCGTCTTAGTATTGTGCGATACGACTTTAATAATTTATTTTAATTCAATTGTTTTCGGTTCTATTTCTCTTTGTTTCATTTTGCATTACTATTTTTAACTTCTGCAAAATTTTATTTTGAAATTAATAGCACTAGAATATATGTTTTATTTGATTTGTTCGAATTTTTGACCTATGAGGGTAGCCTAGGTATAAAGCGTGTTGCGCGTTCGATTAAAGGACTTTCTTTTTTTCTTTTTCGACCGTGTAGAGTCGACCGTTGAGCTTGGCTTGCGGAGAAAGTCATGATGGGGCAGCGAAGAGAATTCTAGTGAAAATCTTTTGTCTATTTTTTTTGTTCCTTTTTGCCAATTTGAGTTTTCTGGCGTCAACCATAGCAGCAATGGGCAAGTTACTCGAATTTTATTTGAAGTTTTTTTTTGATGTGGTTACTTTTTTTGTAAAGCCATGTGGTTTTCAGTTTGGGTTAGCCCAATGTTTTAGTTCGAGTAGCTCATGCTACGCTGTGGTATGGTTAGCAGGGCTATTTGTTAGTTTACTTTTTTTTGTAGAAGATTAAATTTCGTGAATTTATTGTAAATTTTTATTATCATGCTTGTTACGCTTTTCACTAGATTTCTCTCAGCTAACCCCACATTTTTTATCTTTTTGGCTTTTTACCTTACGTCACCTTATAGGTAAGGAAGGTATTGTCTTTGGTCAAAAAATTCGGTGATGAGTTTTCATTGAATAAGCACGTTTTAGGGTCTTTACAATACGATTTTACTATTTTTACGATGATGTCTGTATGTGTGTGTGTGTGTGTGTGTTCGTGTGTGCGTGTGTGTATATGTGTGTGTGTGTGACCGCTTTTTCGTCAACGATATCTCCAATACTAGAATTCCAAAAATTACAATTCTTGCGTATTCCTCTTCCTTACAACCAAATGCAGACTTGTTTAGATTTTGGTTATAATTCGTCAACCGGAAGTATCCTCATTTGAAGAATTTAACAGTTTTTCTTGAAAAACTCAGTTAAATTTTACTTTACTTACTTATCCCGAACCTCTTCTACCATTGGTGGAGAGGTAATTATTCTTCTCCATTGCGTTCTATTTTTGGCTTCTTTCTTAGCTTGAGTCCAGTTTAGCCCATATTTCTTGAGTGTGTGCGCTATTTCACCGTTCCACTTTTTTCTCGGTCTACCACGTTTTCTTTTATGTCCCGTTTCCATTTCCCACATCACTTTCACTACGCTGTCCTCACTCAGTCTTACTAAATGTCCGAATCACCTTAGTTGTTGAGTCTCAATTTTTGTTATCACACTTTTGATTTTAAGGTTGTTTCTGATTACTTCACTTCTGATCTTGTCCAATTTTGCCACTCCTTCTATTTTCCGTAGGATTTTCATTTCGCAAGCTTCGATTTTCTTTTTCAATTTCTCCGTTAGAACCCATGATTCACTCCCGTATATTAGCATAGGGACTATAATAGCTTCGTAGATTTTAAGTTTTGTGGCTTTGGAAATTTCTTTTTTATTAAACAAAGGGTTATATAGTATTCTGTATAGAGTTGTGACTTTTCCTATTCTACTTACTATTTCTTGTTCTAGCTTACCGGTCTCATCCATTATAGCTCTTACTATTATTGTGCGGGGTTTGCATTACTTTCTGAGTATTTGCTATGTTCATTATTTCAGTTTTCTGTACGTTTACGTTTAGGTTAAATTTCTTTAATGCTTCACTCCACTTGTTTATTTTTTCTAATAATTCAGGTTTGGTATTTGCAAATAGAATTAGATCGTCCGCATATAACAGTTCGTTTATTTTTACTGACTTAAGTTTCCTGTATCCAATATGAAGTCCTTTCGAATTTGCTTTCACTGTTTTCGCTATTTCGTCCATAGTTACAATGAATAAGAGTGGGCTCAGAATGCTACCCTGTCGTACTCCCCTGTTCGTTGTAAATGATTTGGAAATTCGTCCTCCCACTCTTATCATATTTTCAGTCTCGTGGTATAGGCTTTTTACAATTTTTATCATTTTACAACTGATACCCCTCCGTAACAACGCCTTCCATATTTCCTCTCTCTGAACACTGTCAAAGGCTTATTCTAGGTCAATCGCTCCTACGTAGAGATTTTTTGTTGTACCTGATAGTTTTTCCGATATTTGTCTCAGCACGAAGATCCAGTCTTGCGTGGATCTACCAGGTCTAAATCCAGCTTGTGTATCAGCAGTATTCTCTTTCAACTTTTTCCTGAGTCTCTCTTCAAGTAGTCTTTCGTAGACTTTGTATCCAACGCAGTGCAGAGACACACCCCTAAAGTTGCTGCACTCATTATGATTACCTTTTTTATGGATTGGTAAAAGTATCGCCTTTTTCCAGTCATTTAGAGTCATGTGACTTGTCCAGGCACGCTGCATTATATAGTGGAGTAGCTCTGTTCCATCATCCCCCATATACTTAATCATTTCCGGTCGTATGTTATCTATACCGGGGGATTTACCAATCTTAATTTTTCTTATTGCATTTACTACTTCATTCAGTTGTATGTCTTCTTCTGTGTTTACTTCCTCTTCCTCTTGTTGTTCTTCTGGGATCTGTAACATTTCGTCTGCTCCAAGTATTCCCATAAAATGTTCCCTCCATCTTACCAGAATATTTTCTTCTTCAGTAATTAGCTCACCTTCTTTACTTTTCAATTTTTTTAATGGGTTTCTTTCGTCTCTTCTTAATCCTTTTAATGTAAGGTATAATAATTTTGCATTACCAGAAGCATTATTTTCCATCTTTAGGCCAAAATCTTCCCATGATTTACTCTTTGCCTTCTTAACCATATCCTTGACCTTTTCTCTCTGTGATTTATACTCTTGATATTCTTTTAGGCCTTTGTTTGCACTGAGATATTTTTTTCCATAATATTTTTTTCTTCTTAACTTCTTCCTTTATTTCTATAGTCCACCATGTGGTAAGTTTTGTTTTATTTGAGTTTTTTGTTACTCCACATACTTCTGTTGCTGCGGCGATTAGTATGTTTTTAAAATCCTCCCACAAATCTTCGAGTTCCATATTGGATAAATTATCCTTTCTTTTATTGTACTCTCGACTGTTTATTTCTTGGTATTTATATTTTATTTTCTCCTCTTGGAATTTGTAAATTTTAATATTCGTATATTCAGGTATTCATTCTTTATCTTGTTTCTGTAGTACGTTACTTTTATGAAAAACTCAGTTAAATTTTATTATAACTTAAAGAATATATTATTCTCTATACGATTTGATTGCATTTTATATTTCATATTCAACAGATATAGAGTTAAAGAATTATAAAGATTGTAATAATTATAAAATTCGTATATCAGCCAGCTGTGCTAACTGAACCATGGAAACTGCTAATATATTCAAGTAATTCAAATTGACAGATGTCAATATCAATAAAAAGTAAATGATGAAAGAATAAGGGAAATAACTCTAGTGTTGGGCGTTTCTAGAAAGAGACGATTACATTGGTTTGAACATGTCATGAGGAGAGATGAGTATATTGGAAGAATGAATAGCTTATAACAGAAGGTGGAAGAAACATAGGAAGACCAAATATAATATGAAAGGAGAGAAAAGGAACTGAATGAGGACGACATACAAAACAAAAATTAGTGGAAGAAAAAAATAAAAAATAGCGACCCCCTAACGAATGGGAAAAACTACAGAAGAAGAATATGTTAGTGTCAAGTGCAATTCGCATAGTTTGTTTCTGAAATATTTTAACTGGAAATATAGGATCTTTTGCAAAAAAAATTATGTGTAGGGCGCGTGCAGTGACGTGACTTTTCTAACTTTGGCAAGCAGATATTTGGACCCGTGTCAAAATGACAGCTATTAATTACGTCCATAACTTACAAATGCCATAATTTTTCATTCAAAGTTTATGATTTTCTTATTCCATGTGGTTTATTTGTTATCAGGGATGTGGAATTCAGTTGCCGAGAAAAGGAATCATAAAATACCAAAAAAAGAAATTTTGAATGAAAAATTTTGACGTGAGGATAACCCGCAAAATAGAAATGAATGGAAGAAAAAAATAAAAAATTTATAATCTTCTGGCAAGAAAATTTATGTATGGATTTTGTACATAATACACACGATTGACGGAAGGTATTGTGCTGGCCACATCAGATTTTTTGATTAATTTTAATTTTCAAAATTTTTATAGTCTTACGCTACCGTAATAGTATTTTTTGTAATAGTCTGTTTAAATTTCCCGAGCCTGTTTAACCATTAAGGCTCTAGTTCCCTGGATCATCGCACCCATTCAATTTTGCTTTGTTTCATTTTTACCTCTCGCTAAGAGAGGTATTGCATTCATGCTAAAAATCGCATATCCAGATTTTATTGAATAAGCACGTTTTAAGGTCCCTACAATCCGATTTTAACATTTTTACGGTGATGTCTGTGTGTGTGTGTGTGTGTGTGTGTGTGTGTGGATGTGTGTGTGTGTGTATGTGTGTGTGTGTGTATGTGTGTGTGTGTGTGTGGGATGTTGGAAGGACGATTACTCAAAAACTATAAGACTTTATATTTGTTGAACTACGTATTTCCCAATCGGACATTCATGGGAAGATCTGAAAAGATTTTGATAACAATTGGATAACCGGAAGTAGAAGATTCTTGAAAAATAATTTTCTAAATAATATTTTTTGAAATTTTTTTTTGGTAATATTAAATAAAATTAAATTCTCTATCTGATATTTTAATTATTTTATTATATATTCTATAGATTTAGAGATAAAAGAAATATAATATATAAAATAATCTGTTTTAATAAATTTTACAGCCGAAAGAATGCCATGGAAAATATTTGAAAATTTGAATGTTTGTAACTGACAGATAAATGTCAGTGTCAGAAATCCGGAGACATTACTGAAGATTTTTTCTGGGAAGTACATACATTATATTATTTCTTATTGTATTTATACTTAAATATTTAAAATTATAGGTATATTACACATACCCTTAAATGGAAAGAATATAATATAAGCGAGAATACAGGTCGAAGGAAGACGATATTGAAATGTTATAAACGCAAGATGAAAGTGAAGATGGTCTCCACTCTGCAACGTAAAATACAGAAAAATTGTATCTCATCGAAATAATGAGTAATGAAAGAAAAATGTACTTGGAGAATCTCTTAATTCTTGATCTGTGACTATTATGGAGGTGACAAGTCTAAGTTGAAGGACTTAAATTTGTTTTAAACATTATGGGACAATCAGCACTGTAGCTAGAGTAACATTGAACTGCGAAAAAGCTACCAAATTCTTCTCAAGTAAGTTGTAAATATTGACAAAATTACACATCAATATAAGAAAATAATCGGAGTGCAATCTATCCATCACTTTATTAATGGGAATTAGTGTTATTTAGATACAACATGTATGAAAAAATAAAATGTAAAAGAAGATATGTAAAAATAGATGCACAATTCAGATTATACATTTTAGCCGCCCAAAATTAATGTTCTTACTAGAAGAATATGAAGAGAAAGTAAACAAGAACATTGTTCGAATTGAAAATCCCTGTTACCAGCAAAAAATTTATATATAGTAAACTCTACTAATTTATTGTACATAATTTATGGTAAAATATCCTATACATTTTGTAAATATATGTGAAAATTGTTTTATGTTGAGTCATGCTCTTATTGAATAATGAAGAAGTTTATACGTCATAGACTTATATGAATATTTCTAAAAATATTCTTTGCTTACGGCGAGAGGTAATGTACTGGCCACATCAGATTTTTTTTAGTAATATTCTGTTTAATTTTCCCTAGCCAATTACTTGTGATGGCTCTAGGTCATTAGGGCTAAGTTTTTAAACTCTTTCATTTTTTTTTTTTGCCATTTTTGTATTTCTGCGTAAATTTATCCCTTCGCTGCCCTATCCTTAATCCTTCCTGTTTGAACGTGGTGTGAATGGTTAGATTGGCGGCCATCTTTGTGTTATCCTGTCGGATTAGGGCTTGGACGTGTTCCCCTTTGAGAGCCGGATCTATTTTCTACGCTTTTTATTTTTTTTTGTCGTGATCACAAATCTTATGATAAGTATACTTTTTTTTATTGTCGATTTGGCACGAGCCGAGCGGAAAAATCACAGTTTGGACTAGCTTCCCCTTTTATAAATGGTAATATATTTCGACGCTTATTTTTTCGTGCAAATCTATTTTTGAGTATACTATTTTTTGTGATTTGTCACGAGACCAGCGGGAAATGTGTCCGCCAGGGTAGTAGATTATTCAAGCGCGGTTTTATTTTATTGTAGTTTTTTTATTGTTGCTTTACCGCGCTTTTAATAATTTCTTTGGGACTACAGTCAACCCATTCCCCTTTCCCCTTTGTGTGTGTCTCATTCATTCAGTTTTTTTATGAGCTCTAATTTGAATTTTTTTGTATAGCTCCCGACGGAGTACAGAGCGTCCTTAAATTTTTTTGTATATTTTTTCTTGTAATAACCACGTCCTTCCGACGAGCTGTTATCCCATTTAGTACGAGGTACTGGGTATTATTTTTTTTTGTAGGGATAGCGGCTTTGGTGGTTGTGGCTGGCCCTTTGGCCCAGGACTTGTCCTGCAGTATCTCAGCAGACCGAGCGGAGAAGATGGCTACAAGACCCGCCAAAACCATCTCCAGGGTTTAAGGCCGGCTTAGGCCGAGAGAGCGTAACATCCACCGCAGTGGAATTTTTTTTTTTTTCGTCGCTACAAGCGAATGGCATTAGCACTCACAGTTCGCTTCAGTTCCACCAGGCCACCTTTTAGAGCCCTGCTGCCGAAGTCCATCCCCGTCTGCAGCAGCTGCCGTCCGGGCCAAAGGCGACGGCATCACGGAGTGCGCCCAAAACCTCGTATTCACTAAAATTCAGTTCATCTAATAATATTAGGCCCTAGTCAATCGATATCCATCGATACATCACGTAGAATATGCATATGAGTTGTTCTTACAAATCGTTCGTTTCAGACCGTGAAACGGACAAATATGATGTAAAAACTGGTTCTCTCGCCTTCAAATGCTTAACATGCTATTTCTAAACGAAATATGTGTTTTTGAGTGTTTTACAGTAACTACCACGAAACTCTAGCTGTACCGGCGAGGGCACCACGGAGGGCCCAAAACCGTGTATTCACTAAAATTCAGTGCATCTGAAAATATTAGGCCTAAATTAATCGATTTCCATCGATACGTCACGTAGAATATGTATCCGACTTTTTCTTACAAATCGTTCGTTTCGGACCGTGAAACGGCCAAGTATGATGTAAAAACTGCGTCTCTCGCCTTCAAACGCTTAAAAATGCTATTTCTGAGCGAAATACGTGTGATTTGAGTGTTTTACAGTAACTTCCGCGGAACTTTAGCTGTACCGGCGAGGGCAACACGGAGGGCCCCCAAAAACTTGTATTCACTAAAATTCAGTGCATTTGATAATATTAGGCCCTAATCAATCGATTACCATCGATACATCACGTAGAATATGTATACGAGATGTTCTTACAAATCGTTCGTTTCAGACCGTGAAACGGCCAAATATGATGTAAAAACTGCTTCTCTCGCCCTCAAACGCTTAAAAATGCTATTTCTAAGCGAAATACATGTGAGTTGAGTGTTTTACAGTAACATCCACGGAACTTTAGCTGTACCGGCGAGGGCACCGCAGAGGGCCCCCAAAACCTTGTATTCACTAAAATACAGTGCATCTGGTAATATTAGGCCCTAATCAATGGATTTTCATCGATACATCACGTAGAATATGTATACGAGTTGTTCTTACAAATCGTTCGTTTCAGACCGTAAAACGGGCAAATATGATGTAAAAACTGCTTCTCTCGCCTTCAAACGCGTAAAAATGCTATTTCTAAGCAAAACAGGCGTTATTTGAGTGTTTTACAGTAACTTCCACGAAACTTTAGCTGTACCGGCGAGGGCACCATGGAGGACCTCAAAACCTTGTATTCACTAAATTTCAGTGCATGTGATAATATTAGGAACTAATCAATCGATTTCCAACGATACATCACGTAGAATATGTATCCGAGTTGTTCTTACAAATCGTTCGTTTCAGACCGTGAAACGGCCAAATACGATGTAAAAACTGCTTCTCTCTCCTTCATACGAATTAAATTACGAACTTTGTTCGAAATCTTTTTAAAAATTTATTTAAACTCCAAACGTACAAAAGACTTATGGTAGCTCTTGTTATTAAGAAGGTACATCTACTACTGAATGTTAATTACAATTACACATGTTTTTAACTGATATGAGATTAGTCATTGCTGATGACAACAGGCGCGCATTTAACAAACGCGTGATTGATAAAAGAATGCCGACTGGCAACAAAATGGCTAGCCGTAATATGAAGCCGTACGGATTGTGATATGAATATAACTCCTCCAACCTTCAAAAAGAAGCTTCATTTGATAAATGAAGATTCGTCATTGGATTGTTATCAGCAACGTTTTGTTTTATACAATTTATATATTTATAAAACTTAACAAGTAATAATATAATAATTAATAATATAATTATTACATATAAAACTATATAATGAGTACTGTTTTGGTACTGTATTTGTGTAATATGTGGTAATTTTTTATAAGTAATATTCATGGTTTTAATATTTTGCATGAGCAGTGTAGAATTGGTAACAATATTATTTTCAAAATTTTGTATTTTAAAGTTTTCAAATAATAATTCTTGATCAAAATTTTGTTTATTAAAATTTACATTATTTATTTTACAATTATCAACATTATTAAATTTGAATATGCCCTTAATATTTAGATTTTGTGTATAGTTTGGGCATTCAATGGATATATATTTTTCATACGGACTTATTATAATAACATATGGTGAATTTTCAATTTGATACATATGATAATCTTTATCGATTTCGTGGAAGGAACATTGTTGCAGATTTATTTTATTTGAAAATATATTAACAATACATTCATTGGTTTCTTCTAATTTCGTTTCACAATAATATATTTTATTGAAAATACATTTATTTATATTATATATTCTGGAATTGTCTTTATAAACTAATTGTTGAGGAACATTAATTGTTACAAATTTATCCTCGTACATAGTTGGTATGGGTGTCAATTGATATAACTCGAAGTTATTTTCATAATACAAAGGAATCTCTAATAAATATTTTATTACATTGTTTGTGGTTTTACCGTAACTTCCACGGCACTTTAGCTGTACCTGCGAGAGCACCACGGAGGGTCCCCGAAACCTTCTATTCGCTGAAATTCAGTGTATTTTGTCATAATTAGACTCTAATCAATCGATTTCCATTGATACATCACGTAGAATATGTATCAGAGTTGTTCTTACAAAACGTTCGTTTCAGACCGTGAAACGGCCAAATATGTTTTAAAATCTGCTTCTCTCACCTTCAAACGCTAAAAATGCTATTTCGAAGAAAAATACGTGTGTTCTGAGTGTTTTACAATAACTTCCACGGCCCTTTAGCTGTACCGGCGAGGGCACCACGGAGGGGCCCCAAAACCTAGTATTCACTTAAAATCAGTGTATTTTGTCACATTAGGCCCTAATTAATCGCTTTCCATTGATACATCACGCAGAATATGTATCCGAGTTGTTCTTACAAATCGTTCGTTTCAGACCTTGAAACGGCCAAATATGATGTAAAAACTGTTTCTCTCGCCTTCAAACGCTAAAAATGCTATTTCTAAGCGAAATACGTGAGTTTTGAGTGTTTTAAAGTAACTTCCACGGCACTTTAGCTGTACCGGCAAGGGCACCACGGCGGGCCCTGAAAACCTTACATTCACTAAAAATCAGTGTATTTTCTCATATTAGGCCCAAATCAATCGATATCCATCGATACATCACGTAGAATATGTATCCGAGTTGTTCTTACAAATCGTTCATTTCAGACCGTGAAACGGCCAAATATGATGTGAAAACTGCTTCTCTTGCTTTCAAACGCTTATAAATGCTATTTCTAAACGAAATACATGTAATTTGACTGTTTTACAGTAACAACAACGGCACTTTAGCTGTACCGGCGAGGGCACCACGGAGAGCGCCCAAAAACTTGTATTCACTGAAAATCAGTGTATTTTGTCATATTACGCCCTAATCAATCGATTTCCTTCGATACCTCACGTAGAATATGTATCCGAGTTGTTCTTACAAATCGTTCGTTTCAGACCGTGAAACGGAAAAATATGATGTAAAAACTGCTTCTCTCGCCCTCAAACGCTTAAAAATGCTATTTGAGTGTTTTACAGTAACTTCCACGGCACTTTAGCAGTACCTGCGAGAGCACCACGGAGGGTCCCGAAAACCTTGTATTCACTGAAAATCATTTTGTCGTATTAGACTCTAATCAATCTATTTCCATTGATGCATCAATATCAAGATGCAATATGTATCAGAGTTGTTCTTACAAATCGTTCGTTTCAGACCGTGAAACGGCCAAATATGATGTAAAGAATTCTTCTCTCGCCTTCAAACGCTTAAAAATGCTATATCTAAGCGAAATAAGTGTGTTTTGAGTGTTTTACAGTAACTTCCATGGCACTATAGCAGAACGGCGAGGGCACCACGGAGGGCCCGAAAAACCTTGTATTTACTGAAAATCAGTGTATTTTGTCATATTAGGCCATAATCAATCTATTTCCATCGATACGTCACGTAAAATATGTATCCGAGTTGTACTTACAAATCGTTCGTTTCAGACCGTGAAACGGCCAAATATGATGTAAAAACTGCTTCTCTCGCGTTCAAACTCTTAAAAATGCTATTTCTATGCAAAATACGTGTTTTTTGGGTATTTTACAGTAACTTCCACGGCACTTTAGCTGTACCGGCGAGGGCACCACGTAGGGCCCCCACAAATTTGTATTCACTGAAAATCAGTGAATTTTGTCATATTAGGGTCTAATCAATCGATTTTCATCGATACATCACGTAGAATATGTATCCGAGTTGCACTTACAAATCGTTCGTTTCATATCGTGAAACGGCCAAATATAATGCAAAACTGCTTCTCTCGCCTTCAAACGCTTAAAATTCTATATCTAAGCGAAATACGTGTGTTTTGAGTGTTTTACAGTATCTTCTACGGCACTTTAGCTGTAACGGCGAGCGAACCACGGAGGGCCCCCAAAACCTTTTATTCACTGAAAATCAGTGTATTTTGTCATATTAGGCCCCTATCAATCGATTTCCATCGATACCTCACGTAGGATATGTATCCGAGTTGTTCTTACAAATCGTTCGTTTCATACCGTGAAACGGCTAAATATGTTGTAAAAATCCCTTCTCTCGCCTCAAACGCTTAAAAATGCGAAATACATGTGTTTTCAATGTTTTACATTATCATCCACGACACTTTAGCCGTATCGGCGAAGGCACCACGGAGGGCCCTCGCTTCCCCTAGGGCTCCGCCGATAGTGTTTTATGATGGTCTGTATACGTACATCCAATCCGTCTAGGCATCTTTCAAATGCGAAGTTCTATCTCTAACATTATTGTCATTATTTTAAATTTTAGATGAAAGTCGATCGACCTGACAAAGTTTTGACACTAATGCCTGACAGCCCTTAACACGACCACTCATTTGATAACAAACACAACGTATTTCTGACAATGTTATGCAAAAAAAACAAAAGCCGATTGAGATGTCATATTTTCGACATTTCTGCCTGACGGCCCTTCAGAAAATATTTCATTTGATACCAAACACGACATATTTCTAACAACTTTATGTAAAAACAATAGCCGATCGACCCATTATAGTGTCTTATGATTGTCTATACGTACGTTCAATCCGTCTAGGCACAATTTAGTGCCAACGCTAACAGTATTCTAAGTATATGCTATTCTGCCCACGCAAAGTGCCCACCCATACTGCGCACACAACAATCTGAGTGTGCAACTTTTATAAAAACAACTGACAAAAACGAAACCTAACGCACAGAACTCGGATTTAGGTAGACAGTGACTTTAAAAAGACAATGAAGTAGTTTTGCTACCCAACCTACCCACTCAAAAGGCCCACGCAATATTATGCCCACCCAAACTGCCCACGCAAATTGCCCACCCAACTTGCCCATGCAACCTGCCCACCCAAACGGCCCACGCAACATGCCTACCCAATCTGCCCACTACCCACCCAACATCTCCACGCAACATGCCCACTCAAACTGCCCACGGAACAATCTGAGCGTACAAATTTTATAAAAACAACTGATTAAACGATATCTAACGTACAGAACTTCGATTTACATAAACAGTGGCTGTAGAAAGACAGTGAAGTAGGTCAAACATATTTGGCTAAACGGTAAAAAAAACATATTCTTTTTATTAATTTTATTCCGTTTACAAATTTACCACTTTCTCCAACCAATTAAAAATTTGGCTCTAATATTCTTCAAATCCGTGGTTATCTACTCATCACAACAGATTTGAAAAATCTATTCCCATTTTTGGGTTATTAATTTTTTAACCACCCTTGTCAAAGTAAAACTAGAATTTTTTTGTTAGTTTTACAGAATTTTGATTTTCATTGGCGGTCATGTTTTAAGAATCCATAATTTCCAAATGGAGAAAGGTATTTCAAATCCGTTTTAACGAGTTGATAGGAGAAAGTTAGAAATATATTTGTGCCAAACCCTTACTTTTCGTAATAGTATCATTTAGTGTTTTAAACAAATTTCACGCGCTTGTTTGGCAAGAATGTTCCGTCTAGTTATTATTAAAATTTACTATATTGTTATTGGCAATATGAAAATTAATCGTTTCCGACGAATTGTCAACGTGACAGAGGAAATTTGAAATTTTCTACGTTTCTAATCAAATTTAATTATAAATTTATGTTAATAATTAATTAAAATACATACTTAAAAATTATATAATCATTCTAATTTTATTTATAATCATCATAATTTTTATAATCAAAATTTGGCGGGAAATTTAAACTTATTATTGATGGAATTTGAGATTGTATTGTTGCATTTTATTGTTCTAATACACACAGATTTAAAGTTTTATATTAATAAATTACCCATTACACGGAGGAAATAAAAAAAATCTGATGTGGCCAGCACATAACCTCTCGCCGTATATTTTACCTGGCTGTATGCATAAAGCAAAGAATATTTTTATAAATACAAATAATATATTCATATAAATCTATGACGTATAAACTTCTTTATTATTCAATAATAGCATGTCTCAACATAAAGATATTTTACCCTAAATTATGTTACAATAAATTACAAAGTAGAGTTTACCATATATAAATATTAGGCTGGTAACAGCAATTTTCAATTCGAACAACCTTGTTTACTCTCTCTTCATATTCTTCTAGTAAAAACATTAATTTTGGGCGGTCTAAAATGTATATATCTGGATTGTGCATCTATTCTTACATATCTTCTTTTACATTTTATTTTTTCATACTTGTTATATCTAAATAACACTAATTCCCTTTAATAAAGTGACGGATAGATTGCACTCCGATTATTCTTATATTGATGTGTAATTTTGTCAATATTTACAACTTACTTGAGAAGAATTTGATAGCTTTTTCGCAATTCAAAGTTACTCTAGTCTACAGTGCTACACTGACATTTATCTGTCACAAATAATTAAAATTTTCAACTATTTTTCATGGCATCCTTTCAGTTGTAAAATTAATTACAACAGTTTATTTTATATATTATATTCCTTTTATCTCTAAATCTATAGAATATATATAAAAATATTTAAATTTATCAGAAAGGGAATTTATTTTTCTTTAATATTATCAAGAAAAATTTTCAAAAAATAATATTTAGAAGATTTTTTTTCAAGAATCTTCTACTTCCGGTTGTCCAATTGTTACCAAAACCTTTTCAGATCTTCCCATGAATGTCCGATTGGGAAATACGTAGTTAAACAAATTTAAAGTCTTATAGTTTTTGAGTAACCGTCCTTCCAACATCCTACATACATACACACACACACACACACACACACACACACATACATCCACACACACACACACACACACACACACACAGACATCATCGTAAAAATGTTAAAATCGGATTGTAGGGACCTTAAAACGTGCTTATACAATAAAATCTGGATATGCGATTTTTAGCATGAATGCAATACCTCTCTTAGCGAGAGGTAAAAAACACATTTAATTATTCTATAATCATCCCGATAAACAACATTTGTGTGAAATAAAATTTGCATTATTTATAGAATTTTAAACCCATTTTTACCTTCCGTCACCTATAGGTAAGGAAGGTATTGTCTTTGGTCAAAAAAATCGGTGGTGAGTTTCCATTGAATAAGCACGTTTTAGGGTCTTTACAATACGATTTTACTATTTTTACGATGATGTCTGTATGTGTGTGTGTGTGTTCGTATGTGCGTGTGTGTGTGTGTGTATGTGTGTGTGTGTGTGTGTATGTGACCATTTTTTCCTGCACGATATCTCCAATACTAGAATTCCAAAAATTACAATTCTTGCGTATTCCTCTTCCTTACAACCATATGCAGACTTGATTAGATTTTGGTTATAATTGGTCAACCGGAAGTACCCTCATTTGAAGATTTTAACAGTTTTTCTTGAAAAACTCAGTTAAATGTTATTATAACTTAAAGAATATATTATTGTCTATACGATTTGATTGCATTTTATATTTCATATTTAACAGATATAGGATTAAAGAATAATAAAGATAAAAAAATTCATATAAATTTCATAATTCAGCCAGCTATGCTAACTTAACCATGGAAACTGCTAATATATTCAGGTAATTCAAATTGACAGATGTCAGTATCAATAAAATGTAAATCAATGACAGAATAAGGGAAGTAACTCTAGTGTTAGAAGTTTCTGGATATAAGAAAGACGATTACATTGGTTTGAACATGTCATGAGAAGCGATGAATATATTAATAGAAGGTGGAAGAAACATAGGAAGACCAAATATAAGATGAAAAGATTGTATTGCAGAAGACTTGAGAGAAAAGGAACTGAATGAGGAAGACACGCAAACAAAAATGAGTGGAAGAAGAAAATAAAAAATAGCGACCCCCTAACGAATGGGAAAAACTAAAGAAGAAGAAGTAGATGTCAGTGTCAAGTGCAATTTGCATAGTTTGTTTATGAAATAACTTTACTGGAAATATACACTGAGAGAAATGTATATTAAAAATTGTATATTGTACATCAAAATTTTAAATTTAAATATGTAAATATTAAGTATTGGTAAACGTATATGTAAAAGTATTATAAAAATGTATTTACTATTAAGATTCGTATATTTTTAAACGATATATATTTAAAATTAAAGACGGCATATTAAGAGTAATTATATGTATATTTGCCAAATATATTTAAATATATAGAGATATTTAATTGCATATTACATATTAGAATTAAATATTTGGTATATTCAACTTTAAAATACTGAGTATTACGGCTGACGGCGTCAGCAAGTTGAACAGGCAAGCGATGATTAGGGGAAGAACAGTCTCCATGTTCACTTACATGTGTATATGCTTCTGCGTTAATTTAAAGTGGAAATAAAACACAACCGTGTACATCAATCCTCAAATGAAAATGTGAACAATTTTGTAAGAAATATTTTAAAATCGTAGTGGTTTGAAAATTTGTGTGAAAGTGTTAGGGTTATTACTTAGAATTTATATTATTTTATTTTTGTTATAAAATCTGTTTCGTTGAATAGTATATTAAATAAAGGTACCTGTACACCGATTACGGAACGTAGGAGTTTAACGTGCACACCCTATTCCTACTCCAAAAATGTAATATATTAGTTTGCCCTTATAAGTATGCTCTAATTTAGAGCCAAAGATACTTGTTTATTTGAAGTACATATTTCGTATAGTAAATTGTACGACATGATATAATAAAATTTAATATAACTTTATAATTATTAATAATATCTCGACTATTAAGAATATATTATTTTAAATTTGAAAATAAATATATATTTAAAATTAGTATTTTATATATTTGGTCTTATTACATAATATTCTAAACCTTTTAATATCCATGCATATTTCATTCATATATCTTGTGTATTTGTCCCTTTTTTAAATATAAAATATAATAACAACTATTATAAATATATTTATCATAACAACACATTTCTCTCGGTGTAGCATCTTTTGCAAAAAAAATATGTATAGGGCGCGTGCCTTTGGCAAGCAGATATGGGAACCCGTATCAAAATGACAGCAATTAATTATGTCCATAACTGACAAGTGTCATAATTTTTCATTCAAAATTTCATGATTTTCTTATTTCATGTGGTTTGTTTGTTATCAGGAGAATGGAATTCCGTTGCCGAGAAAAGGAATCATAAAATACCAAAAAATTAGAATCTTTTAGAAGAAAATTTATGTATGGAATTTGTACATAATACACAGGATTGACGGAAGGTATTGTGCTGGCCACAACAGATTTTTTAACCGGTTATTGACACTTATAAAAATACATTATGCTTATTGTAACGTTTTTATTTATATGGGTGAAGTGTAAAACATAGACAATTATTATTAACCAAAAGAATACGTTTATTAAACGATAAATAAATTAAGGATTAAATATTAAAAGATAATAAAAACAACTAATACTATGATTAAAAAATTATAAACACTAAGAATATTATTAAATGCTTAAACACTACGAATATTTATCTAACTAACATTTATATCACAACACATTTATATAACTACATTTATTTATGTTAACAACTGTTAAACTGTTTATTTATATCACCGAGTTCATATCTGGTTGCTTGTATATATCAGACTGTCTCCCGCTGTTCTCCCGACGGTATTTATACAGTCCCTATCATTCTAGAACTCTTCTAAAGCGACAATGACCCGTATACAAAGGAATGAGGTCACGGCGCAATTAACCTGTCTCAGCGCGTCGGGGATTGTATTATCGCTCTGGTACGTTCTTTCGAAGGGATTACGTCATTGTTCGCGAACATGCTATCAGTAGCGGCGCATGCATACTTTTCTCTCAGGGGCGCACGTCACACTGCCCCCTCCTTAAGACTGTTTCGTCCCGGAACAGTTCTTGATGGCAATATCTGCACGTATTACCCTTGGTACATTTGGAAGTCCACGTGGTACACCAAACCCGCATACACACTCTTTGACTAAGGTTTCAGCGACCGTAATGGCTTCCTGGTTGGGTAATAGATAGGCTTCAACCTACTTGGTGAAGTAGTCCATGACAACCACGATGTATTTATTTCCGTCTTCTCTTTCTGGAAATGGTCCGGCCACGTCAATCGCAATGCGCTCAAATGGACTGCCAACGTTGTATTGACGCATTGGACTTTTCGTCGTCTATGAGGGTCGTTGCTTCCAACGCAAACCACACATTTCTTCCACCAGTCTTTAACGTCTTTCTTGCACTTAACCCAATAAAATCGCTGGCGCAATCTTTCTAAAGTCTCTTTGTCAACTCCAAAATGGCCTCCTCCAGATCCGTCATGGATCTCTTTTAACACGTCTGGTACTCTACTCTTAGGAATAACCAACTGAGTTCTCTTCTCAGTTCCATGGCATTCTCTACCACACGCTTTAACAGGCCATCCTCAATCACCATGGAGTCACATTGCGCCCAGTACGATTTTACAATCTGTGACTGTAGTGCAACATCTTCCCATATTGGTTTGCTCTCGTCGCCTTCCATTCCAGTACTATTTTCAGTCGGGTCCTTGCGTAGTCCATCGGGCTGCCTACTATCGTTGACTACTGTTATTCTTGTGGTGAGAGGTATGGCATCGTCGTCATCGTTATCTATCTCGAGTTTTCGTTTCCCACTCGAGCTGTCCATACGAATCGCCAAGGGCACGTCTTCCCCGCTGTCTTCAGGCCCCGTTTCCAACTCCTTAAATTGCAATCGCAGCTGCTCGACGGAGAACTATTAATTTCAGGTTGGCTTTCCTCTACTACTGGAATTTCTTCCTAGATTTCTTCTTTAATTCCTTGCTGAACACGCTCTCTTTCTCTCGCGTTCTTTTTTTCTTTCGCTTCCGTCTTCTTTCTTCATATCCATCCTTCACATCAATGAATTCGTCCTTTACCTCTAGAATTTCTGCCTACATTTCTTTTTTTTAATTTCTTACTGAGCACGCACATTTTCTCTCTCGTGGTCTTTTTCTTTTTCGCTTCCGTCTTCTTTTGTAACAGCGGAGTTTCTTTCTTCTAGCAAACACTTCATTTATAATTCGTCGCACTTTTTCATCTATGCCGTCGGTGTTTACATTTCCCTTGGCATAAATATTACGCACTCGCGATTGATTACTTGAAACTTGTTTGGCAGCTTCACGATCTGATACATATGAGGGTGCATCACCCATAGTTTTTGGACGGCCGAATTGTAGTGCTTGTTGAGTAATGCTATCTCGTACTCCAGAGATGAGTGCCTGAGTGGCCAGGTACTCCAAATCGCTGTCAGAAGCCGTAGAATGTGCGAGACGACCCAAACGACTCACGTTGGCCCCAAACTCCAGAAGGCTTTCTTCAATTTTTCTAGAAGTCTTCTCCAATCCTTGTTTCAATATTTGCTCCAGTAATCCAGAATTCTTCAATTTCCGTTCCAACATTTGCTCCGTAATTCCAGAATTCTCCTCCAATTTCCGCTCCAACATTTGCTCCATGATTCCAGAATTCTCCTCTACTCTTACAGAATTTACCTCTAATTCCTGTTCCAATTTCTGCTCCAGAATTTCTTAATTCTCCTCTACTCTTCCAGAATTCGCCTCCAATTCCTCTTCCAATTTCTGCTCAAAAATTCCAGAACCTTCTTCGGCTTTTCTAGATCTCTCATTCAATTCACGTTCCATTGTTCTAGAATGTTCCATTAATTCTTCTTCCAGTGCTCCGGAATTTTCCTCTGCTTTTCCAGAACTTTCCTCCAATTCCCTCTCTAATATTCTAGAATGTTCCATTAACTCGTCTTCCAGTGCTCCGGAATTTTCCTTAACTTTTCTAGAACTTTCATGCAATTCTCTTTCCAATGTTCTAGAATGTTCCTTTATTTCTTCTTCCAGTACTCGGGAACTTTCCTCCGCTTTTGTAGAACTTTCCGCCATTCTTCGCTCCGCACTTCTAGAGCTTTCTTGTAATTTTTCAGCGAATAATTTGCAATCATCGAATAAGCCACACGAAACTTCGAATAAGTAATCGTCAGGATTTTCACCAGCTTCGATTAAAGCTTGCCGCAGTCTTTCTTGAAGCTCTATTTTCCCTCCTGTTGCATCCAAATCCCAGTTCTTCCACTTCCGTCCTGAGATCACGTACTTTCAATTCACTTAATTTTAATAGTTTAGGCATTTTATTTATTTTTATTTACACTTCACAGTTATGAACAACCCCACACCTGACACCAATTGTAACGGTTTTTATTTATATGGGTGAAGTGTAAAACATAGACAATTATTATTAACCAAAAGAATACGTTTATTAAACGATAAATAAATTAAGGATTAAATATTAAAAGATAATAAAAACAACTAATACTATGATTAAATAATTATAAACACTAAGAATATTATTAAATGCTTAAACACTACGAATATTTATCTAACTAACATTTATATCACAACACATTTATATAACTACATTTATTTATGTTAACAACTGTTAAACTGTTTACTTATATCACCGAGCAGTGGCGTAACTACCGCCACCGCAGACCCAGCGACGCGGGGGGGCGCGGCCATCCGGAGGGCGCCGGCGTAGCCGGCGCAGTCATAGTTACAAAACGTTTGTATCTACACCTTTCTTAAAATTTTTCAGCATATACACGCCACTGATTCAAGCAGTACCTAGCCAATATCGAAGTACGGGCACATTTGAAAATAATACATATTTACAGCGTATGGGCGCCCTTACCAACACTGATGTTCAAAATGTGTTGTCAGTTTATTTAAAGTAAATATAATACTTCAAAATTTAAATATTCAAATTAATGTTTATTTTTGATAGATTTCTCGAAATGGTAGGTACAATGTTACGCCGGGCGCGGCGCCACTTCTTGCCATGTACATTTATATAACGTACAAGTACAGATGTCTGCGAAGTTGGCGCGCTTACACAAATTCCTTCTTCGCGCGTTCACAAGTTTAAAAGTATGTACACTTTGGGCTACAAATTGAATCAGAATAGATTGAGTTTGTGTTATTGGTAGTATTATTATTTACAATTTGTACTCTGGAGTATACAATTTAAATTTTGAGTGCACGAAGGAGAAATTTGTATAAAATTTTATGACCCCATGGCCCACCTCGTCGGAATCTTGGCCCACCTACTAATCTTGCATCTTAAACAGTAAACACGCAAGCGCGAAAAGCCTAGTACCTAGTAGAATGGGCAACTGTACGCTTTTGGAGCGTACATACGCGTTTTCATCATAAAATATTTATTTTATTTTTTTAAGAATTTGTTAAATTTGCTTCATTATAAAGAGCTCTATATTATCTTACTTTGCATTAAAACACGTTTGACCTTGAAAATTTTCAAAAAATCGCCTGCGGCGCATTCTTTTAAAAAATATCCTAATTACGTTCCTGCGTATGGTGGGCGCAAACCTAAGTCCCGCGGGGGCGCGCAATTCTACGTAGTTACGCCACTGTCACCGAGTTCATATCTGGTTGCTTGTATATATCAGACTGTCTCCCGCTGTTCTCCCGACGGTATTTATACAGTCCCTATCATTCTAGAACTCTTCTAAAGCGACAATGACCCATATACAAAGGAATGAGGTCACGGCTAAATTAACCTGTTTCAGCGCGTCGGGGATTGTATTATCGCTCTGGTACGTTCTTTCGATGGGATTACGTCATTGTTCGCGAACATGCTATCAGTAGCGGCGAATGCATACTTTTCTCTCAGGGGCGCACGTCACATTATTATTGATACAATTGTTGAATTTATTGTTAAGGCATTGGTTGAAAGGAAGAAATTATTTGTTGTAAACTACACATTTTATTAATTGCATGTTTCTTTAATAACGAATGATTGAGGGTGATATTGGAGATCGAGACGAAGAGCAAAGCTTATTAAATGTTTTGCATGATCGACGCACAAAATTTAAAAAAAATTAAAATTATTTTGACATATTAATTTTTTTTAAGTAAATGAGGACGACACAAAAACAGAAATGAATGGAAAAAGAAAATAAAACATAGCGACCCCTAACGAATGGGAAAAACTTAAAAAGATGTCAATGTCAAATGCAATTTGCATAGTTTGTTTATGAAATAATTTTACTGGAAATATAGAATCTTTTGCAAGAAAATGTATGTATGGAATTTGTACATAATACACAGGCTTGACGGAAGGTAATGTGCTGGCCACATTAGATTATTTTATAATTAATTTTCAAAGTTTATAATACAACTATATAACTATATAACTATATAACTATATAACTATATAACTATATAACTATATAACTATATAACTATATAACTATATAACTATATAACTATATAACTATATAACTATATAACTATATAACTATATAACTATATAACTATATAACTATATAACTATATAACTATATAACTATATAACTATATAACTATATAACTATATAACTATATAACTATATAACTATATAACTATATAACTATATAACTATATAACTATATAACTATATAACTATATAACTATATAACTATATAACTATATAACTATATAACTATATAACTATATAACTATATAACTATATAACTATATAACTATATAACTATATAACTATATAACTATATAACTATATAACTATATAACTATATAACTATATAACTATATAACTATATAACTATATAACTATATAACTATATAACTATATAACTATATAACTATATAACTATATAACTATATAACTATATAACTATATAACTATATAACTATATAACTATATAACTATATAACTATATAACTATATAACTATATAACTATATAACTATATAACTATATAACTATATAACTATATAACTATATAACTATATAACTATATAACTATATAACTATATAACTATATAACTATATAACTATATAACTATATAACTATATAACTATATAACTATATAACTATATAACTATATAACTATATAACTATATAACTATATAACTATATAACTATATAACTATATAACTATATAACTATATAACTATATAACTATATAACTATATAACTATATAACTATATAACTATATAACTATATAACTATATAACTATATAACTATATAACTATATAACTATATAACTATATAACTATATAACTATATAACTATATAACTATATAACTATATAACTATATAACTATATAACTATATAACTATATAACTATATAACTATATAACTATATAACTATATAACTATATAACTATATAACTATATAACTATATAACTATATAACTATATAACTATATAACTATATAACTATATAACTATATAACTATATAACTATATAACTATATAACTATATAACTATATAACTATATAACTATATAACTATATAACTATATAACTATATAACTATATAACTATATAACTATATAACTATATAACTATATAACTATATAACTATATAACTATATAACTATATAACTATATAACTATATAACTATATAACTATATAACTATATAACTATATAACTATATAACTATATAACTATATAACTATATAACTATATAACTATATAACTATATAACTATATAACTATATAACTATATAACTATATAACTATATAACTAAACTATATAACTATATAACTACAGATAGTGAATCTATTCTTTCAGTTTAAGACTAGCGGAAGCTCCGCCGATAGTGTTTTATGATAGTCTATACGTACATCTAATCCGGCTAGGCGTACTTTAAACGCGAAGTGCTAACGCTAATATTATTCTCATTATTACAAATTTTAGGCAAAAGCCGATCGACCTGTCAAAGTTTTGACACTGATGTCTGACAGCCTATAATAATACCTCTCATTTGACACCAAACACGACGTACCTATTTCTGACAATTTTATGCCAAAAAAAATAGCCGATCGATGATGCGTGTGTGTGTGTGTGTGTGTGTGTGTGTGTGTGTGTGTGTGTGTGTGTGTGTGTGTGTGTGTGTGTGTGTGTGTGTGTGTGTGTGTGTGTGTGTGTGTGTGTGTGTGTGTGTGTGTGTGTGTGTGTGTGTGTGTGTGTGTGTGTGTGTGTGTGTGTGTGTGTGTGTGTGTGTGTGTGTGTGTGTGTGTGTGTGTGTGTGTGTGTGTGTGTGTGTGTGTGTGTGTGTGTGTGTGTGTGTGTGTGTGTGTGTGTGTGTGTGTGTGTGTGTGTGTGTGTGTGTGTGTGTGTGTGTGTGTGTGTGTGTGTGTGTGTGTGTGTGTGTGTGTGTGTGTGTGTGTGTGTGTGTGTGTGTGTGTGTGTGTGTGTGTGTGTGTGTGTGTGTGTGTGTGTGTGTGTGTGTGTGTGTGTGTGTGTGTGTGTGTGTGTGTGTGTGTGTGTGTGTGTGTGTGTGTGTGTGTGTGTGTGTGTGTGTGTGTGTGTGTGTGTGTGTGTGTGTGTGTGTGTGTGTGTGTGTGTGTGTGTGTGTGTGTGTGTGTGTGTGTGTGTGTGTGTGTGTGTGTGTGTGTGTGTGTGTGTGTGTGTGTGTGTGTGTGTGTGTGTGTGTGTGTGTGTGTGTGTGTGTGTGTGTGTGTGTGTGTGTGTGTGTGTGTGTGTGTGTGTGTGTGTGTGTGTGTGTGTGTGTGTGTGTGTGTGTGTGTGTGTGTGTGTGTGTGTGTGTGTGTGTGTGTGTGTGTGTGTGTGTGTGTGTGTGTGTGTGTGTGTGTGTGTGTGTGTGTGTGTGTGTGTGTGTGTGTGTGTGTGTGTGTGTGTGTGTGTGTGTGTGTGTGTGTGTGTGTGTGTGTGTGTGTGTGTGTGTGTGTGTGTGTGTGTGTGTGTGTGTGTGTGTGTGTGCGTGCGTGCGTGCGTGCGTGCGTGCGTGCGTGCGTGCGTGCGTGCGTGCGTGCGTGCGTGCGTGCGTGCGTGCGTGCGTGCGTGCGTGCGTGCGTGCGTGCGTGCGTGCGTGCGTGCGTGCGTGCGTGCGTGCGTGCGTGCGTGCGTGCGTGCGTGCGTGCGTGCGTGCGTGTGTGTGTGTGTGTGTGTGTGTGTGTGTGTGTGTGTGTGTGTGTGTGTGTGTGTGTGTGTGCGTGCGTGTGCGCGCGCGCGCGTGCGTGCGCTTGCGCGTGCGCGTGCGTGTGCGTGTGCGTGTGTGTGTATGTAAGTCAGCTGGAAGGACGATTTCTCAAAAACTATAATACTTAATAACTTGATGATAAATTTGAAACTCGCTTCGCAGACGTTAGTCTTTACGCTTAGGTATAAATATTTGCATATAATACTTAATAAATGCTTAACCACGTATTTCTCAAGCGTATATTACTGGGAAGGGCTGAAAAGGTTTTGGTAATAATTGGACAACCGGAAGTAGCAGATTCTTAAAAAAAATCTTCTAAATATTATTTTTTGAAAATGCTTGTTATTGCTTATATCTGATACATATAAATACTTTATCATATCTTTTATAGATTTAGAGATAAAGATATATAAGGTACATAATAATCTGTTGTAATAAATCTTACAGCCCAAATAATGTCATGGAAACCAATTGAATTATTAAAATATTTGTAACTAACAAATTAAAGTCAGTGTCAAAAATCCAGAGACATTACTGAAGGTTTTTTTCTGGGAAGTACATATATTATATTATTTCTATTGTGTTAATAGTTAAATAATTTAAATTATAGGTATATTATATATACCCTTCAAAAATACTGTCAATCCCGACAATGAATTGGAAGCATTTCGATAAATTAGAAGAGGACAAAATTTATTCATAGAATGAATTTAAATTTAAATAATCTAAATATAAAGAATATACATACATATGTAAGTAGAATTTTTGATAAAATTTATAGATTCAGCTGTAGGCACTTGATGAAACATTATACTATAATAATTAAAAAACACACTTGATGTAAGTTTCACAAATAGATTTTATTCTTAATCGATTTCGGCTTCTTGGGGCCTTCTTCAGAAGATATACAAAATTAAACTAAAGTACAACAATTGTTACATGTTCTTAAATACTATGTTAGCATCTGTTAACAATAAAGGGATTAGTTGGAGAATTCTTTAATTAGGATTTTCAAGACATCGGAATGAAACAACTCTACCTGGTCATTTACGATGTTTGAACCTTTATTAATGGCCTTTTGTATTTCATATGCTTCTAGAAAATCCATCTTCGGGCCTTTGTCTGCTATATGTAAAATTTTGAGATTACTCTTTTCGCAGGTATGGTTCATTTCATTCAAATGTATTGCAAAATTTAAGTCTAATTTGTTATTTTTATGAGATCTCATGTGATCATTAAACCTGATATTGAATATCCTGCCTGTTTGACCTATATAAGAATGATCACAATCACTACATTTTATATGATATATTCCGCTATGTTCATTTCGATCGGTAACATTTAATTTATTATTTACTAAAAGGTTTTTAATTGTATAGTTATTATAATAAGCTGGGGTTATATTACACTGTTTTAGTTCATGACCTATTTTTAGACTACTATTGCCAATGTAACTTATTCTACGATATTGTTTAATATTTTCGTTTTCTAATTTCCTGCTGTAAATTTTGTCTAAGATCAATTTTTTATTTTTCTTAAATACGAGGTTATCTATGATACCCGGGTCATAACCATTATTTGTGGCAATTTGTTTAATGGTATTTAATTCTAGGTTAAATTTTCTTTTGTTAATGGAATGTTTAATAATCTGTGAATATAGCTGTTGAAGGCAGCCATTTTTATATTATTAGGATGATTGGAGTGTACCGGAATAATAGCATCAGAATATGTGGGTTTTCGGAATATTTTATATTCAAAGGAAGAAGTCGCTTTATTAATTTTAATTGTTAAGTCAAGAAAATTTAGTTGATGATCTACTTCTTTTTCAATTGCAAATTGAATGTACTTGTTCATATTGTTAAGTAGACTTAGTAATTGGTCTAGTTGTCTCTCTGACCCTGTGAACAAACAGATGATATCGTCTACATATCTATACCAGAAAGTGATGTGCTTAATTAGGTGGTTTCCTGAATGAAAAAGTTTATTTTCAAGATTATCCATAAAAATTTCTGCTAGTAAAGGACTTCATGGGGATCCCATAGGTAGACCTTCATTCTGTTTGTAGTATCGGTCGTTGAATTTAAAATAATTTTGTTCTAGGCAGATATCTAATAGAGCAAGAATTTCTGATTGTAAGACTATGTTGATATTGTTTACAAAAAATTTTTCTTCTATGATCTGTTTTAGTTCTGTAATTGGTATTGATGTAAATAAACTAGTAACATCGAAGGAAACTAATTTAGCATTATTTTGTATGGGAATATTTTTAATTTTATTTATTAGATCTAGGGTGTTTTTTATACTTTTTATTCACAGGGTCAGAGAGACAACTAGACCAATTACTAAGTCTACTTAACAATATGAACAAGTACATTCAATTTACAATTGAAAAAGAAGTAGATCATCAACTAAATTTTCTTGACTTAACAATTAAAATTAATAAAGCGACTTCTTCCTTTGAATATAGAATATTCCGAAAACCCACATATTCTGATGCTATTATTCCGGTACACTCCAATCATCCTAATAATATAAAAATGGCTGCCTTCAACAGCTATATTCACAGATTATTAAACATTCCATTAACAAAAGAAAATTATAACCTAGAATTAAATACCATTAAACAAATTGCCACAAATAATGGTTATGACCCGGGTATCATAGATAACTTCGTATTTAAGAAAAATAAAAAATTGATCTTAGACAAAATTTACAGCAGGAAATTAGAAAACGAAAATATTAAACAATATCGTAGAATAAGTTACATTGGCAATGGTAGTCTACAAATAGGTCATGAACTAAAACAGTGTAATATAACCCCAGCTTATTATAATAACTATACAATTAAAAACCTTTTAGTAAATAATAAATTAAATGTTACCGATCGAAATGAACATAGCGGAATATATCATATAAAATGTAGTGATTGTGATCATTCTTATATAGGTCAAACAGGCAGGACATTCAATATCAGGTTTAATGATCACATGAGATCTCATAAAAATAACAAATTAGACTCAAATTTTGCAATACATTTGAATGAAATGAACCATACCTGCGAAAAGAGCAATCTCAAAATTTTACATATAGCAGACAAAGGCCCGAAGATGGATTTTCTAGAAGCATATGAAATACAAAAGGCCATTAATAAAGGTTCAAACAACGTAAATGACCAGGTAGAGTTGTTTCATTCCGATGTCTGGAAAATCCTAATTAAAGAATTCTCCAACTAATCCCTTTATTGTTAACAGATGCTAACATAGTATTTAAGAACATGTAACAATTGTTGTACTTTAGTTTAATTTTGTATATCTTCTGAAGAAGGCCTAAGAAGCCGAAATCGATTAAGAATAAAATCTATTTGTGAAACTTACATCAAGTGTGTTTTTTAATTATTATAGAATTTTTGATGTAGAGTGTGGGTACACAAGAAATGTTAAATACAATAGGGCGCGAACAGTCATATCACTTTGTTGGCCTTCATATGCAGGTATGGGGACCCGTGTCATAATAAAAACTAGTAACTATGTACATAGATGATAAATATCATAATTTCTCATTCTAAATTTAGTGATTTTCCAATAATTCCATGTGATTTATTTTCCTCGACAAGTAAATTGCACATTCCTGGTGACAAAGTTACTACCTGAATTTAAAAAATCTTGAAATTTTTAATGAAAAATTCTGACATTTGACATCTATGTACATAATTACTAATTTTCATTCAGATACGGGCGCCTATATCCGCTTGTCAAAGCCAACAGTGTCACTTTACTGCTCGCGTCCTATACTTATGTAACCAAAAACGGAAGCGGCGAGAGGTGTTGTTACATGATTGGTAATAAATAAGTTTAAAAATATTAATATTTTTTACCAGCAAGAAATTTTTCGTCATATATTTTTTTTTTAATTTGATGAAATCTGTTGGCCGTATAACAATCTTGGCAAAGGTTGATAGAATTCCACCGAAGAATTGCAAATGATCGAGTTCATTTGATGACGGTTCAACAGGATATTAATCTCCTAATTTTTAAGATTCGGGAAATTCTGTATCACCTGCATTACGAATTTCCTGTCCTTGAAATTCTACAGTAACATTTATAAGGAAAAGTTATAAATATTATCATTTAAAAAGTAATCAATGTTCTTAAGATACCTGATGAGTTCTCTTTATGTGTTAAAAACATAAAAATTCTAATAATGTGGGAACAAATATAATAATTCGATGGCCTATTTTAATAGGACGTATCCCACATTTTTTTGAAATTTTAGCTTTTGGCGCGGTTAGGTTGATAAAACTGTTTCGCTTATACTAGCAATACCTCGTAAGCCCACAGCCAATCATTAGCGAGAATTTGAATGTGTAATAATACAACGTATCGCCACAGAAGAATTTTTGTTTGCAATAACGCGTAATCCACTATTTTGTTGTGACCGTTGTGACAACTACAAAACATGGTAAGTTAACGCTTTGATTTATTGTGTTATTATAGCCGTGTTCCTTCGGGCTGTGATTCACAATCAAAAGCATCAAAGTGATCATGATTAAGAAGAAGTATGTTTTCTCATTTCTTATTCGTTATCCCCACTTTCTCATTTTGTGATCACTAGACAACCGTCCCCTTTCCCTTCTGAATCATCCTTTTTGAGTGATCACACAGATTCATTTCAGAACAAATTTAAAAGTGGCTAACGACAATAGGTTTTCGGTTTTCGAGCGTAAAAAAATATATCAATGTGGGGTTTGTTGCATCAAAGGAAATATGATTTTCCTACAAAATAATGTAATGACTCACCATATTTTTGAAAACGAAGAAAATATGTTACCTAAAAGATTTGTTTTAAGGAAACCTACTTCATATATTACCAAGAACATTTTTCTTATATTTCTATATGATCCATTTTTAATATGCTGACTATAAGACACGACAGTAGATTATTTATAAAATAAAATAAATTAGTTTGTAATGGTGTGTTTATGATATTTGACGCTAGATGGTGTTTAAACTATTTAAGTTGTTTTCTTGATATAATTTTTAAATCATAATTCAAAAGGATCACGATTAAACTAATCAGGATTCACAAAATCAAAATCACAGTTAGAAGGAACACGGCTTATAGTTACGCTTTATATAATAAGTTTATTTTATTATTATGTTGCTAAAGTGTTGTCAAATATATCTAAATTCCTAAAAGAAGAATATATATAGATAAGTTTTTATTCACTGTTTTGTTGATACGTCGTATTATTATTACAACTTGTAAAATTATGTGTGATACGATTTATTAGATCAAGATTGATGCCTTTACAGATATTGTACATAATTTGTTAATTTCCAAGTATTTATATTTTTTTTGTGAATTATACCAATATTATATGCTTTAATTAACTGAAATTCTTTATACAAAAATGTCGGAACTTAATAACTATTTTGGTTTCAGAAAAAATGTCAGCTCGAAGCAGGAAACTTGTTCAATTAGCATTGGCAAAAGAAAACAGTCGAGAAAAGGATAACCAATTTTCTTGTGTTCAACCAGTCTCTCAAGTTTTTGGGATTGATGAAAATCGTGCAAATAATATTAACTCTTATAAAATTGACATCGACGAGGCAGTAGATGCTGGTTTAATTTTTGAAAATGAGTCTTTTTATCTAATTTGTAATCCACAATGTGTCTCTTTGAATGGCATTGAAGTAACTCCTGAACCAACTAGTTTAAGTATTAATGATGTATTTGTACCCACCGGTACAGATCTTCATTGCCTTGAAATTGAACCCACTGCCAACAATAATAATGATCTGATACCGTTTATTGCAATCAATGAAGAAATTGTAACTAATACTGTTATCGAATCTCTGGAACAATTCAAAAATACGCATACGCCTACTAATCATTTGGATTCCACAGAACAATCTGATATTGACGATCCTGAATATCGTCCTGATGAAAATAATGAAGATAATGAAGACGATGAAGAAAAAACTGATAACTCCATACAATATGCGACAGAATTAGTAACTGAAGATGAAAAAGAAAAAAATAATACAGGAGACGCAGGCAATTTAATTAGGTCTAAAAGAGCATGCCCAGAAAATTGGAAAAGAAAGAAAAATGAAATTAAAAGAATGAAAGGTCAGAGTTATTTGGGATACACCAGGAACAGAGATGGAAAAGTAAGTCATAACAAACAACGCCCATCTAGAAAACTAATACATTGTGACTCAGAACACTGTTTAAAAAACAAAAAGTACTGTAGCTCAGTGTCCATAGAAGATTCAGAGATAATTTTTTCAAAATTTTGGAGCTTAAAATGGGATGAAAAGTGAGGGTATGTGTGCTCTTTGGTAGACTATGTTCCCAAAAAACTTTGTTATACTGCTGGTCCGTCTAGAAGATCTGGTATTTATATTTACCAATTAAAGATAAATAACAAAAAGCTACAAGTATGCAAACAAATGTTTTTAGGTACTTTGGGTCTTAAAGAAAAAATGGTGCATTCGTGGATAAAAAAGAGTTCTTCGGGACTAACAGAAAAAGTAGAGAAAATAGCAAAAACTACCGAAGTAATGCACAAAAATGACTGCAGACAAATTCACCTAAAGACATTTTTTAATGAATTGCCAAAGCAACCACCGCACTATTGTAGAAGGGACAGTTCTAAAGTTTATTTTGAACAGACTTATCAAGCAAAATCTCAACTTTATAAATTATTGTACAAAGAGAAATTTATAGAGGATAAAATTCAAACTTTTCACGTTTTCCTTTTGATTGTCTGTTTACCGAAATGAATCTGTCGCTATTTCGTCCCAGAAAAGACGAATGCAATCTCTGTTACGCTTACAAGATTAAGCAAATACCTGAAGAGGAATACAATATACATTTGCTGAAAAAAAGTAGAGCAAGGAATGAGAAAATTAAAAATAAGAAAGAGGCTTTACAGAATCAAGTTTACACTTACACTATGGACACACAAGCGGTAAAATTATGTCCAATGCTAAATGTGAGTGCATTTTATTATAAAACAAAATTGCAAGTTCATAATTTTACCGTCTATAATATAGAGTCCCGTACTTGCATGTATTACCCATGGAATGAAACTGAAGGTGATTTAAGTGCTTCTGTATTTGCGACTTGCATAATAAAACTTTTAAAAGACAATTGTCTGGCTGATAAGAAACCAGTTATATTATTTTCTGATGGCTGTTGTTATCAGAATCGTAATGCCATACTTTCAAATGATCTACTGTATTTTTCAATTGAGCATAATATTGTAATAGAGCAGAAATATTTAGAAAAGGGTCACACTCAAATGGAGTGTGATTCTGCCCATGCTCTAATTGAAAGAAAGTTAAAAAACCGAATAATACAACTTCCAAGTGAATACATTTCAGTAATTCGCGAAGCTCGTTTGAAACCTAAACCTTTCGATGTATGTTACCTAACACATGATAATTTTCTCAAATTTGATGATAAATCTTCATTTATATACAATTCCATTCATCCAGGAAGAAGTGCAAGTGATCCAATGGTCACTGATCTTAGGGCTTTAAAATATACACCAATAGGACAAATATTTTATAAGACTGATTTTGATGATGAATATAAAGAATTACCGCAGAAACAGAAAAAAACTAATATTAAAACGATTTCGTTCCAAAGATTATTCCAAGAGAGAAGAAAGATAAAACATTCTAAATGGTTACATTTGCAGCAACTTACAACGCATCTCACATCCGATACGCATTCATTCTATGACTCTCTTCCATATGAACCCGAATAGAATCCAAAAGTTTCGTTAATTTTGTATTGTATTTCTTATATTTTTTGTAATAAAAAAATTGTTTTTTAAAATGATCTCTTTTTATAACATTTCTGCCATTCCTGGTATATATGACGTAAACCACAAAAAATTAATTATTGTTATGACTAATATGACGTATCACACAATTCATTAAAAAGTTGCAATTAACAATTTTAGATTATGCGACATACCATTCAGATTGTTCCTGATTTAAAAATATGCACATTTATTTATTTCTTTCATCTCTATTATGTTTTTTATGTTTCCTGAAAAATTAACTTGTATAGTGTTACGTCCTATTGCAAATAGACCATTCTTCATTTATTCTTCTTTAAAGGTTTAGATTGACAAAAATATTATTCTGCGTTCCTTGTTCTCCTCTTCTTTTATATTCTTGTTATTTTTCTAACATTTCCTTACTGTCCCAAGTAACACTGACCGACGGTCGACCAAAAAGTGACGTCGATTTTAGGTTGAATTTAAGTCATCTGCTGCCGTCTAATTTGACGACTATGCGACGTCTTTGCGACGTTGATTTTTGGTCTGAAATAGGTCTATTTAGACGTCTAATCTGACGGCTATACAACGTCTTTGCAACGTCGATTTTTGGTCTGAAATAGGACTTTTTAGACGTCTAATCTGACGGCTATACGACGTCTTTGCGACGTTGATTTTTGGTCTGAAATAGGACTTTTTAGACGTCTAATCTGACGGCTATACGACGTCTTTGCAACGTTGATTTTTGGTCAGAAATACGTCTATTTAGACGTCAGATTTGTAGTCGCTGTGACGTCCATGTGACGACTTTATATGATCATAATGAGGTCTATTTAAACCTTTTTTAAACGCCTAATTTGTCGTCTTTACGACGATTATTTTTACTTAATTCTTAATATAATAAAAAATTCATATTCAAATTTTAAATTTATTTAATTTGGCAATTTATAAGACACGAAGGTATATATTATTTTTATTTAAATATCAATTCTTTATGCAAAAATATATAACAATTGTTTATATATATATATATATATATATATATATTTATTTATTTATGTATCGTCATTACCAAAATCTACGAATAAGCATAAATTAATCTGCTTGTATTCGTAGATTTTGGCACACCCAGATATGGGTAAGACGTGGTAATATTAATATTTTATTTGTTTAAAACATATTACATGTTTACATAATTATTAATGCGAAACGGAAACAATTTATATCTGTTATATTTTTTGGTATAAAAACCATATCAATTTTCGACAATTTAAACAAAACCTAGTAGTGTTTAAAAAAATGTTTTTTAAGAAATATTGATAATACAAAAGCAAATGTATAAATAAAGGGAAATACATAATTGTTGTGTTTGTAGAGAATATATATTTGTACACACTGTTGTGAGTCTAATTAGTCTTTATTCTTAATTTACAACATTAGATACATACAGCACACATAGCACATGGCACATGGTTGCAAAAAGAAGAACGGCTGCGAGGTTTCGAATGCTAGTTTAGATACTGTTATCGGTAAAGTCTCAATTTGACTAATTTCAAATAAATCTGGTTCATCGAATCTGACAAGAGATTCTGAATTTACCGGTAATCACGACAAACAGTCCGCATTACCGTGTAGTTTTGTATTTTTATAACGAATGTCGTATTCAAAAGCTTGAAGAAAAATAGCGTACTGATAGAATTTACGAACACCGAAAATAATACTATAAGCTTCGCGATCAATTTGAGCGTATTTTCTTTGTGTGTCCGTCAACGACTGTGAGGCAAATTGTATGGGTCTTTCTGTGCCATCGGGATAAACATGAGATAAAACTGCCCCAACGCCATACGGAGAGGCATCAGTAGCAAGAACTAAAGGCAATTTAGGATCAAAATGGACTAAAAACGAGTCCGATTGCATCTCCCGCTTAATATACTGAAATAATTTTTCGCATTCTTCATTCCAACAAAATTTTACCCCGTCTCGTAACAAATAATTTAAAGGAGATAAAATAGTACTGAGATTTTTGAAAAAACGTCCATAATAATTAACAAGCCCAACAAAAGCTCGGATTTGTTGTTTATTTACTGGTCGCGGTGCGTTTTGAATGGCATCAATTTTTGATTTTGACTTATGTATCCCGTCTTTATTTATTGTATATCCGCAGTACTGAATCTCATCTGTCAAAAATTGACATTTTTCACGATTTACCCGTATATTATGTTTACCCAGACGTGTCAAAACTTCGTTTAGTCTTTGTAAATGTATTTCTACCGTATGCCCCGTAATTTTTATATCGTCTAAAAATACCGTTACTCCCGGAATCCCCTGTAAAATATTTTCCATTGTACGTTGCCAAATAGCTGGTGCTGAAGACACCCCAAACATTAACCGATTGCACTGAAATAAGCCTTTGTGCGTATTTAATGTTAATAGGTGTCGGTCATCCGGATGAATTTCTAAATGTAAATACGCTTGACTGATATCAATTTTTGTAAATTTTATGCCGCCTGCCATGGATGAAAATAATTCATCTACTGTAGGTAAGGGATGCTCATCAACTTTCAAATTTTGATTAATGGTAATTTTAAAATCTCCGCAAATGCGGATTTTCCCGTTTTGTTTTACAACCGGTACTATTGGCGTAGCCCAATCTGACTGATCTACTTTAGTAAGTACACCTTGACTCACAAGATTATCAATTTCCTCCTCAACTTTAGGAGTTATTGCAAAAGGCACTGATCTTGCCTTAACAAAAATAGGCTTAGTATTATTTTCTTTTAAATTTAATCGCGCTTGAATCCCTTCTATTTTCCCAATTCCCGGAGTGAAAACTGACGCGTATTTATTTACTAAATTTGCGATAACCGATGTTGTATTTTCCATATGAATGTTTACTTTGTGTACCGTGTCCCACATATTTACATACATTTGTCGAATCCATTCGCGCCCTAATAATGGTTCACGATGTCCTGCTACCACATATACAGGGTGGGGCAGAAAAACCTATCCGATTTCAAAACGTTATAAAATTAAAACCACTCAACTTGTCAAAAAAATTTTTTATTAACATATCGCAAATTTTATGCCATTTTTAAATTTAAGTTTTGAAAAGCACATCACTCAAATGTCGTCCTTGGGAGCGGATACACTGATTTAGGCGCTCGCGGTAGCTTTCCATGACTTTCACCGTCATTTCCACAGGAATTTCTTCAATTGCCCGAGCAATTTCCCTTCGTAAAGCAAGAAGGGTCCTTGGTCGATGCTGGTAAACCTTCGATTTGAGGTAACCCCAAAGGAAGAAGTCACATGGAGTGAGATCCGGTGAGCGCGGCGGCCAGCCAAGATCACCTCTCAGGGAAATGAGGCGACCGGGAAACAGTTCCCTGAGAATGTCCATTGATCGTCGCGATGTGTGGGCGGTTGCCCCATCCTGTTGAAACCACACATTTTCCACGCCATTTTCTTCCATTTTGGGTCTAAGAAAATTTTCCAGCATGAAACAATAGCGCGGGGAACGTTCAATCGCGGCTCTCACATTGGCCACGTTTTCAGGTCCTGTTGCTGTCCTGGGACGTCCAGGCGACTTCTTTTTCAATGCTGAACTCGTCTGTCTAAAATTTGACACCCACACTTTAATCGTAGCGTGATGTGGAACAGGATCATGACGCCCGAGTCCGAAATGAATTCGAAAAGCACGTTGTGTAGCAATTATCGAACCGCCGCATTCGATAAATCGCTCAATAACAAAAGCACGATGTTCACCAGACCAAGGCATGTTGACTACTGACAAATGGCATAAAACCGGCTTTCTAACGGTTTTTACCCCACTACTCTACCTGCTCCCTCTTTTGAGAAAAAGGGATTTGAAATCGGATAGGTTTTTCTGCCCCACCCTGTATATTTAAAGAATAATTTTGATTTTTGTACAAGACATTTACCGATTTGTACCCCATTACATCTAATTTATTTTTGCAATACGTAATTAAATTTAATTTTGTAGGGATAATGGTTTCATTTGGAAAAAGCTTTTTAAATTTAATATTACCAATCACCGTGACTGCAGCTCCACTGTCGATTTCGAAATCCATCATTTTGCCGTCCACCATAATGGATATTTGAAATTTACTCCGGTAATCATTATGCTCACATCCCTCCAGCCAGACAATTTCTTCCACGTCCACTTGCTCGACTTGGTTCGTTTGCGCGCCTTGCAGACGTTTGGCCTTCCTACACGCCCTCTGGATATGCCCTTTAATATGACAGAAATTACACACAGCATTTATTTTATCACAATTATTAGCTAAATGATCAGTTTTATTGCATCTATAACACATTTTTTTCTGTTTATCATGAAAGTTAGAAGGCAATTTATTTTTATTTGAATTAACAGTTGCGCCCTTTTTAAATTTAGGCCTATGCACACCTACAGCGCCAATGGTACTCGAAGTATTTTGGACTGGTCATGAAATTGAGCCATGTCCCTCCAGAGCTTTATCTAGGGTTAAATCCCGGGATTCTAGCAACCTATTTTGGATTTTCTCACTTCGGACGCCGAACACGAGTTGATTCCGCAGTGCTGTCTTCAGGTAGTCCCCGAAGTTGCAGTGAATGGCTAGTTTTCTTAGGGCTGCAAGGAATTCTTGTGCACTTTCTCCCTCTCGCTGTTTCCTTTGTTGAAAGCGAAAATTTTCGGCGATCTCCAACGGTACTGGACTGTAGAATTCCTCCATCAGTGTAGCGAGCTCGCTGTACTCCTTTGAATTTGGGTCTGCGGGTGCTATTTTGTCACACAGTATATCATAGGCTTCCGCCCCCATGAAATGTAGTAAATAAGGTACTTTGCAATGTTCGGCGATGTTAAACACTTGAAATGCGCCCTCCAGGCGCTTGACCCACCTGTTCCATTGGAACTTAGAGTTATCGAAAATTTCAATAATAAAAACTGTTTGAACTGTAGTGGAACTTGTACCCGTAACCTCACTTGTATTATTTCCACCCGGCATTTTGTAAGTATTTGCGCGGTTGTTAAATTCCTCGTCGCCAAACTGTTGTGTTCGTAGAGAATATATATTTGTACACACTGTTGTGAGTCTAATTAGTCTTTATTCTTAATTTACAACATTAGATACATACAGCACACATAGCACATGGCACATGGTTGCAATAAGAAGAACGGAAGTGTCAAACAAGAACATTTTACCCATAACACCATTCTTTACAATAATTAACCAATAAGAAGAATATTGGGGACAGGAAGCCACCATATTTAAATAAGCAATCACAATAATAATATAAAAACAAAGAGATTTATCTACAGTTTTACGATTTTACCTGTGTATTTCCCATATATCCAAAAATCCCACTTTCCTAAATTTTCCAAGAATCTTTACATCTTCCCTATTGTTTCCCTTTCAAGGTATTCTAGAGCAATTGGTTTTGTAGTTTCAAGTAAACCATTGACAGCGAAACATCACAGTGATTATTAAAAATTTATTTCGCTTCTGGTGATCTTGACCAAGTAAGTTGCATTTTTTTTTTAAATGAAAACTTAATTTCTAATTTCTCTTTTGTATAGAATGGCATTTGTTGTCATTGAATTTATTGATACAAATTCGATCCAAACTGTGCCGCGCAATGTTGGTTGCGAAGTAAAAACAAGAAAATTTATTGCGCTTGGCCGGAAAATTTAAAGTACAAGAAAAACAAATTAGTACGGGGAATTAATAATTCACAGCAGCCCAATTCAGAGTTTAAATTGTATGAGGTGGAGATATTAAAATCATTTGGTAAGTCGCAGAGCTGGGACCAGTACTCAAAAAAAGTATTTAAGTACTAAATACTAAATACTCACAAGAAAAGTATTTAAATACTAAGTAAAGTAATACTTTAAGTACATTTTTTTACCTACTTACAGTACCAGTACTAAGTATTTTTTAATGAAATCAGTTAAAATAATATGACGAAAAATTATCGAGTTTAGGTACATACGAGTATTTGTATATCACTCTCATCCAATAAGATAGTTAAAAATATATACCTATTAAAAAAAAGCATCTGAAATGTTTTAAAATAAACTCCATAAGAAATGCATTGCATTTTATGCATCTCTATTAAAAGTCACACTTCATGTACTGTGATTAATGTCTGAAGCTACTACTTCACGACTTGGAGTAGAAAATTTGTTTACTTATATAGTTGTATAATATTGATGAGCACGTAAATAAGTTGTTCAAAATTACTTCTTGCTTTATCTTTATTTGCGTCTTCAACTATTCGATTAAAACTGTAGATAGCGAAAATTTTAATAACTACCAATACTTGCTCAAGCCTGTGTTGACAGTAGTGCACAAAACACACCGCAATCTGTTCTTGCGCATACGTGAAGTATTTAGTATTTAAATTACTTAAGTTACTTTAAATACTTTTGGATACTTTAAGTACCAAAAAGTATTTGAAGTACTTTTTATGAAAAAAAAGTATTTTAAGTACAGTACTAAGTACTAATTTTCAAAAGTATTTTAAGTAAAGTATTGTAAATACTGGATGTATTTAAAGCAATACTTCCAGTACTTTTACTTCATGTAGTTCCCAGCTCTGGTAAGTCGAAAGAATTATATTTTCATTTTTGTATTTACAATAACTCTTCTCTAAAATGAAAAGTAATTACAGCAAAATAAATAGAATGTATTTCTCATACTCTCTACTTGAAAGTTTTGTGTATTGTAAATAATTTATAATGCATAGTTTTGTAATTATTGTAGGCACTGTGGAAGAAGCAAATAAATATTGTATGAAAGTGGAAAAAGAAATGTCCACATCATGCAGTACTTCATCGAAAATTAATAATTGTGGGAAAAGAAAAAAAAATTACTAAAAATAAAAAATATATTATGGAAACAGATTTAGATCACGTGTGACGTAACATTGAAATAACCAAGCCCTTCAGACATCACTACAGGGAATCATATTTAATTTCCTTCTTTTCTATGAAATAATGAAAACACATTTAAAATATTATATTTCACTTTTATACGCTCCAAACTTGAGTATGGTTGTTTAATCTGGTACCCTATTCAAATCACGTATAAAAACTTACTTGAAAGTTTTCAGCGTAAATTTCTTAAGTTCATGTGGTTTAAAAAATTTTACGTGTACCCTCCTCAAGGAATAGAGCACAATATTCTATTACAAGAATTTAATTTTGAATCTGTCGAAGATCGTCATAAGCTCATAGCACTTAATACCCTTCATAACATTTTAAATAATAATATTGACGCTCCAAGTTTGTTATATAAATTGCCATTTCATGTGCCATCAGCATCATCACGAAATTACCGTTTATTCTATCTACCATCCTGCAAGACGAATACTTTGCTGAAATCTCCTATTTTTGTTATGTGCGCAATGAATATAATTAATTATGTATACTATATCGTTTATAATTTTTGTAATATTTTTTGTACATTTTCTTGTTTTGGGTTCGCCTGTTAAGAAATAAACATTATTATTATTATTATTATTATAATATTTCTTTTTAATCTAATAATAAATGAATTATAATACTTTTCCGAAATCGCTGAAATTATTTAAAAACTACTCGTAAATTCTCAAATTATGTCATTTTGTCAATTGTATTTAAAAAAAAATAATCAAAAAAGTCGGACATTGTATCCATGGTGAAATTTTTCATTACAGTACTCAAAAAAGTCAGGTAAAATTTTATATGACTATTATAGTACTGCAAATATGAACTTTCAAGACTTAAGATAGCCATAAAAAAATTTAACGGTTTCAGGAAATATACACATGTGTATATGTATGAACGCACAATATTGAACGCACCTTCCGCCATTTTGTGTCATGTCTTGGCTATGGTGACATGTCTGATGTAAGTTAAAAAGCTACACACTGCAAAGAGATAGTAGCATATAGTAAAACATTGATGGTGTTTTTTAAAAGAACGAATATTGGAAAATAAACAAAAAATATTATTATTGTAAACTGTGATCAAAGAAAATTATACAGTTGAAATTGCCAGCAATTTTAATTACTACGAGAGAACACTGAATTGTAAGTATATAGACAAAAATGTGCTTATATTGCATATTATAATTATTTTTTTATAGGTATAGAAAATCGAAGCGAAGTGCCATTATGAAGAATAGGTGCTACCTAATTTGCGGACCACAAAAAAAAGCGGACTGGTCATAAGTATTGGTTCTATAGCATTAAATCACAACATCTACGTTGCTCTTATGTTTATCTTCCATAAATTTAATTAAAACTCGAAATCATCTTCAGAAGGTTACTTTACTCTTGGTGAATTTTGCGGACTGACCATTTCGACTGAAGCGAAAGAGACCAGACTTGAAATCTACGATGCTCTTATGTTTCTCTTCCATATACTATTTAATTAAAACTCGAAATCATCTTCAGAAGGTTACTTTACTCTTGGTGAATTTTGCGGACTGACCATTTCGACTGATACTATTTAATTAAAACTCGAAATCATCTTCAGACGGTTACTTTACTCTTGGTGAATTTTGCGGCATGGCCATTTCGACTGAAGCGAAAGAGACCAGACTTGATATCTACGTTGCTCTTATGTTTCTCTTCCATATACTATTTAATTAAAACTCGAAATCATCTTCAGAAAGTTACTTCATTGTTGGGGAATTTTGCGGACTGCCCATTTCGACTGAAGCGAAAAAGACCAGACTTGAAATATACGTTCCTCTTATGTTTCTCTTCCATATACTATTTAATTAAAACTCGAAATCATCTTCAGAAGGTTACTTTACTCTTGGTGAATTTTGCGGACTAGCCATTTCGACTGAAGCGAAAGAGACCAGACTTGAAATCTACGTTCCTCTTATGTTTCTCTTCCCTATACTATTTAATTAAAACTCGAAATCATCTTCAGAAGGTTACTTTACTCTTGGTGAATTTTGAAGACTGAAGCGAAAGAGACCAGACTTGAAATCTACGATGCTCTTATGTTTCTCTTCCATATACTATTTAATTAAAACTCGAAATCATCTTCAGAAGGTTACTTTACTCTTGGTGAATTTTGCGGACTGACCATTTCGACTGAAGCGAAAAAGACCAGACTTGAAATATACGTTCCTCTTATGTTTCTCTTCCATATACTATTTAATTAAAACTCGAAATCATCTTCAGAAGGTTACTTTACTCTTGGTGAATTTTGCGGACTGACCACTTCCACTGAAGCGAAAGAGACCAGACTTGAAATCTACGATGCTCTTATGTTTCTCTTCCATATACTATGTAATTAAAACTCGAAATCATCTTCAGAAAGTTACTTAACTCTTGGTGAATTTTGCGGACTGACCATTTCGACTGAAGCGAAAGAGACCAGACTTGAAATCTACGTTCCTCCTATGTTTCTCTTCCATATACTATTTAATTAAAACTCGAAATCATCTTCAGACGGTTACTTTACTCTTGGTGAATTTTGCGGCATGGCCATTTCGACTGAAGCGAAAGAGACCAGACTTGAAATCTACGTTGCTCTTATGTTTCTCTTCCATATACTATGTAATTAAAACTCGAAATCATCTTCAGAAAGTTACTTAACTCTTGGTGAATTTTGCGGACTGACCATTTCGACTGAAGCGAAAGAGACCAGACTTGAAATCTACGTTCCTCCTATGTTTCTCTTCCATATACTATTTAATTAAAACTCGAAATCATCTTCAGACGGTTACTTTACTCTTGGTGAATTTTGCGGCATGGCCATTTCGACTGAAGCGAAAGAGACCAGACTTGAAATCTACGTTGCTCTTATGTTTCTCTTCCATATACTATTTAATTAAAACTCGAAATCATCTTCAGAAAGTTACTTTATTGTTGGGGAATTTCGCGGACTGCCCATTTCGACTGAAGCGAAAAAGACCAGACTTGAAATATACGTTCCTCTTATGTTTCTCTTCCATATACTGTTTAATTAAAACTCGAAATCATCTTCAGAAGGTTACTTTACTCTTGGTGAATTTTGCGGCCTGGCAATTTCGACTGAAGCGAAAGAGACCAGACTTGAAATCTACGTTTCTCTTCCATATACTATTTAATTAAAACTCGAAATCATCTTCAGAAGGTTACTTTACTCTTGGTGAATTTTGCGGACTGACCATTTCGACTGAAGCGAAAGAGACCAGACTTGAAATCTACGATGCTCTTATGTTTCTCTTCCATATACTATTTAATTAAAACTTGAAATCATCTTCAGAAGGTTACTTTACTCTTGGTGAATTTTGCGGACTGACCATTTCGACTGAAGCGAAAGAGACCAGACTTGAAATCTACGTTGCTCTTATGTTTCTCTTCCATATACTATTTAATTAAAACTCGAAATCATCTTCAGAAAGTTACTTTATCGTTGGGGAATTTTGCGGACTGCCCATTTCGACTGAAGCGAAAAAGACCAGACTTGAAATATACGTTCCTCTTATATTTCTCTTCCATATACTATTTAATTAAAACTCGAAATCATCTTCAGAAGGTTACTTTATTGTTGGTGAATTTTGCGGACTGACCATTTCGACTGAAGCGAAAGATACCAGACTTAAAATCTACGTTGCTCTTATGTTTCTCTTCCATATACTATTTAATTAAAACTCGAAATCATCTTCAGAAGGTTACTTTATTGTTGGTGAATTTTGCGGACTGACCATTTCGACTGAAGCGAAAGAGACTAGACTTAAAATCTACGTTGCTCTTATGTTTCTCTTCCATATACTATTTAATTAAAACTCGAAATCATCTTCAGAAGGTTACCTTATTGTCGGTGAATTTTGCGGACTGACCATTTCGACTGAAGCGAAAGAGACCAGACTTAATATCTACATTGCTCTTATGTTTCTCTTCCATATACTATTTAATTAAAACTCGAAATCATCTTCAGAAGGTTACTTTATTGTTGGTGAATTTTGCGGACTGACCATTTCGACTGAAGCGAAAGAGACCAGACTTAAAATCTACGTTGCTCTTATGTTTCTCTTCCATATACTATTTAATTAAAACTCGAAATCATCTTCAGAAGGTTACCTTATTGTCGGTGAATTTTGCGGACTGACCATTTCGACTGAAGCGAAAGAGACCAGACTTAATATCTACATTGCTCTTATGTTTCTCTTCCATATACTATTTAATTAAAACTCGAAATCATCTTCAGAAGGTTACTTTATTGTTGGTGAATTTTGCGGACTGACCATTTCGACTGAAGCGAAAGAGACCAGACTTAAAATCTACGTTGCTCTTATATTTCTCTTCCATATACTATTTAATTAAAACTCGAAATCATCTTCAGAAGGTTACCTTATTGTCGGTGAATTTTGCGGACTGACCATTTCGACTGAAGCGAAAGAGACCAGACTTAATATCTACATTGCTCTTATGTTTCTCTTCCATATACTATTTAATTAAAACTCGAAATCATCTTCAGAAGGTTACTTTATTGTTGGTGAATTTTGCGGACTGACCATTTCGACTGAAGCGAAAGATACCAGACTTAAAATCTACGTTGCTCTTATGTTTCTCTTCCATATACTATTTAATTAAAACTCGAAATCATCTTCAGAAGGTTACTTTATTGTTGGTGAATTTTGCGGACTGACCATTTCGACTGAAGCGAAAGATACCAGACTTAAAATCTACGTTGCTCTTATGTTTCTCTTCCATATACTATTTAATTAAAACTCGAAATCATCTTCAGAAGGTTACCTTATTGTCGGTGAATTTTGCGGACTGACCATTTCGACTGAAGCGAAAGAGACCAGACTTAATATCTACATTGCTCTTATGTTTCTCTTCCATATACTATTTAATTAAAACTCAAAATCATCTTCAGAAGGTTACTTTATTGTTGGTGAATTTTGCGGACTGACCATTTCGACTGAAGCGAAAGAGACCAGACTTAAAATCTACGTTGCTCTTATGTTTCTCTTCCATATACTATTTAATTAAAACTCGAAATCATCTTCAGAAGGTTACTTTATTGTTGGTGAATTTTGCGGACTGCCCATTTCGACTGAAGCCAAAGAGACCAGACTTGAAATCTACGTTGCTCTTATGTTTCTCTTCCATATACTATTTAATTAAAACTCGAAATCATCTTCAGAAGGTTACTTTATTGGTGGTTAATTTTGCGGACTGACCATTTCGACTGAAGCGAAAGAGACCAGACTTAAAATCTACGTTGCTCTTATGTTTCTCTTCCATATACTATTTAATTAAAACTCGAAATTATCTTCAGAAGGTTACTTTATTGTTGGTGAATTTTGCGGACAGCCCATTTCGACTGAAGCCAAAGAGACCAGACTTGAAATCTACGTTGCTCTTATGTTTCTCTTCCATATACTATTTAATTAAAACTCGAAATCATCTTCAGAAGGTTACTTTATTGTTGTTGAATTTTGCGGACTGGCCATTTCGACTGAAGCGAAAGAGACCAGACTTGAAATCTACGTTGCTCTTATGTTTCTCTTCCATATACTATTTAATTAAAACTCGAAATCATCTTCAGAAGGTTACTTTATTGTTGGTGAATTTTGCGGACTGACCATTTCGACTGAAGCGAAAGAGACCAGACTTAAAATCTACGTTGCTCTTATGTTTCTCTGCCGTATACTATTTAATTAAAACTCGAAATCATCTTCAGAAGGTTACTTTATTGTCGGTGATTTTGCGGACTGACCATTTCGACTGAAGCGAAAGAGACCAGACTTAAAATCTACGTTCCTCTTATGTTTCTCTTCCATATACTATTTAATTAAAACTCGAAATCATCTTCAGAAGGTTACTTTATTGTTGGTGAATTTTGCGGACTGACCATTTCGACTCAAGCGAAAGAGACTAGACTTGAAATCTACGTTCCTCTTATGTTTCTCTTTCCTATACTATTTAATTAAAACTCGAAATCATCTTCAGAAGGTTACTTTACTCTTGGAGAATTTTGCGGACTGATCATTTCGACTGAAGCGAAAGAGACCACACTTGAAATCTACGATGCTCTTATGTTTCTCTTCCATATACTATTTAATGAAAACTCGAAATCATCTTCAGAAGGTTACTTTACTCTTGGTGAATTTTGCGGACTGACCATTTCGACTGAAGCGAAAGAGACCAGACTTGAAATCTACGTTCCTCCTATGTTTCTCTTCCATATACTATTTAATTAAAACTCGAAATCATCTTCAGACGGTTACTTTACTCTTGGTGAATTTTGCGGCATGGCCATTTCGACTGAAATCTACGTTCCTCTTATGTGTCTCTTCCATATACTATTTAATTAAAACTCGAAATCATCATCAGGAGGTTACTTTATTGTTGGTGAATTTTGCGGACTGCCCATTTCGACTGAAGCCAAAGAGACCAGACTTGAAATCTACGTTGCTCTTATGTTTCTCTTCCATATACTATTTAATTAAAACTCGAAATCATCTTCAGAAAGTTACTTTATTGTTGGGGAATTTTGCGGACTGCCCATTTCGACTGAAGCGAAAAAGACCTTGAAATAAACTTTCCTCTTATGTTTCTCTTCCATATACTATTTAATTAAAACTCGAAATCATCCTCAGAAGGTTACTTTTACTCTTGGTGAATTTTGCGGACAGGCCATTTCGACTGAAGCGAAAGAGACCAGACTTAAAATCTACGTTCCTCTTATGTTTCTCTTCCCTATACTATTTAATTAAAACTCGAAATCATCTTCAGAAGGTTACCTTACTCTTGGTGAATTTTGCGGCATGGCCATTTCGACTGAAGCGAAAGAGACCAGACTTGAAATCTACGTTCCTCTTATGTGTCTCTTCCATATACTATTTAATTAAAACTCGAAATAATCATCAGGAGGTTACTTTATTGTTGGTGAGTTTTGCGGACTGCCCATTTCGACTGAAGCCAAAGAGACTAGACTTGAAATCTACGTTGCTCTTATGTTTCTCTTCCATATACTATTTAATTAAATCTCGAAATCATCTTCAGAAGGTTACTTTACTCTTGGTGAATTTTGCGGACTGACCATTTCGACTGAAGTGAAAGAGACCAGACTTGAAATCTACGATGCTCTTATGTTTCTCTTCCATTTACTATTTAATTAAAACTCGAAATCATCTTCAGAAGGTTACTTTATTGTTGGTGAATTTTGCGGACTGACCATTTCGACTGAAGCGAAAGAGACCAGATTTAAAATCTACGTTGCTCTTATGTTTCTCTTCCATATACTATTTAATTAAAACTCGAAATCATCTTCAGACGGTTACTTTACTCTTGGTGAATTTTGCGGCATGGCCATTTCGACTGAAGCGAAAGAGACCAGACTTGATATCTACGTTGCTCTTATGTTTCTCTTCCATATACTATTTAATTAAAACTCGAAATCATCTTCAGAAAGTTACTTCATTGTTGGGGAATTTTGCGGACTGCCCATTTCGACTGAAGCGAAAAAGACCAGACTTGAAATATACGTTCCTCTTATGTTTCTCTTCCATATACTATTTAATTAAAACTCGAAATCATCTTCAGAAGGTTACTTTACTCTTGGTGAATTTTGCGGACTAGCCATTTCGACTGAAGCGAAAGAGACCAGACTTGAAATCTACGTTCCTCTTATGTTTCTCTTCCCTATACTATTTAATTAAAACTCGAAATCATCTTCAGAAGGTTACTTTACTCTTGGTGAATTTTGAAGACTGAAGCGAAAGAGACCAGACTTGAAATCTACGATGCTCTTATGTTTCTCTTCCATATACTATTTAATTAAAACTCGAAATCATCTTCAGAAGGTTACTTTACTCTTGGTGAATTTTGCGGACTGACCATTTCGACTGAAGCGAAAAAGACCAGACTTGAAATATACGTTCCTCTTATGTTTCTCTTCCATATACTATTTAATTAAAACTCGAAATCATCTTCAGAAGGTTACTTTACTCTTGGTGAATTTTGCGGACTGACCACTTCCACTGAAGCGAAAGAGACCAGACTTGAAATCTACGATGCTCTTATGTTTCTCTTCCATATACTATTTAATTAAAACTCGAAATCATCTTCAGACGGTTACTTTACTCTTGGTGAATTTTGCGGCATGGCCATTTCGACTGAAGCGAAAGAGACCAGACTTGAAATCTACGTTGCTCTTATGTTTCTCTTCCATATACTATGTAATTAAAACTCGAAATCATCTTCAGAAAGTTACTTAACTCTTGGTGAATTTTGCGGACTGACCATTTCGACTGAAGCGAAAGAGACCAGACTTGAAATCTACGTTCCTCCTATGTTTCTCTTCCATATACTATTTAATTAAAACTCGAAATCATCTTCAGACGGTTACTTTACTCTTGGTGAATTTTGCGGCATGGCCATTTCGACTGAAGCGAAAGAGACCAGACTTGAAATCTACGTTGCTCTTATGTTTCTCTTCCATATACTATTTAATTAAAACTCGAAATCATCTTCAGAAAGTTACTTTACTCTTGGTGAATTTTGCGGACTGGCAATTTCGACTGAAGCGAAAGAGACCAGACTTGAAATCTACGTTTCTCTTATGTTTCTCTTCCATATACTATTTAATTAAAACTCGAAATCATCTTCAGAAGGTTACTTTACTCTTGGTGAATTTTGCGGACTGACCATTTCGACTGAAGCGAAAGAGACCAGACTTGAAATCTACGATGCTCTTATGTTTCTCTTCCATATACTATTTAATTAAAACTTGAAATCATCTTCAGAAGGTTACTTTACTCTTGGTGAATTTTGCGGACTGACCATTTCGACTGAAGCGAAAGAGACCAGACTTGAAATCTACGTTGCTCTTATGTTTCTCTTCCATATACTATTTAATTAAAACTCGAAATCATCTTCAGAAAGTTACTTTATCGTTGGGGAATTTTGCGGACTGCCCATTTCGACTGAAGCGAAAAAGACCAGACTTGAAATATACGTTCCTCTTATATTTCTCTTCCATATACTATTTAATTAAAACTCGAAATCATCTTCAGAAGGTTACTTTATTGTTGGTGAATTTTGCGGACTGACCATTTCGACTGAAGCGAAAGATACCAGACTTAAAATCTACGTTGCTCTTATGTTTCTCTTCCATATACTATTTAATTAAAACTCGAAATCATCTTCAGAAGGTTACTTTATTGTTGGTGAATTTTGCGGACTGACCATTTCGACTGAAGCGAAAGAGACTAGACTTAAAATCTACGTTGCTCTTATGTTTCTCTTCCATATACTATTTAATTAAAACTCGAAATCATCTTCAGAAGGTTACCTTATTGTCGGTGAATTTTGCGGACTGACCATTTCGACTGAAGCGAAAGAGACCAGACTTAATATCTACATTGCTCTTATGTTTCTCTTCCATATACTATTTAATTAAAACTCGAAATCATCTTCAGAAGGTTACTTTATTGTTGGTGAATTTTGCGGACTGACCATTTCGACTGAAGCGAAAGAGACCAGACTTAAAATCTACGTTGCTCTTATGTTTCTCTTCCATATACTATTTAATTAAAACTCGAAATCATCTTCAGAAGGTTACTTTATTGTTGGTGAATTTTGCGGACTGACCATTTCGACTGAAGCGAAAGAGACTAGACTTAAAATCTACGTTGCTCTTATGTTTCTCTTCCATATACTATTTAATTAAAACTCGAAATCATCTTCAGAAGGTTACCTTATTGTCGGTGAATTTTGCGGACTGACCATTTCGACTGAAGCGAAAGAGACCAGACTTAATATCTACATTGCTCTTATGTTTCTCTTCCATATACTATTTAATTAAAACTCGAAATCATCTTCAGAAGGTTACTTTATTGTTGGTGAATTTTGCGGACTGACCATTTCGACTGAAGCGAAAGAGACCAGACTTAAAATCTACGTTGCTCTTATGTTTCTCTTCCATATACTATTTAATTAAAACTCGAAATTATCTTCAGAAGGTTACTTTATTGTTGGTGAATTTTGCGGACAGCCCATTTCGACTGAAGCCAAAGAGACCAGACTTGAAATCTACGTTGCTCTTATGTTTCTCTTCCATATACTATTTAATTAAAACTCGAAATCATCTTCAGAAGGTTACTTTATTGTTGGTGAATTTTGCGGACTGACCATTTCGACTGAAGCGAAAGATACCAGACTTAAAATCTACGTTGCTCTTATGTTTCTCTTCCATATACTATTTAATTAAAACTCGAAATCATCTTCAGAAGGTTACTTTATTGTTGGTGAATTTTGCGGACTGACCATTTCGACTGAAGCGAAAGAGACTAGACTTAAAATCTAAGTTGCTCTTATGTTTCTCTTCCATATACTATTTAATTAAAACTCGAAATCATCTTCAGAAGGTTACCTTATTGTCGGTGAATTTTGCGGACTGACCATTTCGACTGAAGCGAAAGAGACCAGACTTAATATCTACATTGCTCTTATGTTTCTCTTCCATATACTATTTAATTAAAACTCGAAATCATCTTCAGAAGGTTACTTTATTGTTGGTGAATTTTGCGGACTGACCATTTCGACTGAAGCGAAAGAGACCAGACTTAAAATCTACGTTGCTCTTATGTTTCTCTTCCATATACTATTTAATTAAAACTCGAAATCATCTTCAGAAGGTTACTTTATTGTTGGTGAATTTTGCGGACTGACCATTTCGACTGAAGCGAAAGAGACCAGACTTAAAATCTACGTTGCTCTTATGTTTCTCTTCCATATACTATTTAATTAAAACTCGAAATCATCTTCAGAAGGTTACTTTATTGTTGGTGAATTTTGCGGACTGCCCATTTCGACTAAAGCCAAAGAGACCAGACTTGAAATCTACGTTGCTCTTATGTTTCTCTTCCATATACTATTTAATTAAAACTCGAAATCATCTTCAGAAGGTTACTTTATTGGTGGTGAATTTTGCGGACTGACCATTTCGACTGAAGCGAAAGAGACCAGACTTAAAATCTACGTTGCTCTTATGTTTCTCTTCCATATACTATTTAATTAAAACTCGAAATTATCTTCAGAAGGTTACTTTATTGTTGGTGAATTTTGCGGACAGCCCATTTCGACTGAAGCCAAAGAGACCAGACTTGAAATCTACGTTGCTCTTATGTTTCTCTTCCATATACTATTTAATTAAAACTCGAAATCATCTTCAGAAGGTTATCTTATTGTCGGTGAATTTTGCGGACTGACCATTTCGACTGAAGCGAAAGAGACCAGACTTAATATCTACATTGCTCTTATGTTTCTCTTCCATATACTATTTAATTAAAACTCGAAATCATCTTCAGAAGGTTACTTTATTGTTGGTGAATTTTGCGGACTGACCATTTCGACTGAAGCGAAAGAGACCAGACTTAAAATCTACGTTGCTCTTATGTTTCTCTTCCATATACTATTTAATTAAAACTCGAAATCATCTTCAGAAGGTTACTTTATTGTTGGTGAATTTTGCGGACTGACCATTTCGACTGAAGCGAAAGAGACCAGACTTAAAATCTACGTTGCTCTTATGTTTCTCTTCCATATACTATTTAATTAAAACTCGAAATCATCTTCAGAAGGTTACCTTATTGTCGGTGAATTTTGCGGACTGACCATTTCGACTGAAGCGAAAGAGACCAGACTTAATATCTACATTGCTCTTATGTTTCTCTTCCATATACTATTTAATTAAAACTCGAAATCATCTTCAGAAGGTTACTTTATTGTTGGTGAATTTTGCGGACTGACCATTTCGACTGAAGCGAAAGAGACCAGACTTAAAATCTACGTTGCTCTTATGTTTCTCTTCCATATACTATTTAATTAAAACTCGAAATCATCTTCAGAAGGTTACTTTATTGTTGGTGAATTTTGCGGACTGACCATTTCGACTGAAGCGAAAGAGACCAGACTTAAAATCTACGTTGCTCTTATGTTTCTCTTCCATATACTATTTAATTAAAACTCGAAATCATCTTCAGAAGGTTACTTTATTGTTGGTGAATTTTGCGGACTGCCCATTTCGACTAAAGCCAAAGAGACCAGACTTGAAATCTACGTTGCTCTTATGTTTCTCTTCCATATACTATTTAATTAAAACTCGAAATCATCTTCAGAAGGTTACTTTATTGTTGGTGAATTTTGCGGACAGCCCATTTCGACTGAAGCCAAAGAGACCAGACTTGAAATCTACGTTGCTCTTATGTTTCTCTTCCATATACTATTTAATTAAAACTCGAAATCATCTTCAGAAGGTTACTTTATTGTTGTTGAATTTTGCGGACTGGCCATTTCGACTGAAGCGAAAGAGACCAGACTTGAAATCTACGTTGCTCTTATGTTTCTCTTCCATATACTATTTAATTAAAACTCGAAATCATCTTCAGAAGGTTACTTTATTGTTGGTGAATTTTGCGGACTGACCATTTCGACTGAAGCGAAAGAGACCAGACTTAAAATCTACGTTGCTCTTATGTTTCTCTGCCATATACTATTTAATTAAAACTCGAAATCATCTTCAGAAGGTTACTTTATTGTCGGTGATTTTGCGGACTGACCATTTCGACTGAAGCGAAAGAGACCAGACTTAAAATCTACGTTCCTCTTATGTTTCTCTTCCATATACTATTTAATTAAAACTCGAAATCATCTTCAGAAGGTTACTTTATTGTTGGTGAATTTTGCGGACTGACCATTTCGACTCAAGCGAAAGAGACTAGACTTGAAATCTACGTTCCTCTTATGTTTCTCTTTCCTATACTATTTAATTAAAACTCGAAATCATCTTCAGAAGGTTACTTTACTCTTGGAGAATTTTGCGGACTGATCATTTCGATTGAAGCGAAAGAGACCACACTTGAAATCTACGATGCTCTTATGTTTCTCTTCCATATACTATTTAATTAAAACTCGAAATCATCTTCAGAAGGTTACTTTACTCTTGGTGAATTTTGCGGACTGACCATTTCGACTGAAGCGAAAGAGACCAGACTTGAAATCTACGTTCCTCCTATGTTTCTCTTCCATATACTATTTAATTGAAACTCGAAATCATCTTCAGACGGTTACTTTACTCTTGGTGAATTTTGCGGCATGGCCATTTCGACTGAAATCTACGTTCCTCTTATGTGTCTCTTCCATATACTATTTAATTAAAACTCGAAATCATCATCAGGAGGTTACTTTATTGTTGGTGAATTTTGCGGACTGCCCATTTCGACTGAAGCCAAAGAGACCAGACTTGAAATCTACGTTGCTCTTATGTTTCTCTTCCATATACTATTTAATTAAAACTCGAAATCATCTTCAGAAAGTTACTTTATTGTTGGGGAATTTTGCGGACTGCCCATTTCGACTGAAGCGAAAAAGACCAGACTTGAAATAAACGTTCCTCTTATGTTTCTCTTCCATATACTATTTAATTAAAACTCGAAATCATCCTCAGAAGGTTACTTTTACTCTTGGTGAATTTTGCGGACAGGCCATTTCGACTGAAGCGAAAGAGACCAGACTTAAAATCTACGTTCCTCTTATGTTTCTCTTCCCTATACTATTTAATTAAAACTCGAAATAATCATCAGGAGGTTACTTTATTGTTGGTGAGTTTTGCGGACTGCCCATTTCGACTGAAGCCAAAGAGACCAGACTTGAAATCTACGTTGCTCTTATGTTTCTCTTCCATATACTATTTAATTAAAACTCGAAATCATCCTCAGAAGGTTACTTTAACTCTTGGTGAATTTTGCGGACAGGCCATTTCGACTGAAGTGAAAGAGACCAGACTTGAAATCTACGATGCTCTTATGTTTCTCTTCCATTTACTATTTAATTAAAACTCGAAATCATCTTCAGAAGGTTACTTTATTGTTGGTGAATTTTGCGGACTGACCATTTCGACTGAAGCGAAAGAGACCAGATTTAAAATCTACGTTGCTCTTATGTTTCTCTTCCATATACTATTTAATTAAAACTCGAAATCATCTTCAGACGGTTACTTTACTCTTGGTGAATTTTGCGGCATGGCCATTTCTCCTAAAGCGAAAGAGACCAGACTTGAAATCTACGTTCCTCTTATATGTCTCTTCCATATACTATTTAATTAAAACTCGAAATCATCATCAGGAGGTTACTTTATTGTTGGTGAATTTTGCCCATTTCGACTGAAGCCAAAGAGACCAGACTTGAAATCTACGTTGCTCTTATGTTTCTCTTCCATATACTATTTAATTAAAACTCGAAATCATCTTCAGAAAGTTACTTTATCGTTGGGGAATTTTGCGAACTGCCCATTTCGACTGAAACGAAAAAGACCAGACTTGAAATATACGTTCCTCTTATGTTTCTCTTCCATATACTATTTAATTAAAACTGGAAATCATCTTCAGAAGGTTACTTTATTGTTGGTGAATTTTGCGGACTGACCATTTCGACTGAAGCGAAAGAGACCAGACTTAAAATCTACGTTGCTCTTATGTTTCTCTTCCATATACTATTTAATTAAAACTCGAAATCATCTTCAGAAAGTTACTTTATTGTTGGGGAATTTTGCGGACTGCCCATTTCGACTGAAGCGAAAAAGACCAGACTTGAAATATACGTTCCTCTTATGTTTCTCTTCCATATACTGTTTAATTAAAACTCGAAATCATCTTCAGAAGGTTACTTTACTCTTGGTGAATTTTGCGGACTGGCAATTTCGACTGAAGCGAAAGAGACCAGACTTGAAATCTACGTTTCTCTTATGTTTCTCTTCCATATACTATTTAATTAAAACTCGAAATCATCTTCAGAAGGTTACTTTACTCTTGGTGAATTTTGCGGACTGACCATTTCGACTGAAGCGAAAGAGACCAGACTTGAAATCTACGATGCTCTTATGTTTCTCTTCCATATACTATTTAATTAAAACTTGAAATCATCTTCAGAAGGTTACTTTACTCTTGGTGAATTTTGCGGACTGACCATTTCGACTGAAGCGAAAGAGACCAGACTTGAAATCTACGTTGCTCTTATGTTTCTCTTCCATATACTATTTAATTAAAACTCGAAATCATCTTCAGAAAGTTACTTTATCGTTGGGGAATTTTGCGGACTGCCCATTTCGACTGAAGCGAAAAAGACCAGACTTGAAATATACGTTCCTCTTATATTTCTCTTCCATATACTATTTAATTAAAACTCGAAATCATCTTCAGAAGGTTACTTTATTGTTGGTGAATTTTGCGGACTGACCATTTCGACTGAAGCGAAAGATACCAGACTTAAAATCTACGTTGCTCTTATGTTTCTCTTCCATATACTATTTAATTAAAACTCGAAATCATCTTCAGAAGGTTACTTTATTGTTGGTGAATTTTGCGGACTGACCATTTCGACTGAAGCGAAAGAGACTAGACTTAAAATCTACGTTGCTCTTATGTTTCTCTTCCATATACTATTTAATTAAAACTCGAAATCATCTTCAGAAGGTTACCTTATTGTCGGTGAATTTTGCGGACTGACCATTTCGACTGAAGCGAAAGAGACCAGACTTAATATCTACATTGCTCTTATGTTTCTCTTCCATATACTATTTAATTAAAACTCGAAATCATCTTCAGAAGGTTACTTTATTGTTGGTGAATTTTGCGGACTGACCATTTCGACTGAAGCGAAAGAGACCAGACTTAAAATCTACGTTGCTCTTATGTTTCTCTTCCATATACTATTTAATTAAAACTCGAAATTATCTTCAGAAGGTTACTTTATTGTTGGTGAATTTTGCGGACAGCCCATTTCGACTGAAGCCAAAGAGACCAGACTTGAAATCTACGTTGCTCTTATGTTTCTCTTCCATATACTATTTAATTAAAACTCGAAATCATCTTCAGAAGGTTACTTTATTGTTGGTGAATTTTGCGGACTGACCATTTCGACTGAAGCGAAAGATACCAGACTTAAAATCTACGTTGCTCTTATGTTTCTCTTCCATATACTATTTAATTAAAACTCGAAATCATCTTCAGAAGGTTACATTATTGTTGGTGAATTTTGCGGACTGACCATTTCGACTGAAGCGAAAGAGACTAGACTTAAAATCTAAGTTGCTCTTATGTTTCTCTTCCATATACTATTTAATTAAAACTCGAAATCATCTTCAGAAGGTTACCTTATTGTCGGTGAATTTTGCGGACTGACCATTTCGACTGAAGCGAAAGAGACCAGACTTAATATCTACATTGCTCTTATGTTTCTCTTCCATATACTATTTAATTAAAACTCGAAATCATCTTCAGAAGGTTACTTTATTGTTGGTGAATTTTGCGGACTGACCATTTCGACTGAAGCGAAAGAGACCAGACTTAAAATCTACGTTGCTCTTATGTTTCTCTTCCATATACTATTTAATTAAAACTCGAAATCATCTTCAGAAGGTTACTTTATTGTTGGTGAATTTTGCGGACTGACCATTTTGACTGAAGCGAAAGAGACCAGACTTAAAATCTACGTTGCTCTTATGTTTCTCTTCCATATACTATTTAATTAAAACTCGAAATCATCTTCAGAAGGTTACTTTATTGTTGGTGAATTTTGCGGACTGCCCATTTCGACTGAAGCCAAAGAGACCAGACTTGAAATCTACGTTGCTCTTATGTTTCTCTTCCATATACTATTTAATTAAAACTCGAAATCATCTTCAGAAGGTTACTTTATTGGTGGTGAATTTTGCGGACTGACCATTTCGACTGAAGCGAAAGAGACCAGACTTAAAATCTACGTTGCTCTTATGTTTCTCTTCCATATACTATTTAATTAAAACTCGAAATTATCTTCAGAAGGTTACTTTATTGTTGGTGAATTTTGCGGACAGCCCATTTCGACTGAAGCCAAAGAGACCAGACTTGAAATCTACGTTGCTCTTATGTTTCTCTTCCATATACTATTTAATTAAAACTCGTAATCATCTTCAGAAGGTTACTTTATTGTTGTTGAATTTTGCGGACTGGCCATTTCGACTGAAGCGAAAGAGACCAGACTTGAAATCTACGTTGCTCTTATGTTTCTCTTCCATATACTATTTAATTAAAACTCGAAATCATCTTCAGAAGGTTACTTTATTGTTGGTGAATTTTGCGGACTGACCATTTCGACTGAAGCGAAAGAGACCAGACTTAAAATCTACGTTGCTCTTATGTTTCTCTGCCATATACTATTTAATTAAAACTCGAAATCATCTTCAGAAGGTTACTTTATTGTCGGTGATTTTGCGGACTGACCATTTCGACTGAAGCGAAAGAGACCAGACTTAAAATCTACGTTCCTCTTATGTTTCTCTTCCATATACTATTTAATTAAAACTCGAAATCATCTTCAGAAGGTTACTTTATTGTTGGTGAATTTTGCGGACTGACCATTTCGACTCAAGCGAAAGAGACTAGACTTGAAATCTACGTTCCTCTTATGTTTCTCTTTCCTATACTATTTAATTAAAACTCGAAATCATCTTCAGAAGGTTACTTTACTCTTGGAGAATTTTGCGGACTGATCATTTCGATTGAAGCGAAAGAGACCACACTTGAAATCTACGATGCTCTTATGTTTCTCTTCCATATACTATTTAATTAAAACTCGAAATCATCTTCAGAAGGTTACTTTACTCTTGGTGAATTTTGCGGACTGACCATTTCGACTGAAGCGAAAGAGACCAGACTTGAAATCTACGTTCCTCCTATGTTTCTCTTCCATATACTATTTAATTAAAACTCGAAATCATCTTCAGACGGTTACTTTACTCTTGGTGAATTTTGCGGCATGGCCATTTCGACTGAAATCTACGTTCCTCTTATGTGTCTCTTCCATATACTATTTAATTAAAACTCGAAATCATCATCAGGAGGTTACTTTATTGTTGGTGAATTTTGCGGACTGCCCATTTCGACTGAAGCCAAAGAGACCAGACTTGAAATCTACGTTGCTCTTATGTTTCTCTTCCATATACTATTTAATTAAAACTCGAAATCATCTTCAGAAAGTTACTTTATTGTTGGGGAATTTTGCGGACTGCCCATTTCGACTGAAGCGAAAAAGACCAGACTTGAAATAAACGTTCCTCTTATGTTTCTCTTCCATATACTATTTAATTAAAACTCGAAATCATCCTCAGAAGGTTACTTTTACTCTTGGTGAATTTTGCGGACAGGCCATTTCGACTGAAGCGAAAGAGACCAGACTTAAAATCTACGTTCCTCTTATGTTTCTCTTCCCTATACTATTTAATTAAAACTCGAAATCATCTTCAGAAGGTTACCTTACTCTTGGTGAATTTTGCGGCATGGCCATTTCGACTGAAGCGAAAGAGACCAGACTTGAAATCTACGTTCCTCTTATGTGTCTCTTCCATATACTATTTAATTAAAACTCGAAATAATCATCAGGAGGTTACTTTATTGTTGGTGAGTTTTGCGGACTGCCCATTTCGACTGAAGCCAAAGAGACCAGACTTGAAATCTACGTTGCTCTTATGTTTCTCTTCCATATACTATTTAATTAAAACTCGAAATCATCCTCAGAAGGTTACTTTAACTCTTGGTGAATTTTGCGGACAGGCCATTTCGACTGAAGCGAAAGAGACCAGACTTGAAATCTACGTTCCTCTTATGTTTCTCTTCCCTATACTATTTAATTAAAACTCGAAATCATCTTCAGAAGGTTACTTTACTCTTGGTGAATTTTGCGGACTGACCATTTCGACTGAAGTGAAAGAGACCAGACTTGAAATCTACGATGCTCTTATGTTTCTCTTCCATTTACTATTTAATTAAAACTCGAAATCATCTTCAGAAGGTTACTTTATTGTTGGTGAATTTTGCGGACTGACCATTTCGACTGAAGCGAAAGAGACCAGATTTAAAATCTACGTTGCTCTTATGTTTCTCTTCCATATACTATTTAATTAAAACTCGAAATCATCTTCAGACGGTTACTTTACTCTTGGTGAATTTTGCGGCATGGCCATTTCTCCTAAAGCGAAAGAGACCAGACTTGAAATCTACGTTCCTCTTATATGTCTCTTCCATATACTATTTAATTAAAACTCGAAATCATCATCAGGAGGTTACTTTATTGTTGGTGAATTTTGCCCATTTCGACTGAAGCCAAAGAGACCAGACTTGAAATCTACGTTGCTCTTATGTTTCTCTTCCATATACTATTTAATTAAAACTCGAAATCATCTTCAGAAAGTTACTTTATCGTTGGGGAATTTTGCGAACTGCCCATTTCGACTGAAACGAAAAAGACCAGACTTGAAATATACGTTCCTCTTATGTTTCTCTTCCATATACTATTTAATTAAAACTGGAAATCATCTTCAGAAGGTTACTTTATTGTTGGTGAATTTTGCGGACTGACCATTTCGAATGAAGCGAAAGAGACCAGACTTAAAATCTACGTTGGTCTTATGTTTCTCTTCCATATACTATTTAATTAAAACTCGAAATCATCTTCAGAAGGTTACTTTATTGTTGGTGAATTTTGCGGACTGACCATTTCGACTGAAGCGAAAGAGACCAGACTTAAAATCTACGTGGCTCTTATGTTTCTCTTCCATATACTATTTAATTAAAACTCGAAATCATCTTCAGAAGGTTACTTTATTGTCGGTGAATTTTGCGGACTGACCATTTCGACAGAAGCGAAAGAGACCAGACTTAAAATCTACGTTCCTCTTATGTTTCTCTTCCATATACTATTTAATTAAATTTGAAATCATCTTCAGAAGGTTACTTTATTGTTCGTGAATTTTGCGGACTGACCATTTCGACTGAAGCGAAAGAGACCAGACTTAAAATTTACGTTGCTCTTAAGTTTCTCTTCCATATACTATTTAATTAAAACTCGAAATCATCTTCAGAAGGTTACTTTATTGTTGGTGAATTTTGCGGACTGACCATTTCGACTGAAGCGAAAGAGACCAGACTTAAAATCTACGTTGGTCTTATGTTTCTCTTCCATATACTATTTAATTAAAACTCGAAATCATCTTCAGAAGGTTACTTTATTGTTGGTGAATTTTGCGGACTGACCATTTCGACTGAAGCGAAAGAGACCAGACTTAAAATCTACGTGGCTCTTATGTTTCTCTTCCATATACTATTTAATTAAAACTCGAAATCATCTTCAGAAGGTTACTTTATTGTCGGTGAATTTTGCGGACTGACCATTTCGACAGAAGCGAAAGAGACCAGACTTAAAATCTACGTTCCTCTTATGTTTCTCTTCCATATACTATTTAATTAAATTTGAAATCATCTTCAGAAGGTTACTTTATTGTTGGTGAATTTTGCGGACTGACCATTTCGACTGAAGCGAAAGAGACCAGACTTAAAATCTACGTTCCTCTTATGTTTCTCTTCCATATACTATTTAATTAAAACTCGAAATCATCTTCAGAAGGTTACTTTATTGTTGGTGAATTTTGCGGACTGACCATTTCGACTGAAGCGAAAGAGACCAGACTTAAATCTACGTTGCTCTTATGTTTCTCTTCCATATACTATTTAATTAAAACTCGAAATCATCTTCAGAAGGTTACTTTATTGTTGGTGAATTTTGCGGACTACCCATTTCGACTGAAGCCAAAGAGACCAGACTTGAAATCTACGTTGCTCTTATGTTTCTCTTCCATATACTATTTAATTAAAACTCGAAATCATTTTCAGAAGGTTACTTTATTGTTGTTGAATTTTGCGGACTGACCATTTCGACTGAAGCGAAAGAGACCAGACTTGAAATATACGTTGCTCTTATGTTTCTCTTCCATATACTATTTAATTAAAACTCGAAATCATCTTCAGAAAGTCACTTTATCGTTGGGGAATTTTGCGGACTGCCCATTTCGAATTGTCTTAAATCTGTAATGTAACGCGGCAGCGTATGAAACCGCCAACGTACAACTAATTATCGTGATTGTCTACGTTGTGTTATTTTAATAGTGTCCAAAATCTTTGATTTGAAGTCGTGATAGTATAAGGAACAAAACAAGTAATAACATAGATTCAATAATAAACAACGTTTATTCAGTCATTGGCATTCAAGAAATATACAATACAAACATAATGACTGATTCTTATGGCCGGGGATGCCAGGAGAATGCTCTGGGTTGGCTGGTAACGGACTCGTACGTGGAGCAGCACCGGGCGCAGTGCAAGCAGCATCTCGGAACTGACGTGGGTATGGCCACGGGCGTAGACCGGTCACTGGCGAAACGGTACACCGGCCGCGGGACGTAGGCCTCGGTTAGCCGTGGTTACGGTCGCTGACGGGGTCCCCCAGGTGGATGACGGGACCAAGGTGTATATATACAGATGCACAGACATACAAGATGTCTTACTAAATTTTATACGTGATATAGTATGGTGTTATAACAAATTACTTGGATATTTAATATTGATTTCTGATGTTGTTGGATAATTGCAACTGGACCATTGTGTGTAGCGTGCAGTACCCTGTTATCAACGTCGCAACTATACGGGGAGTGTATGGCATGGTTGGATAATTGCAACTGGACCACTGTATGGAGCGTGCAGTACCCGGTTATTCTTCCACTACTGTCCGTTTTATGCGATTTAACAATATCCCAACACTGCAGGTGAGAGTTTAGCCGACACCTGACAGTAATACCACCGTATAACACCAATACCATAGTTTCAAAAAATTACACAATGATCGTAATGCAGATCAAGCTACTACTGAGGCTAATCCTGGCCGAAACCAAGACCCCTTTCCGAGTGCTGTGCACCCAGTTTTAAACACAGAAGCGTCACCCCTAAAGATTGGGGGTGGAAATGATGAAAGATTAGATGTCCATAAATAAAACTGCAACAGACAGAATTTTCTGAGAATATCATCTTGCACCCCATTTGCTGATTACTCGGCGTAATAGGGAAGTTTCTGTATATGAAGATTGTATGTTGGACAGTGACAGCTAATTATTGTTAACCCTGATTTGCCCGAACTCATCTCAAGTAGCCACCTTTGGTCCCTGATGCCTGGCTGTGGAAAGAAATCTCTCCTTTTGATTTGTTAATTAGTTGCATTGAAAAAGTCACATATGTCCTATATATTAGACAAAGATACATATCACTCTGGGTGTAAGACAAAGATGCCACGAGGTAGTGATATATTTCACCCCTATGTAAACAAGGATGCCCTTAGATCTCGGCCTGGTGAGTGCAAGATAAATGGCATGTGTTCGTGTTACTTTTAACTCCCACTTCTTAATGTTCATCTAATTCTTAGTTTACCTAAATTGTTTTTATTCATCCAAAATAACAATGTTTAAATAAATAAGGAATGTTTATCTATATCAGTGATGAGCCTATAAAACATTTCTTTGATTAATTTGTTTAATGTTTTTATTTTACCTAGTATCCATGTTTCGTATATTTTCACCTGGATTTGCCCTTGATTGGTGGTCACCCGAATTGCCTGACTGCTGTGTGGGTTGCTAACCATTTGGCGTTGTATTGGGATGCATAAACAAAGCATAAATCAATAAGTAAATATATACTTACATTTTCAGTTTAGTATTCTTCATCGATGTCCACGCCTACATACATCAACATAATTTTGAATTTTTGCATTTTTAAAATCGTACTTTTCTCGTTATGCAATCTATAATGTTCATCAGTAAAAACAAAGCCTTACAAGTTTTATTATTAAATAATTGCAACTTAATCTAAAGACTATATCACACGCTTACATACTGTGCTCATAGGTACAGAGCAGATGATATGATGATTAAGTAACAATTTGCTTGCGAGAAACTATCACTGCAAAGTTATTGTTGACAAATGATAACTCAAGATCTCAAGATTATCAAGCATTGCTACCAACAAACCAGCTACTACTACATATTGGTTGAATCGATAATAATCCTATTATAGATATGACAAAAATATATATTATATAAAATAATCGATAATGACTGGACAAAAATTGCAATTATGCTATGATTGTTCGTACTGCTGCTAACCTGTGAAAAAATATGATTTAACATTATAATACTACAGTTGGTAACACTGTTAAATGGCCACGCTCACCAATCTATATATATTCTGGAGCCGAGTAATATTTGTAAATAAATTGAAATAAATTGTTATAAATACGTAATTTTAGTTATATTAAAATGTAATGTAATTTATGATATATAAATAATTTTAAATTCATGTTTGTAACATTTCTTGCAGTACCTTAAAAAGTCCCTAGAATTATGTTATTATTTTACATAAGTTGTTTTAAGGTGAAATTTGTATATGCAAGTTCACAAAACAAATTATTACGTACTGTTTATAAACAATATAATTTATTGTTTTCTATTAAGAAAGTTTGAAATTGGATTTTGTACCGTGAACATAGGTAAGTGAAGGTCAGTTATGAAATTTTGACATTAAATAATTTCTGCCAGAGATGATGTAACGTTTGTTTTATATTTTTCATTGATTGTCTACAATAATATGTGTTTTCAGTAAAGAGAATTAATACGTTGAATTATGTATGCGTTTATAATATTAATTTCTAACGTTATGAGTGGTGTTACGTGAGTAACAGTAAATGTTTGTGGATTTTTTTTTTTTTGTATGTGAGCGGTTATATTATAATGTATTTTCATTTTGCATTACATTACATTACAATAGATTACATTACATTACATGACAATAGAGCAAAAGTTCAATCCAACATGGCAGTTATTTTTGAAGTTTTGAATTGAGCATACAATAATTGTACGTACAGGGCAAGAAAAAGAAGAATAAAATGAACCGGAAGTGAATGTTTTAGAAGAAAATGCGCAAAAAATATATTTTTTTTGGGAACTTTTTTACTCTTTACTCTTATTTTTATGCGATATGTAATGTAATATAAAAAAATCTGATGTGGCCAGCACATAACCTCTCGCCGTATATTTTACCTGGCTGTATGCATAAAGCAAAGAATATTTTTATAAATACAAATAATATATTCATATAAATCTATGACGTATAAACTTCTTTATTATTCAATAATAGCATGTCTCAACATGAAGATATTTTACCATAAATTATGTTACAATAAATTACAAAGTAGAGTTTACCATATATAAATATTAGGCTGGTAACTGCAATTTTCAATTCGAACAACGTTGTTTACTTTCTCTTCATATTCTTCTAGTAAAAACATTAATTTTGGGCGGTCTAAAATGTATATATGGATTGTGCATCTATTCTTACATATCTTCTTTTACATTTTATTTTTTCATACATGTTATATCTAAATAACACTAATTTCCTTTAATAAAGTGACGGATAGATTGCACTCCGATTATTCTTATATCGATGTGTAATTTTGTCAATATTTACAACTTACTTGAGAAGAATTTGATAGCTTTTTCGCAATTCAAAGTTACTCTAGTCTATAGTACTGGTGTACATTGTCCCATAATGTTTGAAACAAATTTAAGTCCTTCAACCTAGACTTGTCATCTCCATAATAGTCACAGATCAAGAACTAAGGGATTCTCCAAGTACATTTTTCTTTCATTACTCATTATTTCTGACACTGACATTTATCTGTCAGTTACAAATAATTTAAATTATCAACTATTTTTCATGGCATTCTTTCGGCTGTCAAATTTATTACAACAGATTATTTTATATATTATACTTCTTTTATCTCTAAATCTATGGAATATATAATAAAATATTTAAATGTATCAGATAGAGAATTTAATTTTCTTTAATATTACCACGAAAAATTTTCAAAAAATAATATTTAGAAGATTTTTTTTCAAGAATCTTCTACTTCCGGTTGTCCAATTATTACCAAAACCTTTTCAGATCTTCCCATGAATGTCCGATTGGGAAATACGTTGTTAAACAAATTTTAAGTCTTATAGTTTTTGAGTAACCGTCCTTCCAACATCCCACACACACACATCCACACACACACACACACACACACACACACACACACAGACATCATCGTAAAAATGTTAAAATCGGATTGTAGGGACCTTAAAACGTGCTTATTCAATAAAATCTGGATATGCGATTTTTAGCATGAATGCAATACCTCTCTTAGCGAGAGGTAATATGTAGATTTCAAAAAAATATAATGTTATAATACTAAAACTTCCGGTTTAACCGGAAATGGAGCAAAATTTTGTAAATTTCAAAACAACATGGCAGTTATTTTTGAAGCTTTGAATTAAGCATACAATTGTACGTACAGAGCAAAAAAAAAAATTTGAAAAAAAACAAGATTAGAATGAACCGGAAGTGAATTTTTTTAGAAGGAAATGCTTAAAAAAATTGAAAAAATAAAAAGGCGGTATTCCCCAATATGTAATATTACTATACGAAAATTAATGAAAATCGGTTGAACCGTTTAGGCTGTAGGTGTGGCCGACTGATAAATGTTGAAAATAAATAAATAAATAATAAAATAAGTATAGAAGTATAAGCTTATTAGTATATTAGACTAGCGAAAACTCGGCTACGCCGAGCTTCCCCTAGGTGGATAGTGTTTTATGATTGTTTACATGCATTCCTAAATTAAAATATTTGTACGTTTTTAACAAATGCTACCGCCGCTGTCTTCAGCGTTTTATGACTGTTTACTCGCATTCCCACATTGGAAACGTGTATAAGCCATACAAGGTGCTAACGCCGCTGGTATCCACTTAAAATCAATACATTTACAATCTTACAAACTGATCAGTTCATATGAAATAATTTACCTTCATAGACTGTTAGATAAATATATTTAGAATTATTAGGATGAGCGTTCATTATAAGGCCAACGTCTTGTCGAATATTTGCCACAGCTACTGGTTCCTCCCAGTTGCTTCGCCATGCTTCCCCTAGGGCTCCGTCGATAGTGTTTTATGATGGTCTACACGTACGTTCTATCTATCCTCTCCTGGTCACGGAACCTGGCTACCCAAAGTGCCCACCCAAATTGCCCACGCAACATGCCCACCCAAATTGCTTACGCAACCTGCCCACCCAAATTGCTTACGCAACCTGCCCACCCAAATTGCTTACACAACCTGCCCACCCAAACAGCCCACGCAACCTGCCCACCCAAACTACCCATCCAAATTGCCCACCCAAACTGCCCACGCAAGATGCCCACCCAAACTGCCCACGCAACCTGCCCACCCAAACTACCCACCCAAATTGCCCACCCAAACTGCCCACGCAAGATGCCCACCCAAACTGCCCATGCAGCCTGCCCACCCAAACTGCCCACCCAAATTACCCACGCAACATACCCACCCAACCTGCCCACCCAAACTGTCTACGCAACCTACCCACCCAAACTGCCCACGCAACCTGCCCACGCAACCTGCCCACCCAAACTGCTCACGCAACCTACCCACCCAAATTGCCCACGCAACCTGCCCACCCAAACTGCCCACCCAAACTGCCCACGCAACCTGCCCACCCAAACTGCCCACGCAAAATGCCCACCCAAATTGCCCACCCAAACTGCCCACGCAACATGCCCACCCAAATTGCATATAGGCCTTTTATACAAAATTAAATACTATCTACCTCATCAATATTACCTATTAATTAAATCATATCTTTACGAAAGATACTTCTATGTTAACTATGAAAATAATCACTCAAAAATATATGCTATCCAAGCCGGGGTACCTCAAGGAAGTGTCCTTGGCCCTACACTATATCAAATATTTACGGCAGACTTACCAAACGAAGAAGAAATACTAACCGCAACTTATGCGGACGACACTGCTTTACTCGCATCGCACACAGATCCTGTAGAAGCAACAAAAGTACTTCAAACTTCTTTAAGAAGAATTGAAAAATGGGCTGAAAAATGGCGTATCAAACTAAATGAAAATAAGTCTGTTAATGTCGTCTTTACCACTAGACATGTGCATTGCCCGCAAGTCAAATTGAACGATAATACGCTTACCCAAAAAAATGATACTAAATATCTAGGCATGCACCTAGATAAACGCAATACGTGGAAAAAACATCTACAGTCAAAAAGGAAACAACTCGACATGAAACTGAGGAAAATGTACTGGTTGCTTGGAAAGAACTCCAAACTATCCCTAGAAAACAAAATATTACTGTACAAAGTAATTTTGGTACCAATTTGGACATACGGGATCCAACTTTGGGGATGCGCAAAGAGGACAAATACGGACATAATCCAGAGATTTCAAAATAAAACCCTTAGAACAATAACCAACGCTCCTTGGTACGTAAACAACGAAATCATTCATAGAGACCTAGGAGTGAAATATGTACATGAAAAAATCAAGGAAATCGCAACAGCATATGAAAAACGTCTAAACAACCACCCGAACGAACTTGCCTTAAATCTATTAAATAACGGAAACGCCATAAGAAGACTGAATAGAATGAAACCATTAGATTTAAGCACTTAAATCATAAGTAAAATAAAATCAAGGAGAAGACAAATGTACTCCTCTCACGATATTTTGTAATACATCCAATTTTCTTGTTGACTGTTAACAGCCAGTTGTAAATAAAAACATAAATAAACAAAAAAAAAAAAATATGTTATTATATTACACAAGTTGTTTTATGATGAAATTTGTATATGTAAGGTTACAAAACAAATTATTACTTGCTGTTTATAAACAATATAATTTATTGCTTCATATTAAGAAAGTTTGAAATTGGAATTTGTACCGTGAACATAGGTAAGTGAAGGTCAGTTATGAAATTTTGACATTGAATAACTTCTGCCAGAGATGATGTAATGTTTTTTTTTTATTTTTCATTGATTGTCTACAATAATATGTGCGACTTGTAATGAGAATTAATACGTGTAATTATATATAAGTTTATAATTTTAATTTCTAACTTTATGAATGGTGTTACGTGAGCAACAGTAAATGTTTGTGCTCTTTTTTTTAAATGATTGTATTATGTATGTGTGTGACAGCGGTTATATTATAATGTATTAACTGATTGGTATTATTTGATAACAGCCGTTTACGTAGAATGTCACCCGCCCGATTGGAATCGATAGAAATGTGAAAACCTTTCTTGGCGGCATTTAAATCATTTAAAAAATCGATGAATATGAACATTAAATGTTGTGTTATGTTAATTATGGTAAATATAAAAACTTTTCTGTATCAATTCTTATTATTGATTGAATTAATGATTGTATTGTTAAGAATTTCATTGTTGCAATCAACAATAATTACTTTTCATTATAGCGGTTATATATAATAATATATTAACTGATTCGTATTATATGGTAATAGCCTTTTACGTAGACTGTCACCCGATTGGAATAGAAAAATCTGAAATTGTTGATTAATAGTGCACATTTTTATAATTTCTAGACATTTTACACACACAATATTTATCAAATAAATAAAAATTATATACATTTATTAATATTACAATATATATTTCATTTTAAAACACTCTATGTATAAAAGAAATATTTCAAACTTTGTTCACATTTCAATTACCCACAATTTTTTGAGATTAATTTTATAATAATTAATTACCACTTAATTGGGGCAAATATATATAAATCACATGTAATTATTTTATAATTAGCCTGTAAAACAATTTTTCGTTCTTGTAATAAGCACAGATTATTCACATTTCATGTTATTTTAATAACCTGAAAATTTAATTTTAGTATTACAATAGTACATTAAAACACAAGTATCATAAGGCAATCTGTTAACGTACGAGTCCAAGTTTGGAAAACGAGCCGGTAGGCGAGTTTTACAAAGGACGAGTGCGTCAACAGGCCTTATGATACGTGTTTTTTATACTATTTTTTCTATTGAGGTAATTTTACGATTAAATTTATTTAAATTGCGACGTCAAATTATGACTAGGTATTTTTTTGTTAGTTATGTTTATGTTGGTAACGCTTCTCGCTAACATTTGAAATTTCATATTTTGTCAACTATTGATTAATTAGTGTATTGCAAGGTGTATTGTATTTATGATTCAAGGTCTGATTCTGGTTGTGAAATTAATATTATATTTCTTTCTCGTCCTATCACATAAAGAAAGTATAAAAATCCATAATTAAAAGTAATATGTTGAAGTATTATCAAAAACTTACCATTTTGAGGTTACCTGTCATCTGTGAGTTATGAAAGCATGACTACCAACTGTAGAACATGAAAGGCGCCAAAAATAGTACGCTTATAGATCTTCTAAACGTCGTGTTTGTAGTACAAAACAGTGCGTTTATAGAAACATAAGAACACCGAAATAGAAAAAAATATTTCATGTTTTAATACTTACAACTAATGTAATTTATTTTCTTATCTTTGTATTTCAGTAAAATGATAATAAATCGTTCTAATATCTTTTTTTAAATAAAAAATATTTCCATTGAAAGATTTATATGTCAAATATGTTGTGACATTGAAAAATTAGTAATATTTAGTTTCTTATTTAGTTAGTTGGCAAGACTGTCAAGTATTAGACTGTCATCTTAAAAAAAATCATGCCTTCTCAATTCAAAAAATAAGGTAATTTTTATTGATTTTCTACGTCTCAGACTACTTCGATCCATTGTTTTAATGTACCAAATTTGAATTTTTTACGCAAAAACTACGCATCCTACAAAAAATATACACAAGTCGAGGGCACTAAAGACAAAAGTTTCCTACAACCTCGTGCAAATTTCATTAAAATCGCTCCAACGGTTTCGTCTCTACCCGTGTCTTTGACAATGTCAAATGTGTCATATTTTATTGCGATATTCGTCTTAAAATTTTCAAAGAGTACTTGAGCTTTGCTTCAGTATAAAAACAAAAATCCACATTAATTAATTTTTTACACAAAAACTATGCATCCTACAGAAAATTTACATAAGGCGAGGGCACTCGAGACAAGAATTTTCTACCACTTTGTAAAACTTTTACGGAAATTGCTCAAACGGTTAAAACTGTAGCCTTATTCAAATGATGGGCGATCGTCGTGATGAAAGTATATTGAATCTATCCGTTTAGAATAGGACTAGCAGAATCTCGGCCTTCGGCCGAGCTCCTCCTAGAGCTCCGCAGATGGTGTAGTCCACCGAAATTGCCCATCCAAACTGCCCACGCAACATGCCCACCCAAACTGCCCAAGCAACCTGCCCACCCAAACTGCCCACCCAAATTACCCACGCAACATGCCCACCCAACCTGCCCACCCGAACTGCCCATGCAACCTACCCACCCAAACTGCCCACGCAACCTGCCCACCCAAATTGCCCACCCAAATTACCCACGCAACCTGCCCACCCAAACTGCTCACGCAACCTACCCACCCAAATTGCCCACGCAACCTGCCCAGCCAAACTGCCCACCCAAACTGCCCACGCAACCTGCCCACCCAAACTGCTCACGCAACCTACCCACGCAAATTGCTCACGCAACCTGCCCACCCAAACTGTCCACGCAACCTGCCCACCCAAACTGCCCACGCAAAATGCCCACCCAAATTGCCCACCCAAACTGCCCACGCAACATGCCCACCCAAATTGCCCACGCAACCTGCCCACCCAAACTGCCCACCCAAATTGCCCACCCAAACTGCCCACCCAAATTGCCCACCCAAATTGCCCACCCAAATTGCCCACCCAAACTGCCCACGCAACATGCCCACCCAAATTGCCCACCCAAACTGCCCACCCAACCTGCCCACCGAAACTGCCCACGCAACATGCTCCGCCGATAGTGTTTTACAAAATTTTTTAATGATTCTTCAGTCTGTTTCATGCTTCAAACCAAATATATACGTTGAATGCATTAAATTCATCTCACGCACATGCCTACAATAATTCTGTTTGAATTCTGATATATAAGAACCTTTCCAAACTCCACTTGTGATGATTTATAGATATTTTGCATTTAAAATGACAACCTGAAAAAGTGATTATAAAGATTTCATAATAAAAATAACATTTTAAATAATACATACTTGTTTGAATACCACCAGCATTTCATTTCTTTTGATTGCATTTAGATCATCATTTAAATATGTTGTTTTTATTCCAAAAATATTATCATGTTTAGAAGATTGACAATGTCATCAAATGTGTCATAATATTTTCTCGACGATATTCGTCTTAAAAATTTCAAAGAGTACTTGAGCTTTGTCTCAGTTTTAAAAACAAAAATCCAAAAATTCACATTAAATATTTTTTTCCACAAAAACTATGCATCCTACAGAAAAAAACACATAAGGCTAGGGCACTCGAGACAAGAATTTTCTACCATTTGGTAAAACTTGCACGGAAATTGCTCTTACGGTTAAAGCTGTAGCCTTGTTCAAATGAGGGCGATCGTCGTGATGAAAGTATAGATCCTTATGCCTTTTAGTATTAGGACTAGCAGAAGCACGGCCTTCGGCCGAGCTCCTCCTAGGGCTCCGCCGATAGTGTAGCAGAACCTGCCCACCCAAACTGCCCACCCAAATTGCCCACCCAAACTGCCCACCCAAACTGCCCACGCAAAATGCCCACCCAAACTGCCCACGCAACATGCCCACCCAAATTGCCCACGCAACCTGCCCACCCGAACTGCCCACGCAAAATGCTTATCCAAACTGCCCACCCAAACTGCCCACGCAACATGCCCACCCAAATTGCCCACCCAAACTCCCCACGCAACCTGCCCACCCAAATTGTCCACGCAACCTGCCCACCCAAACTGCCCACGCAAAATGCCCACCCAAATTGCCCACTCAAACTGCCCACGCAACATGCCCACCCAAATTGCCCACGCAACCTGCCCACCCAAACTGCCCACGCAAAATGCCCACCCAAATTGCCCACCCAAACTGCCCACGCAACATGCCCACCCAAATTGCCCACACAACCTGCCCACCCAAACTGCCCAGCCAACCTGCCCACCCAAACTGCCCACGCAACATGCTCCGCCGATAGTGTTTTACAAAATTTTCTAATGATTCTTCAGTCTGTTTCATGCTTCAAACCAAATATATACGTTGAATGCATTAAATTCATTTCACTCACATGCCTACAATAATTCTGTTTGTATTCTGGACATATAAGAACCTTTCCTAACTCCACTTGTGATGATTTATAGATATTTTGCATTTAAAATGACAACCTGAAAAATGTGATTATAAAGATTTCATAGAAATAACATTTTAAATAATACATACTTGTTCGAATACCACCAGCATTTCATTTCATTTATTTGTTTTTGATTGCATTTAGATCATCATAAAAATGTGTTGTTTTTATTCCAAAAATATTATCATGTTCAGATTGACAATGATGTCAAATGTGTCTAATTTTCTCGGCGATATTCATCTTAAAAATTTCAAAGAGTACTTGAGCTTTGTCTCAGTTTTAAAAAACAAAAATGCAAAAATTCACATTCAATAATTTTTTCCACAAAAACTATGCATCCTACAGAAAAAACACATAAGGCTAGGGCACTCGAGCAAAGAATTTTCTACCATTTGGTAAAAGTTGTACGAAAATCGCACAAACAGTTAAAGCTGTAGCCTTGTTCAAATGATGGCGATTGTCGTGATGAAAGTATATTGAATCTAACCTTTTAGTATATAGGACTAGCAGAATCTCGGCCTTCGGCCGAGCTCCTCCTAGGGCTCCGCCGATGGTGTAGCCCACCCAAATTGCCCACGCAACCTGCCCACCCAAACTGCCCACGCAACATGCCCACCCAAATTGCCCACGCAACCTGCCCACCCAAACTGCCCACCCAAATTGCCCACGCAATCTGCCCACCCAAACTGCCCACCCAAACTGCCCACCCAAACTGCCCACCCAAACTGCCCACGCAACCTGCCCACCCAAATTGCCCACCCAAACGGCCCACGCAACCTGCCCACTCAAACTGCCCACTCAAACTGCCCACGCAAAATGCCCACCCAAACATTTTAAATAATACATACTTGTTCGAATACCAGCCTTTCATTTCATTTACTTGTTTTTGATTTGCCGATAGTGTAGCAGAAGCTCGGCCTTCGGCCGTGCTCCTCCTAGGGCTCCGCCGATAGTGTTTTACAAAATTTTCTAATGATTCTTCAGTCTGTTTCATGCTTCAAACCAAATATATAGACGTTGAATGCTTTGAATTCACATGCGTACCATTATTCTATTTGATTTCTGACATATAACATCTAATTATTAACCTTTCCAAACTCCACTTGTGCTTTAGCATTTAAAAATGACAACCTGAAAAATATGAATATATAAAAATTTCATAATAAAAATAACATTTTTAAATAATACATACTTGTTTGAATACCACCAGCAGCATTTCATTTCATTTATGATTGCATTTAGATTTTAAATGTGTTGTTTTTATTTCAAAAATATTATCATCATGTTTAGAATATTGACAATGTCATCAATCAAATGTGTCATAATAATATTTTCTCGTTGGCGATATTCATCTTAAAAATTTCAAAGAATACTTGAGCTTTGCTTCAGTGAAAAAAACAAAAATCCAAAAATGTACATTAAATAATTTTTTCCACAAAAACTATGCATCCTACAGAAAAAACACATAAGGCTAGGGCACTCGAGCAAAGAATTTCCAACCACTTGTTAAAACTTGTACAAAAATCGCTCTCACAGTTAAAGCTGTAGCCTTGTTCAAATGATGGGCGATCGTCGTGATGAAAGTATAGTGAATCTAACTCTTTAGTATATAGGATTAGAATAGGATAATGGAGTTGAAGTTAAAAATGAACTTGTAAAAAATGTCTTAAATGGATATAATATAATATTACATATTACATCTATAGCAAACCATCAAAGTAATGGATTAATAGAACGCCTTTATTCTACATTAATAGAGAATCTCAGAATAATAAAACAAAGAGAAGAATTTAATAATTTATCCACAAAAAGGAAAATTTGTTTGGCATTGTAGCGTATAATAATTCTTTAAATAATACAAAATATTCTCCAATACAATTTGAAAATAAAATAAGAAATTTTAATAATACTGATCACGATTATTTAAATATTTGGAATGAAAATTTGCAACAAATTCGTGAAAAAGTGCAAGAAAGAAACAAAATTAAAAAATCTGTTGTGGCCAGCACAATACCTCTCGCCACTTCCTTTTTTGGTTACATAAGTATAGGGCGCGAACAGTCATGTTACATTGTTGGCCTTGACAAGCAGATGTGGGGGCCCGTTTCAGAATGATAATTAGTCAGTATGTTTCATTCAGAATTTCAAGATTTTCTAAATACACATAGTTAATTTGTCACCAGGAGTGTGGAATTTACTTGTCGAGGAAAATAAACCATATGGAATTGGAAAATCACTAAATTTAGAATGAGAAATTATGATACATCTATATACATAATTACTAGCTATCATTCTGACATGAGTCCCCATATCTGCTTGTCAAGGCGCCCTATTGTATTTAACATTTCTTGTATACCTACATTCTACACCAAAAATTGTACTTACATATATCTATTCCTTATATTTAGATTGTTTAATTTTAAATTCATTATATGAAGAAATTTTGTCCTCTTCTAATTTTTCGAAATGTTTCCAATTCATTGTCAGGATTGACTGTATTTTTGAAGGATATATGTAATAGACCTATAATCTTAAATATTTAACTACTAATACATTAAGAAATAATATAATGTATATGTACTTCCCAGAAAAACTCTTTAGTAATATCTATGAATTTCTGACACTGACATTTATCTGTCAGTTACAAACAGTTCAACTGGTCAACTATTTTCCATGGCATCCTTTCGGCTGTAAAATTTATTATAACGTTATTTTATTTATTATATTTCTTTTATCTCTAAATCCATAGAATATATAATAAAATATTTAAATGTATCAGATAGAGAATTTAATTTTCTTTAATATTACCAAGAAAAATTTTCAAAAAATATTATTTAGAAGATTTTTTTTCAAGAATCTTCTACTTCCGGTTGTCCAATTGTTACCAAAACCTTTTCAGATCTTCCCATGAATGTCCGATTGGAAAATACGTAATTAAACAATTTTTAAGTCTTATAGTTTTTGAGTAATCGTCCTTCCAACATCCTACATACATACACACACACACATACATCCACACACACACACACACACACACAGACATCATCGTAAAAATGTTAAAATCGGATTGTAGGGACCTTAAAACGTGCTTATTCAATAAAATATGGATATGTGATTTTTAGCATGAATGCAATACCTCTCTTAGCGAGAGGTAAAAACTAAAAAGGTTTTTGAAACAAGATGAAACCAAAGATCAAAATATTGAAATTCAAGATAAGGATATCATAGCTAAAGAAAATCCCCGATTGTTGACAATATTTAAGAAACCCCTATATAAGAGACAACAAGTAATTTGTCAATAAAAAACGAAATACTATTAAAATTACTGACGGCAGGAAATTAAAAATTACAAATTAAAAATGAAACATCTTTTTGTTCCCAGGAACTACTGTCGGGGGTCAGAATTAATAGAGAAAGTAAAAAATAATATAGGATTAAATATAGTAGATTTAGGAAAAGTTAATATTTACAAACTGAATATAATAAAATAAGAAACTATGTAAATAATATTAATTTCATTATTAAAGAAAGTAAAAATAATACATATTATAACCGAGAATTAGAAACTAATATTAATATTCTCATGTTTAATTTTGATAAAATTACTAATAAAATTGTGAATTTATTCCATAATAGAAATAAACGTGGATTGACAAACGATCTAGGAAGTATAATTAAAAGTATAAGAGGAAATTTGGACTCTCGGAACGATATGATCAACTACATATTTAGAAAAATTCAAGGGAATCAAGAAATATTAGAAAGGCAAAATTTTGAAAATATTAATTTAAATAAACGAATGATAGTAAAATTTGATAAACAAATTGAAAATATAAATCATAATGAACTTGTTCTGAAATCTCGTATAATTCAAATGGAACAAATTTTAAATGAATAAATTTCACACGAAAATTTATTTAGAATTAATGATATAATAAATCAAATTTCTTTCATGTTAATAAATTTATTATAAATTATAGACGAAATAGAAACGAGTCTTACATTTTGTAACATTAATAAACTCCATAGTTCTATTATGAATATAGATGAATTAAAAGACAGTAAAAAATACTAAATCATGGGAAATAGCCATTCTTGTTAATAGCCATTGTCATATTAATAATGAAAAAATTAAGTATTTAATAGAAGTAGCAATTTATGAAAATAACAATGAAAATTTATAACAAATCACACTAATACCATTAATTATAAAAAATGAAATATGTATATTTTAATTATTAATGAGCAAAGGGTAAATCAACAACGTGGAATGAAAAATATAAACTACTAAAATCTGTAGTAAGTGCAACAGTATTATATGCGTCCGAAGTATGGGGCTTGAGATATACAGATAAAATTTAAATTCATCAAATAAAATTTTTAAAAAGCATTCTACACTGTCCAAGAAATACCCCTAACTATATGTTACGGATGGAATCCGGGGTAGACCACAGCGCACATGAAGTATGGAAGCGCGCCCTTAACTGGTGGCAGAAAAAATTATTAATGGACAATGACCGTTACCCCAAAATTTTATATAACCGCTTAAGGGAATTAGATAAATCACCAAACAATAAAATAGCAATGAATTGGAGTACACAAATAAAAAATCTGTTGTGGCCAGCACAATACCTCTCGCCACTTCCGTTTTTGGTTACATAAGTATAGGGCGCGAGCATTCATGTAACATTTTTGGCCTTGACAAGCAGATATGGGGGTTCTGTCAAAATGACAAGTAGTAATTTAGTATATAGATGTCAAATGTCAGAATTTTCATCAAAAATTCCAAGATTTTCTAAATTCACGTAGTTAGTTTGTCATACTTGACCTAGACAAGCAGATATGGAGGCCCTTGTCAAAATGACAGTTAGTAATTATTTACATAAATGTCAAATGTCGTAATTTTTCACGTGGTTAATTTGTCACCAGAAATGTGGAAATTTACTTGTCGAGGAAAATAAACCACATGGAATTGGAATATCACGAAATTTTGGATGGAAAATTGACATTTGACATATATGTACATAATTACCAGCTGTCATTCTAACTCGGGCCCCCAAATTTGCTTGTCAAGTCCAACAAAGTCACATGACTGCTCGCGCCCTATAAATTTCTCATGTCTTTTCTTTATGTTTAGATTATTTTTATAATTTAAAATTTATGTTTTGAGGAAGTTTTCTCCTACTTCTAAATGTTCGAATTTCTTCCAATTTCTTGACTGGATTTCAGATGGGTATATGTATATAGCTATAATTTTACATATTTAATTGTTATTATTGTTATATAACAAGAAATAGTAAACTTACCAATATCTCTGAAAAATTCTTCAATAATGTCAATTAAACTTCATTTAACGTAAAAGCGTATTTTGACGTTTTACTACTATGTTGCCAAAAAAGGATATCTAAAATTTATTTTCAGCTAAAATCTATATAAAACCATATTCGTACTATGGCAAATTCTGAATCGGTTCTTATCCACTGTCCACACATGACGTGTTTAGTTAAAATAGACTTAAGGTCAAATTTTAGAATTGGGCTGCCAATATCGCCCAAACAGGTTTATGAACTACTGTTGGTTTTTGGCAATGACATTTTTCTGTCATTTACAAACATCTGATGGTTACTATAGAGTTGTTTAGGCTCTGAAATTTATTACAAATTACTTTATATTATTATATACTGTATCTCCAAAGTTATAGGAGATAAATAAAATTTTAAAATGTATCGAATAGAGAATTTTATGTTTTTTAATGCTAATAATAAAAAAAATCAAAAAAATAATATTTAGAATTTTTTTTTAATATACTACTACTTCCGGTTTTCCAATTGGTACCAAAACCTATTAAACTCTTCCCATTACTGTTAGATTGAGGAATCCGTAGTCAAAAAGGTCTTTAGTATTATAGAATTTGAGAAATCGTGTCTCCAACAACCTCACACACGCACACGCACACGCACACACGCGCACACACACACGCACACACACACACACACACACACATACACACATACACACATACACACATACACACATACACACATACACACATACACACATACACACATACACACATACACACATACACACATACACACATACACACATACACACATACACACATACACACATACACACATACACACATACACACATACACACATACACACATACACACACACACATACACACACACACATACACACATACACACACACATACACACACACACACACACCCACACACACACACACACCCACACACACACACACACACACCCACCCACCCACACACACACACACACACACACACACACACACACACACAGATAGACAGACATCATTGTAAAAATGTTAAAATCGGATTCTATGGACTGTTACGGTCTAAAATTCATTTTAGAACATTTTGCTCCAGAATATTATTGCCCTAGATATACGTACCTTCCTATCGTCTAAATCTGGTTTCCCTCGTCGTATTGTTATTATTATTTTGTCCATCCTTCGTATATCTTTATATTTTTATAGTGTTTCGTCCAATAAATTCTCTCTGCTTTCGTATTGTAATTATATTTCAAATGTTCCTATAGTGTTATTTATGTAAAATATGTTTCACTTCGAATCTGTAACTTACCTAAATCCCTTTTCTGGCTATTTTCGCCCTATTTCTAAATGTATTCAATAGTTTATTCTTTGGCGACCCACGAGATTATTTGTTTACCTCGCTTGACATGTTTTTAGTTGTAGAATTGCGACAGCGGCGTGCGTGAATTGTTTTTATCGTATTTCTTCTTTTTATTTTGTGGTTGTTTTTTTTGCGCCATCTTCATCCGGCAAAAACTTCATGGTTCCGGAAAAAGTTTTCAGCATCGGGATTCTGGTACAGGCTCTGTTATGGGGTAGATGTATTTTTTTTACGAGTGCGTTGGCACGTGGTTGATGATCGGCGTGACTTAGTTTTGACGCGAGTGGAGTACCTGATTGTTGTTTTGGACCAGTTTTTGGTTTCGCCATTGTTGCGGATTTGTACGACATCGGGGGTGCTCGAATGACTTTCCAGTGTTGTGTATTTTGGTGGGTGCTTCGTGTGGTGTCACGAGCATCTTTTTTTTGGGAGTTCTGGAAGTCATCTCTCTTCGGAGGATTTGCGACTCTGCCGTCAGCGTCACCATTGTTGTGGACACCTTCTACATTGTGCCCAGTTGCTGTCCCTCCGCCGTCACCATCGCCCTACTTCATCGCCGCCTACAATTCCCCCAAACACGCCGTATAGATAAGTACCTTTATTTAATATCGTTCTTCCTATTTTTTTTGGTTTATTTTTGTATTGCGAGGAAAGAACTTAAAGTTTAATTGTTGCTTAGGAGGAATGTTGTTACAGTGTCCTCACTGTAAAACTTCATTTGGCGCTTCATTGTTCAAGTAATATTGTTTTATGTAATTCTTTGATTTATTGTATTCATGTTTTTTTATTAGCCAATTGAGAATGTAAATATTTCGTATTATTGCGGATGTAAATTTGAGCCTTCAGCTCATTGTAAGTATTGTTTTATGTAAAGTTGTATTTTTCGATATTTTATTTTGTTGCATTGTTGCCCATTGTCGGGACTTGTAACTCTGGAACGTGCGTGCGCTCCAACTGGCATGTACCTGCCCGCGCTACGAAGTTGATCAATTTCACGCTGCGTAGATGTAATGCTTGCGCCCGAGACTGGGTTATAGGACTCCGGGTATAACAATATTTTTTTTTGTACATTTAACATTTTACATTCTTTGCTTATACAAATTTTACCTTCATTAAATTCTGTTTTATTAAATTTCCTTTTTTTATTTATAAGTCCTAAATCGTTTTCAGGCAACAGTTACGGTAGGTAACTTATCTATATTTATCGTTTTCGTACCGTCCTTTTCGTAATTTTGCGGATAAAAATTACGTGGCGCCCTTCATTCTTTTTTAACCCTTATACGGTTTCAACCCTGCCCGTCTCCACTGTATAAAAGCTGGCGGCCGCACACCAGACCATCTAGGGTGCGTTATGTAATTAATCGCGTTGCGCGAAGCACGTTACAGGACCTTAAATCGTGCTTATTCAGTAAAATCTGGATATGCGATTTTTAGCATGAATCCAATACCTCTCTTAGCGAGAGGTTAAAATTTTTTACAACAAAACTAGTGATTTATGGGAAAATCAATATGTAAATAAAACAAAAATTCAAGACATAATTAATAACTTCTGCTTATGTTTACGCGAATTTGACAAAACAAGTGCAAAAAAATGGAAAATATAATGAACACTTTAAAATAATTTTAAAAAAAATTAAAATAGAAACCTATTTCATTTTTAAAATACCGCTAACTAAATTAAGTGTATTTCTTCAATTAAAATTATCAAATAAACATAATATAATTATATTTTATAAAAACATAAAATATGTACTAAATGCAGAAAACAATTGCACAATTTGTAACCTCCACCGGCCTGAGAATCTGTACCACTTACTAATTGAATGCCCTATGTATAAAACTTTTAGAAAAATTTATTTATATAAATAATAATTCTGTAAACTAACTAAGCACATTATGTACTATTTTTGAAAAACCCAATGTAAATAAAATCAATGACATCTTGCACTACACTGTTAGTGCAGTTAAATGAAGGAGCTTTTATTTAAATATATAACATTTTGAATAAAATGTAAAAATTAACCTTAAATATCCATTTATATAACTAAGATATAATTTAGAATTTTATATATGTAGGGGTGTGTATTAATAACAATGTAATTTTCAAATTTATACTTCTGTAAATAAAAAATTTCTAATATCTATTTAATAACTAGGATAAAAATTTAAAAAAATTGTATGTAGGAGTGGGTAATAATAGAGAATAATAACGTAATTTCCAAGTTTATATTGTTGTAAATAAAAATTATAATTTCTAATCTCCATTAATATAATCAGGATAAAAAATTATTAGTGTACATATACATGTACATAAATATAGATATAGGTATTAATAGGGAATAATAGCGTAATTTCGAATTTATATTTTTGTATATTGTTAATAAACTATAATGTAAATAATTGAATAAGGGAAAGTATGTTTCTATGCATAAAAGTTTAATAAGGAAGGTATCTTAATTTCAACTATTGCCAATCCTATTTGTATACGATTGTAATATCGAAGCAAATAAAACTATTATTATTATTATTATTATTATTATTCTTAATAAGAATAAAGTTATTAATTAAAAAAAGATCAAAATTTATAATATACTCAACAATGTATTCATATTAATCATGCATTTTATTGTAAAACTAATTTGTAGAAGTAAAAGATTGTTTGAGTAATATAATTATAAAACAAAATAATAATTATTGTGAATATCACAATTTTTTAAAATAGAAAACTCTAACGTATATTATATCGTTACTTCAGAATTTAAAGATATTAATATAATATGTATGTAAAAAAAAATTGAAATTAAGAAGACATTAAAAGGAATCAATAAAACTAATTTGGAAACAGACTGTAGTATAAATAATTATGTGATAGAAAAGAAAGTAATAAATTCGAAAGAAATATTTTTTGAAAATACAATGACGAAAAACGGGCCATTTTTTTAAATTATATCCCTCCTATATTTTGTATAATTATGTATTATTTTTAATTAGAGTATGCAAAAGATTAATTCGCATTATTAAAAGATAGTTTTAGGTATCTAAACGTTGTTTATTATAAAAAAAAACATAAATTTAGGCCAAATTTACAATTTTAATTCTTTAAATAATGTGTTGATTAATAATGAATAAAGACATAATAAATGTTAAAATTACAAACTAATAACGCGTATTGCCTCCGCGAGTTTGTATAACCTCAGTTATTTGTCGAGGCATACTACAGATGAGCTGTCTAATGTCCTCTTGAGGAATATCATTCAACTCTTGTAAATGTGCTTCCTGAAGTTGTTGTAAGGTGCTGGGAGCAGGCACACGATTCCGAATTTTTTTGCCGAGTATATCTCCTTTAGCCGTGACGGACCGCACTGGCGCTTCCCTATCCTACCCTGTGTCCTGTGTGTGTCATTCATAGTCATTTGTTATATGTTAGGGTTGTCTTATTATATTATTTATTTAGATTATTTATTTATTTTTCAATTTATAATGCGAAAAAATGTCTAATTGCGGTAAATGTCGTTATAAAAGACCTGATCAATCAACAATTGATTGTGAGGGATCTTGTGGTAAGTCATTCCATATTTCATGTGTCAATATTGTGGAAAAAGACTTCGAACCGATTTCCAAAAATAATAACCTGTTCTTTTTGTGTGATGCCTGTAAAAAAACATGCAAAATAGTAAATATAGATGAATCTCTAGATCTCGCTGCTAATATTAAAAAAAATACATGAGTCTATTTCCATACTGATGTCATCTAATGCTGTAGACACTATAACTACCCTATTTAATTCTCTTCAAAATAATTTTGAACAGAAATTTTCATCACTACAAGATAAATTAGAAAAAAACATCGAATGCGAACTAAACAAAGTATGTGATACTATTACTACTCAAAATTCTTCTGAACCTAAATTATATTCTAATATATTGCAAAGTAAAAAAATCGAGCCTCCTATAATTGTACGTCCTAAGTCTGGAAATCAGAAGCCCAGTATTACTAAGTCCGATATGTTACATTCTTTAAACCCGGTTGAATCTGAAATAAATATCACCAATGTGAAAAATAATCGCGACGGCAGTGTGATAATTTCTTGCAAAAACAATGCCAACGTCACTAAACTTAGACAGTTAGCCAACGAGAGATTATGCGACAAGTATGAAGTCAAACAACTAAAGTTATTGAATCCTCGACTAAAAATAGTAGGGCTAACTGAAAAATTAGAGCCTACTAATCTTTTAAATTATATGAAGAACCAAAATAAATCGTTATTTTCCCATGACTGTGTCTATGATGTATCAATTACTTCTCTTAAGAATAATAAAAATATATATCAAGCCCTCCTACAAGTTGACCATCACACATATCAATCTATTCTTAATGCAGGGAAAATCTTTGTTGGTTACGACTATTGTTCAGTCTACGATGCAATTGACTTACGTCGATGTTACAATTGCTCTGGATTCCATCATACTTCTTCCAAATGCACCAAAAAAAATCCCACTTGTCCCAAATGTGCAGAAGCGCATACTCTTAAAGACTGTAAATCTGACGTTACTTAAATGTATACACTGTTCGCAATTAAAAACATATAAATCGAATATTTCAATTAATCACGCTGTGTGGGATTCATCTTGTCATGTGTACCAAGAAACATTAAAAAGATTTAAATCTAATATTCTCGGCAATGCATAGCAATTAAGGTATTCTAATAAATACCCTAATAATATATCTTTTCTCAGCGACGATCTCAATTTTTCTAATTCGCACTCTGTCTGTGAACAGGTTTGTAATTCTTCACCTAATAATAGTTACTCTAATTTCAACTGTTTCTACCAAAACGTCACAGGACTTAACCCAAAATGTAAAGATTTGTATAAATTTTCTTTATGTGCATCTCATTATCATTTATTTGCTCTTACTGAAACTTGGTGCCATGAAGGTATTCACAGCTCTGAGCTTTTTGATAGTTGTCAGTTTACTGTATTTAGAAATGATCGCAAATTTTGTAGTACGAGTAAATCTCGTGGTGGTGGCGTCCTACTTGCAGTCTCCAACAATTTTAAGTCTTCTAATATTGATATCACGAAATACAGTGATGATTTTAATATTGACATCTTATTAATTAAAATTTTTGTGAATCACACTGTCATCTATGCCCTGATAATTTACATACCACCCTCCTGCCCTGTTACAGATTACAATATCTTATTTGAATCACTGGCGAGTATACAATTAATACATAACTCTAACACTATAATCTTTGGTGATTTCAATATCCCTACTTATGTTAATTGCTATAACGATACTGCATCTTGTCCTTACTTCAATTCTTTAAGCAACTTTCTTAATTCTATAAACCTAAAACAGTATAATTTCATAAAGAATGAGTACGGTAAACTGTTAGACTTAATTATTAGTAATATTTTCTGCAAAGTTTCTAGATCAATCGATTCTTTCTGTCGTGAATACTCACATCAACCACCTTTAACATTACAAATTTCAGGCATAACTAAACATAATAATTTTCACTCTGTTTCCAATTCTGGTTTTAATTTTAAAAAAGCAAATTACCCTTCATTATATTGTTACACTTGGTACATTTAAAAAATAAAACACAATTCACAATTAATCAGTTTATTTCCGCAAGACACCAAATACAACCTTACACCTCAACTCACACATATATATTGAATCATAAAGAAATAAAAAGAATCGCCAAACAACAGATATTAATTGATTACGCCATCAATTAGCATCGAAACTGTTACACAACGCCATATTGATAATTGTTCACTTCCTATCGTAATGAACGCCGTAACACTCGCCCCCCTGTAACAAAAATAAATTAGTGTCCTCACTAATCACCTTCCTAACTCTCTAATAAATCTATTAAATCGTCGCGATCTAGTTCCTCGTCCGATTTTTCAGAAAGACTCTGATCTGTGGCACTTTTATAAGGTCTTAGTGCATCAACTGGTACGATTGCCTTAAACGACTTATACCCTCGGGCATGCCCTTAATTGTTTCGATTTTATATCTATCATTTTCTAGCTTAGCACTGATTCTGTACGGACCGCCGAATTTACTGGTCAACTTTTTATTAACGTCTTTACCACCAGCCGTAGCCGCCTTTTGCCATAGAACTAGATCACCCCTATTATATATTCTGGCCTGCTTGCGTCTTTTGTTAAAGTTTATTTTCATTCTATTCGCAGTTCTCTTCATTTGCGTGGATGCGGATTCACGCCTGTGTTGTAGGGTTGTATCGATACTACTTGTCTCTAAATTTGGTATAAAACCGCCGTGGTGAGAAAACATAAGTCTAAATGGTGTTTGACCTGTACTCGTGTTTATAGTATTGTTAATACCCCACATAATATCACATATTTTCTCATCCCATTTTGCCTCGGTTTCGGAACTCGTTCGCATAGCATCTAGAAGTGTTCGGTTAACTCGCTCCACTTGGCCATTAGCACGAGGTGTCGCTACTGCATTTAGAATGTGTTTAATTTTGTGCTCACCAGCGAATTGTTTAAAATATCTACTAGTAAAAGCTTTACCTCTATCTGATATTACGCACCGCGGATACCCGAATACACTGAATACTTCTCTTAACGCGTTTATTGTTTCACGAGAGTTCACTCAGCGGACGGGTTTGGCCATTACAAATTTTGAAAATGAATCTACACAGATCAGTAGCAATGATTTTCCGCGTGCGGTTCTAGTAAATGGGCCCACATGATCTACGTGAACTATATCCATGGGCTCATTCGGTTTCGGTATAGGATGTAGCATACCCTGTTTTTTCCCATATGTACACTTATTAAATGCGCATTCTAAACATGCTGACACATATTTGCGAATGAATCTAGACATTTTCGAGAACCAATATTCATCTTTTATTAATTTTGCACACCGTTCAAACCCTGGGTGCCCAAAATCATCATGATATTTACGTAAAATCGCCCATCGCGCCATTTTCGGAACAACTAGTTTTTCACCTAAATTGCCTTTTCTGAAAAGTCGTTCATTCTTAAACGCATAATTTAGTTTAATATCTGAATTATCTGTACCATTTTGAAGTTGATTAATAATTGAATTTAATGACTCATCCTGCTGTTGTATTGTCAAAAACCAATCAGGGATGCTTATGTTAATTATGTTTATTGAGTATGAATTTGGAGGGTTGCGACTTAGCGCGTCGACATGTTTTAATTGCGTGCCTGCCCGATATTCTATAGTCATATCATAATCTTGTATGGCCAACCACCATCTTGCCACACGAGGAATCATATCGCGTTTACTGAACGTTGCCCGTACTGCAGCACAGTCAGTGACTACCTTGAATTCTTTACCAATAAGATAAATTCGGAATCGTTTAATTGTTTCGACGACTGCCATCGTTTCAAGTTCATAGCTGTGGTAATTTCTTTCGGTAGGGGTTGTAACACGACTAAAGTAAGCTACTGGTCTGAGGGACTTATCTCGTTGGTATTGTAAAAGAATACCGCCCAGTCCTAATTTACTTGCATCTGTGTGCACTTCGGTAGTCGCGTTTCTGTCAAATATCGCTAGTACTGGCCTTTGAATTAGACGATTCTTTAGCGACTCGAACGCATTATGTTCGTCATTTTCCCACTGCCACTTTGTTTTCTTTTTTGTCAATTCTGTCAGCGGCTTCGCTATTGTAGCAAAATTCTTGATGAATTTGCGGAAGTAGCTGGCCAAACCGAGAAACTGTCTAACTTCGTGTACGTTGGTGGGAGTTTTAAAACGCGAAACTGCAGCGATTTTATTTTCTGCTGGACGAACGCCGTCGCCTGATATTTCATGTCCGAGATAGTTTATAGTCTCTTTAAAAAATGAACATTTATTTGTATTTAATTTAAACCCGGCGCGAGCTAAACGATGTAACACTTGATCTAGAATAATTAGCCCGTCTTTTACGTTACGCGATGGTATCAGAATATCGTCCATGTAAACGAGAACTTCTTCGTGTCTTAAGTTACCCAACACGCTATCTACAGCCTTTTGAAACACTGCGGGTGCGTTAGCAAGACCAAACGGGCATTTTAGATATTCGTAATGACCGTCCGGTGTTATAAATGTAGTTTTATGTACAGAATCTTTGTGAACCGTAATTGATGATACCCAGACATTAAATCTAGACTCGTGAAATACTGTTTAGTTGCTAATTTATCGATCTGATCAGTAATCAAAGGCATTGGGTATCTATCTTTCACTGTAATGGCATTTAGAGCTCTACACAAAGACGCGCGTCGCCGTTCTTTTTCGTTACTAGTAAGATTGGGCTCGCATAAGATGAGTTAGATTCTTGTATAATATTGGCATCGCTTAATTCGCGTAAAATGTCTCGTACAGTATTACGTTCAGAATAAGATAGACGGTATGGTCGGTGGTAAATAGGTTTATCGGACGTAAGTTCTATTCTCATTTCTGCTACACTAGTACCCTGAATATCTTGCACATTGCCAGCAAAACAAAATGACCAACGATTTAGTACCCGTTTTAGTGCGTTCATTTCATTAGGTTTTATATTTCCTATATCAAGACAAGAATTGTTAAAATTTGTTTCGCTTACCTTAATACGTTGCATTTGGGTCTCATTACCGGCCGAACTGTCGCACGGATCTGCCCTAGCTACGAGGTGTCCCGCTGCCCACTGGATTGGTTCCTGGCCGATGTTGTTGACCAAGATCTTGTCCTTTGTGCCGCGCAGTACACCGCCGGGAATTATGTACATAGTGGTTCCTAGGGAAAATATCTTCGGCTTCATCATGACTTCGTCACAACTGGAGTTGTTCTCGATGTTGACAGGTACCATCAGCGACTGACCTGCAGGAATGGTAGTTTCCCTTGACAGTATGATTTTTCTTCTTCCATCGACATCATCTATAACTATTTCTGAAAGAAAATTGTCAAATACGGAATTTAGTAATAGTTTTGCAACCCTGTTGCTTACAACCAGTGACACGCCGTCCATATTAATCACTGGCTGTCCAATGATTAAATGAATCTTGTCCATATCATAATCTGTCACTATCGCCTTTGTGGTGACTGTAATATCGTCCAACTTAAGTGAAAACCTAACTTCACCATTCGCCATGGTTCGTCCGCCACCGAACCCATGAATCACCACGCCATATTGATAATTGTTCACTTCCTATCGTAATGAACGCCGTAACAATATATAAATCTATCTGCTATTAATTGGAACAACCTCGAAAATTCCAATGATGTAAACAGTGCTGTTGAAGTATTCTATTCTGCAATAAATAACGTTTTACGTGAAAACGTACCGTTGAAACAAAAATGTTCCAAATCTTACCCACAGTGGTTTACAGGCTCTGTTATACACAAACTTAAATTAAAGCACAAAGCTTGGAAAAAATATAAAAAATCTCAATCCTCAGTACATCGCAATGAGTTTCTAAAACTAAGAACTGAAATTAAGTCTGAAGTTAATGAGGCACTTAAAAGATATTGTTCTAAAGTCCAAGATGAAATTAATCAAGAACCTAAAAAATTCTGGTCGTTTATGAATAACAAAATACATCTCACATACCTCCTGTTATGAACTATAACAATATCACAATTGAGACTCCTCAAGAAATAGTTAATTGTTTTGCTAATTACTTCTCAAATTCGTTTAATGATAATTCAATAAATAACCGCTCAGAGTTTGCCATACCAGACTACTATAGTACCTTAGTCATCAACTCAGTTTCTGAAGACGAGGTTATGTCAGCTATATGTAATCTAAAAGCTAACATGACAACTGGACCTGACTTAATACCTTCTTTTAATATTAAAGATTGCTCATCTATTTTTGTTAAACCTTTGACTACTTTATTCAATCTAATTTTAAGTAGATCAGAATTCCCCGAACAATGGAAACTATCTAGAATAAGACCAATTTATAAAAAAGGTAATAAGAATTATATCACTAATTACAGACCCGTTGCTATTTTATGTAACTTTAGTAAAAATTTTGAAACAGTTTTACACAATAAAATTTATAATCATGCACATAACTTGATTTCTGTAAATCAGCACGGTTTCATGAAGGGCAGATCAACAGTCACTAATCTGATGTGCAAGACACAACTAATTTGCGAGACAATGGATAACCAAGGTCAGGTAGATGCTATTTATTTAGATTTTTCAAAGGCATTTGACAAGTTGGACCATGGAATTCTCTTACAAAAACTTAAACTTTAGGGCTTCTCTGACTGTCTATTACAACTCATTTCTTCATATCTAACCAATAGACTTCAGTTTGTCTGTATTAATGGACATCAATCAGAGTATTTCGCTCAGAAATCGGGTGTGCCCCAGGGGTCTGTTTTAGGGCCCCTTTTATTCAATATTTTCATTAACGACATTACTGCTTGTCTGACTGCTAACTACTTAGTTTATGCAGACGATTTAAAACTATTATGCAGTGTATCTTCCGTAAATGACTGTTTATTATTACAGAATAACTTGGATATTATATTCCAGTGGTGCAATGACAATAAGCTTTTTCATAATATTGAAAAATGTCAGTGTATGTCTTTTACTAAAAAGCATAATCTAGTTAATTTTGATTACACTATAAACAATAATATCTTGGAGTCCTGTTTAAACCTTGATTGGTGCAACAGCGTATAAAAAAGTGTCCCAAATATTTTATCAAATAGTGCCACTTACGTGTACCAACTATTGCCGGAAGCCGAGAATAGCGCGCTTGAGAAGGTACTGTATAAATAGTATAAATATCCATTTTTCACTTCCTTAATAAACACTCTCACTGTGCAAAAAAAAACTGTATTTTAAATAAATAGCCAACACGTGCAAAACGTGAGGTTAGTAACTCTACATGACATCTGTGGAGAAATACAAAACAATGATAAAACTATGAGTTCTGTAATTAAACAGAATTCTACGGGACGGCCTCTGACTACAGGAGCCGTCCTCAGCAATCAACAAATAAACTTACCCCAACCAGTAAACAACCAGTCATACGCCAACGCTACAGTGAATGCATTCCCAAAAAAAGACCAAGCAATCATTATTCTAGCATTAGAAGAATTAAAAATAAGAGACTACATCACCGCTGTAGGAAACATTGTTCAGCCTAAAAACATTATATTCGCCTCTAAAATATCAAAACAAAGAATATGCATTTTTTTGAGCAATAAAACAATTGCAAACAACTTAATAAAAAATCATAGTACCATAGAAATACTAAATAAAACACTTAATATCCGTCATTACAGCACACCAGCCAAAAGAATAATACTATCGAATGTAAATCCTGTAATACCACATAACATAATTGAAGAAAAACTGAAAGAATATAAATTAAAATTAGTCTCCCCCATAAGCTTTTTGCGAGTGGGTATGCAAAATACCGAATACGAACATGTACTAAGTTTTCGCAGACAAGTCTACGTAACACCGAATGAAGAAATACAAATTCCAAATACGATCTCAGTTAAATATGATGACATGTCAAACAAAATATTTCTAAACACCGAAGAAAATATGCTATGTTTCCTTTGTTAAAATCCGGACACACTGCAAATCAGTGCGAAAATGAGGAAATAATAGACAACTCACAAAAGGACCAAACAGGAAATACACAAAATATAAATACGACCTACATTATCTGAACTGCATTTCTCATTCCAAAACAATAATGGCATTTATGGTAAAGAAACAGTAATATTATTTTATTCACAATCATTATAGTTATATGTCGATTCCTAACCATTTAGAGGTTGGGAAATACGTCATTCCTAACTGCAATGATAATCTCTTGGGTGGGAAATAATATATTTCACTTCCACCCCGCGGGTTGGAAATGTTTATGTAGGGGTTGCCTAACAAAATTGTCATAGATCCGTATATAATAAAGTATGTTTTTACTTTAATTTATGAGTAAGTACATATTAAATTATATGTATAAGTATTATTTTTATTTTTTAAACACATTTTTACAGAAACGGGTTCATTTATTTATCGAATTTCAAGAAAGTGTGTTTATAAAGAAGACGAATATAAAAAATAAATGGGAAAAACATGCAGCTTCACATCCCTTGAAAAATTGTAACTTGCAATTATAAGGCATTTGACCTTGAATGAAAAAAAAAAATTTCGCCTGCGGCGCTTACTTTTCTAGATACCTCGCCTCACCAAAGTTTTGGTACACAAGCCGCCACTGGTTTTACAATTCTTTAAAAAATGTCCCGGTTTTGCAATTTATTAATCTGGTCACTGTAAGTACAAAACTTTTCTTAATGGCCCATCTAAACAAATTTTGGCCCACCGTTGGCCCACCCTACAAAAATATCTTGGTTACGTCCCTGACCTGACCATATTCCTCCTGAATTAATAAAACACCTACCAGAAGAAACGAAAAACCATTTATTAAACATCTACAACCATATATGGACAAAACACACTTTTCCTATAAAGTGGAAGGAAGTAACTCTAATTCCAATATTAAAACCAAACAAAGATAAAACAAATCCACAAAATTATAGACCGATAGCACTAGCGAACATACTCTGTAAAATTATGGAAAAAATGGTAAACAAAAGATTATTATGGCAACTTGAGAACGACAACATCATCAGCAAGTTCCAAAGCGGATTCAGAAACTCCAGATCAACCTCTTTTCATTATCATCAGAAATACAAACAGCTTTCACCAATAAACAACATCTAATTGCCGTATCCTTTGACTTACAAAAGGCATTTGACACGACATGGAAACACAACATCTTAACCGCCCTTCAAAAATATGACATAGAAGGAAATCTTCTCCATTTTGTAAAAAATTTCCTATCTGACAGAAAATTCAGAGTGCGTCACAACAGAAAAATATCCGTCTTGAAAACGCAAGAAAATGGCATCCCACAAGGCTCTATAATAAGTCCAACTCTCTTTATAATTGCGATGAATAAAATTTCAGAAAACATCCCAGAAGGTGTTAAACATTCTTTGCAGACGATCTCGTAATATTCATGAAAAACAAAAAGCTCACAAGAATCCAACAAAAACTCCAGGAAACTATATCTTCTCTCGAAAACTGGTCTGAAAATACAGGTTTCACCTTTTCAACCACAAAAACAAAAGCCATACATTTCTGCAAAATTAGAAAAAATCATCACTATAATCCAGACTTGACTCTAAATAGACAACCAATAAATTATACAAATTCAATAAACTTCCTTGGATTAATATTTGATAGGAAATTAACATGGAAAGAGCACATTGATAAATTAAAAACTGACTGCAATTCCAAACTTAATTTATTAAAAGCCCTGTCAAATAGAGATTGGGGAGCAGACAGCGAAACCCTTACCAACATATACAAAACACTAATAAGATCAAAGCTGGACTATGGCAGCTTAATATATATCACTGCTAAACAATATCTGCTCAGAAAGGTAGAAATTATACAAAACTCGGCACTGCGCATTATAACAGGAGCTCTAAGAACCAGCCCGATAATCAGCATCCAGGCCGAAACAGGAAAACCACCATTAACAATACGAAGAGACCAATTACTAATGACATATATCATCAAACTAGCTTCGAATCCCAACAACCCAACCCATGATGTTATATTTAAAACTGAAGACAATAAAATACAAGTAAAAAACGAAAATGATTTCTTTCTTTACATAAAGCAAAAACTGAACGAAATAAATTTAACATTTCCTAAAGTTCAAGAACTAAAGAAGAGTAAAACTCCGCCGTGGATACTCAAAACTCCCACCACCAATAAGGAACTAAAAAAGTATGTAAATGAAAATACATCACCCATAATCATAAAAACAGAGTTCCTTCAAATTCAAAATGAGACCTACAAAAATCATAACTTCATGTACACAGATGGCTCAAAAATTAATAGAAAAACTGATGCAGCTATATGGACAGAAACCCTGTCAGAAAAATACCATCTACCAAGCTTAACATCCAACTATACAGCAGAAATGTATGCTATCCAGGAAGCAATAAAACAAATATATAAAGTAAAAAATAAAAATAATATTATATGCACAGATTCCCTCTCCTGTATCCAGAATATAGAAAAACTATATACATCCGACCCCATAATCCAAGAAATACAAAATCAAATACATGAATTATCCACTTCCCACGCCAAAAATATAAGCATCCTATGGGTACCTTCTCACTGCGGCATAAGAGGTAATGAAGCAAGCCACAGAAATGAACAACACCATTGGTATTCCGATTCCAACTTACGACTACATTAGCCTAACTAAATCAAAATTAAAAGAAAAATGGTCACAAATATATGGCTCAACACCGACGACAATCATTTACGACAACTGAAAAATGATATAAAAATGCAGAATATAAAGGCAAGCCGAAGAGACAGGACGATAATAACAAGACTAAGAATTGGGCACACTCTTGCAACACACGGCCATATATTAAGAAGAGAAGAACCTACATTCTGCGAAACCTGCAATACCAGACTTACAGTGGAACATTTACTACTCCAGTGCACCAAATACAATATGCAAAGACAACAACACAAACTACCAGCCACTCTCCACAGATGCCTCACCACCGAAACCGAAACTGCAATAAAATACTTAAAAAACATACAAATGTACAATGAAATATAAAATGTATTGTAAATTACACTTTGTAATATAAATATTAAGCCCAAGCACCAATAGTCCAAGAAACTGAGGTGCTTGCCAAATATACAAATAAAAAAAATAAAAATAACATCTTACGTAGACCAGAAATCATTTGCGATCTAGGGGTATATTTCGACCCAAAACTGTCTTTCACCGCACATATTGCAAATAAAACATCGTCCGCATTCAAGTGTTTAGGATTCGTAATTCCGACATGTTTTCCAGTTTGAGTACTTTACGTCTCTTATTTGTTTCTCTAGTTCGTCCTCACCTAGAATATTGTTCGGTGATCTGGAATCCGATACAAACTAACCAATTAGAAACCTTAGAGCAAATTCAAAGGAAGTTTTTAAAATTTGCAATTTACATTCTGGAAGGAATTTATCCCCAAAGAGGTACACCACAATCGCAACTTCTAGAAAAAATTGATTTAGCCTCACTCGTACAGAGACGACAAATATCTGCAGTAATTATTTTACATAAAATTATTAATAATGACATTGACTGCATTTATATCAATAATCGACTATCCGTCCAAGTCAACAGATTGTCGTCAAGATTTAAAAACATCTTCCACTTAAAAAGAGCGAAATCAAATATTCTGGCCAAATCACCCATACATCATACATACAAAAATGTGTTAACTTGTTTTAATTTTTTTCTTCTCCTTACCCTAGAATTGGGCATCTGTGCCTGTTGGGTATTGTATTTTCAATAATAATAATAATAATAATAATAATAATAATAATAATAATAATAATAATAATAATAATAATAATAATAATAATAATAATAATAATAATAATAATAATAATAATAATAATAATAATAATAATAATAATAATAATAATAATAATAATAATAATAATAATAATAATAATAATAATAATAATAATAATAATAATAATAATAATAATAATAATAATAATAATAATAATAATAATAATAATAATAATAATAATAATAATAATAATAATAATAATAATAATAATAATAATAATAATAATAATAATAATAATAATAATAATAATAATAATAATAATAATAATAATAATAATAATAATAATAATAATAATAATAATAATAATAATAATAATAATAATAATAATAATAATAATAATAATAATAATAATAATAATAATAATAATAATAATAATAATAATAATAATAATAATAATAAAATGTTCAATTGAATTCAGATCCGGACTCCGCGCTGGCCATACCATACGATGGATGTTAACGTTATTTAAGTAGTCGTTCACGATTGCAGCGGCATGAGGACACGCATTATCATGCATTAGTATGAAATTATCACCTATAAAAGGAGGATATGGTACTACATATTCGACTAGAATTATTTCTCTAATGTACCTATCGGCGGTCAGTGATCCCTAGGTACAATGTAATGTACCTAGATACTCAATAGATATCCTAGCCCACACCATGACTGATCCTCCTTGGAAACTAACCATGTTGCTGAAAATACACGGTGCGTAACGTTCTCCACTTCATCGCCACACTCTTTCACGTCCATCTGTAGACCTCAAGCAAAATCTTGACTCGTCCGTAAATAATACTCGACTCAATCGCCTTCATACCAATTTATGTGATCTCTAGCAAATTGCAATCGAGCTACTCGGTGTTGTCGGAGGAGTTCTGGTCCCTTAGCGGGCCGCCTTGCTCGAAGTCCTGCATCTTCCAAACTTCTTCGAATAGTACGTTCACCTACATTGACATTTCGTACTTCTTGTAGAGTGTTTCGGGTCTCCCCAGCACTTGCATGGCGATTTCGGAGTGTTGTCGAAACAATAAAACGGTCGTCTCGATTACTGGTGCATCTTCTAGGACTTGTCCCAGGTCTTCTAGAGTACAAACCAGTTTCCAAAAAACGCGAGTAAACGAACTGAACAGTACTTCGTGATATGTTGTATATGTTAACAACGTAACGTTGACTTCTTCCATCTTCAAGTAATGCGACAATAGAAGCTACAGTTTCTGCGCTTAATGACATTTCGAACGCATTAAAATGACAAACAAGCAATAAAACAAATGATTAAAACAAATAAAACCAGTATAAGCTTGGAGCTTATACTGGTTTTATTTTACGCATTTTATGAATTTCATTATTTCGTTGTGATGCGTAAATAATAGGAATATTTGAGTAAATTAGTAATGTTTGTAATAGTTTGTAATGGATGTGACTTCGAGGAAGCCTAATAAACTGTAGCAATGATAACATTTTGTAATACGTACGCAAATAAAAAGAAATTAGCATTTATTTCTTTAAAAAATGGCCCGTTTTCCGTGCCGGTGAGTGTATGAATATTCAAATTGATGAAATAAAATTGACCAATAAATAAACTTTTCAAAAATAAAGACTTTTGGATCTTTTACATATCTTATATAAATAAACCAGAAATTATCTCGCTTATTATTACATTTAGCGATTTCAAGTATATAACATATACCGGCTGGCGCTCGAAAGCCGTTACATAAGCATTTAACATGGGAAATAAGAATAATTTAAATATTTGCCTCCCATTATAACTTATTGTAATAAAACTTTATACACATGTTTGGGAACACTTATTGCATCATATTAATAACAAATTGCTTAAAATAAATAAAGAATAATTAAGTAAAATAAAAAAATGTTCTAGCAATTTTAAAGTAATATTTATTATCACTTATAAAAGAACGTATTAGCGACCGTAGCATAATGGTAAAGTCCTTGCTTTTTGTTCCAAAGGTACTGAGTTCAAACCTACCACACCTCTTTATTTTTTTTATATTTTTATTTATTCTAATTTTAGATGCAGTTTTAATGTGGGAATGTCTTCAACGCCCGAATATTCAAAACCAGAATCACTCACAACCAGAATATGCATTCACAGAATCATTCAACACCCGAATATTCAAAACCAGAATTGCATCCACAGAATCATTCCAAACCAGAATTATTCAAAACCAGAACTGCATGCACTGAATCATTCAAATCCCGAATATTCAAAACCCGAATTTATTCAAAACCCGAAATTCAAAAACCGAATGAAAAAGTTTAGGCTACCTGTCACTAGATGTCACTGCGAAACGTATGCATTGTCGATATTGTAGTGTACTTTAATTTATTTAGATGAGAATAATAAAAGACATACGTTTTCAAATGTCAAAAATGACAGCTTCGTCGATAATTATATACGATGTGATTGAATAACTGAATTCTAGATAATAGGTACAGTACAGGCATGTCTACGGAAAATATGTGGAACTTAAAATATTTTTTGAATAATAAACCGTTGTACCGTTTAATAAATAAACAATTACAGTTACATTTTCTACACGAAGTGCCAATATTATAAAGTATATAAGTATATTATAATAACACGAAATAAATGTTATTTTTCTCATTACAGATTCGTAGTTTGATTACAAAGATTATAGTAAAAAATCGTTTCGTGAGAGCCGTGAATACTGCAAAGTTCTATCAAACATCGATGATTATGGGCTATGTCTACATGACAATCTATAATACACATAAAATCGTTGTTAATTTTGGTTTGGCGTCGTACAAAGCTCTGCTCTGACACCTCTTATTTTCGCTCTTTTTATAGACAATTTGTGCTTTGAATTAAATTCAAACAACTTTGATAATGTAAAAATATTCAGAAATGTCGAGCCCACTATCTTCTAAAATTATTTTAATATTATTTCATGATGTAGTAACAATTCCCTAAATGTTAGAAAATGCCAAATCAGCAAATTTCTCATATTTCATCCACTACTCCGACACCGTTAAATACATTATAACATGGTTTGAATTCGACATGATTTTTTTTCCTTTCATGAATTTGCACGATTGTTGCTTAGGAAAGGTTAGTAGGTTTGAAATTTGCCGATATGAATCTGTTCAAAATATTACAGAAATTTCTTTGGAATTGAAGTGTGATTTATTTGTGACCCACTCTTTCACTCAAATCGTGTAATACATAATAAGAAAGAGAATTTCATGCTGAACTCATATTTCGAAACTGCGTTGTCCTGTTTATAACCGTGTGAGAGTGGTGAAAGAAAAAGGAGTAATGAGCCGATTTGAATATGTGTCTATAACTTACAAATAGTCAACTGATCTTTAATACAATTGAAAATCTGTTGGAAACCATTGACAAAAATATTGCAAGGTATAATATTAATAATTCCAAGTAATTATTTAAAATTATAACGGATGCATGGAGATCTATAAAGCACAAAATGCCATGACGAATACAATCTATTATAAATAATTATTAAAGTATTAAATATGTAACATTCTTTATTTTCTCTCTAATTTAAGTTTCTTTCATAAATTGTTATTCTGGTTAATTTTTTAAAAATAAATATAATATTTTTATACAGTCGCTCTATTTTTTTGTTGCACCTCACATCTTTATTCAAATACGTAGTCGTGATAAATACTGTCCCTGAGTATAAAACACGATAAAAAAATATATAAAAATAAAATTAAGGGTGCCTTGAGCATTTGTTTTTTTCATCTTTCAACATATTGTAAATCATTAATTTCAAACCGATAGTTCATGCGTTCCTCCTTGGTTCATGCAGTAAACATGGAGTGGGGGTATTAAAAAGAACCGTGTAGCAGTGATTGCGCTATACAAGTGCAACAAAACACCAGTAAGATTTTCAATTTGTTAACACTTCTGAAAATTACGAAGAAGTTTGTGTACCGGACCATTAAACGTTACAACGATATGTTATTAATTGATGACAGACCAAGGAGCGGTTGAGCATGCACAACTAAGGATCCAGCAGCCGTCAAATCTGTTCGCGAGAGAATTTGGAGAAATCCACTCCGGAATCAGAAAATCATGTTTAGGGAAATGAAGTTCCCCGCTAGAACCATGTCACGCATTCTAAAAGATCTTAAACTTGGAACTTATCGCAGAAGCACAGGACAGCGATTAACAGCGACCATACGTCACATAAGAGCCATGAGAGCTAAGAAGTTACTCCAGCGACACGCAAACGGAAGTCATCGGCAAATTATTTTTACGGATGAAAAATTTTTCGCTGTAGAAGAAAAATTCAACCGCCAAAATGATTGAATGTATGCCCATAGCTCTCGGGAAGCTCCAGAGAAAATCCCGAAGGTAGAAAGGGGTCACCACCCAGCGTCAGTGATGGTTTGGTGGAGGGTGTCGTATGATGGCGTTACGAAGTTGCATTTCTGCGAACAAGGGGTAAAAACGCGAGCAGGAAATTACCAGAGCGACATATTAGAGCAAGTTGTAAAGCCATTGAATGATTCCTTGTTCACTGGTAAGCACTGGATTTTTCAGCAAGATTCAGCGCCCGCACACAAAGTCGTCGCAACGCTGGTTAGAGCTGAAATTACCGGAATTTATTGCCGTTGAAGATTGGCCTTCTGGAATCCTTTGGACTACCGGTTATGGTATGTATTAGAGGAGAAGGCCTGCTCCAAACCTCATCGCATTATTGAGACATTAAAGGCAGTAGCTTCCATACCCCTGGAAGTGGTGCGTGCTGCAATCGATGAGTGGCCGGGACGTTTGAAGAAGTGTGTCAAAGAACGAGCCGGTCATTTTGTGTATTTTTTTAAAAAAATTAATATGTAGTTATGTAATAATAAAATCACATTCATTTTTTATCAGATTTCTTTTTTATGTAGAATAAGCCTCCCTTGTATTAGGGACAGTATTTATGGCACGACTACGTAAAGCTAATCATATATGTCAACAGGTAACTTAAGCACTTTGACCATGTAAATTTGAAAACAGTGGCCACCATGACAATCATAGCTCGTATATGTTATGGTTTGGGTTTGATGGGAGCTGATTCAGCCACTTAAAATTGTATAATACATACATGGAATTTAAAAACAATAAAAAAATTGCTTCCTTCGGCGCTCTCCTTTCGCAAGCGTGTTAATAATATTACATTGTTTTTACCTTCCGTCACTTTTAGATAAAGAAGGTATTGTCTTTATTCAGAAAACTCGGTGGTGAGTTTTTAATGATTAAGCACATTTCAGGGTCCCTAGAATACGATTTTACTATGATGTTTGTATGTGTGTGTGACGATAATTTCAGCCGCGATAACTCCAAAACAAAAAACGATTTTTACGTATTTCTCTTCCTTACAACCATGTGCAGACGTGATTAAATTTTGGTTATAATTCGTCAACCGAAAGTCCCCTCATTTGAAGAATTTTGCAGTTTTCTTGAAAAAGCGCTGTTAAATTTTATTTTCTATACGATTTGATTGCATTTTATAATTCAAATTCAATGGATATAGAGTTAAAAAAATCTGATGTGACCAACACAGTACCTCCCGCCATTTACCTATGTATATAATTTTTATATTACCTTATAAATTTATCCATACAATATATAGAAAAAGTATTAAGCAAACTTGTAGAAAATGGAATAATCTTTAATTTTTATAATAACAAATTGAGAAAAAAATACATTTAAAGGTATTTTTTGAAGGAAAACTATCTTGAGCTTTAAGTAAACTGCCATTTTCGGTTATCCGATTGCCACCAAAATCTAATCAGATATTGCCATATTAGAATAAGGTAGAAATACATGGTTTCAAAACTTTCTGATTGATAGTATTTGAGTTAGAGCGTATACACTATACAGGATCCACACATACATACATACATACATACACACAGACATCATCGTGAAAATGTTAAAATTGGATTGTAGGGACCTTAAAACGTGCTCATTTACCAAAATCTCGATATGCGATTTTTAGCACGATCCCTATACCTCCCTTACCAAGGGTAGCGGGAGGTAAAAATTATAAAGAAATTAAAAATTAAATGTCATAAGCAGCAAGCTATGCTATAACCATGGAAACAGCTACTATATTAAGAAAATTGTGATTCAAAGATGTCAGTATCAAGTGCAATTGACATAGTATGTTTGTATTATAATTTTACTGGAAATATATAAACTTTTGTTAGAAACTTTCACTTTCTGTATGGAATTTGTACAAAATACCTAGAACTGGCGGAAGGCAATGTACTGGAAATATAGGATCTTTTAGAAGGAACTTTCTATTTGGAATTGGTGTAAAATACGTACAGGTGTCTGCCATAAACGAGCCACCATTGCAAACTTTCTTATTTGAAGATATAGAAAGACGGTTAAATGGACAAAGTTAGGCGATATTATATGAAAAATTTAACGGTGAAAAATGCAAAACAATTGAACTTCAAATACGCGACTTATTCAACAAAATAACATTTTTTTAATAGAATGCTATATTGAAAGTGATTCCATTTAAAAGATTTTTTTATCTGAATATAAAAGTTCATTATCACTATGCCTTTAAAATTAAAAACAAAAGAGTTATTTCAATTTCAAATTTAAATATTATATTTCTTATTTAAATACAAATATGTCATTTTTGCTGTTGGGATATTTCATTACGTAGAGATGGCGTTGTGTACCACCAACGTTAAACTTTCAACAAGGGAGCACATTTGTGTAACTTCCATAAGCGTCAAGTTTTTCTTTGATTCTTCTTGTATTTTGACTTTTCTCTCAGTGTTTATTATTATTTTACGTAGAGTAGAGTTTTATTAATTATTGTAGCGGAAGATTAATTATTATTTTTTATTTTAAATATTTTAGTTAGTAGTTGTTAGTTTATGATCACAGTTTTGTTTTTTTTTTTAGGGAGAGCACATATTGGATAATAGTAGTTTAATTAGAGTCAAGGACTAACGACTCTCGACCTATTCACAAAAGGGGATATAAAGACACTGGCTACATCTACCTTGAAGCAAATGTGGGGATGGTTTTCCAGCCTAGGGATGTTCATGTCAGGATTCATTGGTATCTATACGATCATAAAAATTTTGAAATATGTTCTGGATTCTTTGTTAAATGGATATAATTTATATAAGTCTGTAGGTTGTACACTTGGAGTAGCAGCTTGTTTATGGGATGCGCTGACACAGTTGGTCATCAACAATCACCATAGACAAACACGACAGCCATACCATGAACAAGAAATGCAGGAAATCATTATAAATAGCAATGAATTTAGAACACCTAGTGCACCACCAGAAGAACCCCCCACATACTATCGACACAACACAAGAAAAACCACAGGGGCCTGCCAGAAAGCCAAGGGTGGAAACCCAACATACCAGTCCTAGGAAGCAGATGGCATCCAAAGGAACGTCCACCATCACGTCACCAAGAGCTCCTCCACCAGAAAATGGGCACCCCATGGAATGTGGTTTCAATAGTTAAGAAAAATTGTGCCCCAAAGGAAGCAAATTTTTAAAGAGGGTAAACCAAAGTCAGCACATAAATGAGGTCACTAATATTGCCAAACTAATATACAATTGTTGAATAGACATTCGTAATAATTTGGCAAGTGCAGAATAAGTATTATTAACTAATAAGTAGATCAGACCAAAGTTCTTTTGCTGACTTAGCTTTACATAGATATATAATGGCCGACTGTACGATAGGGAGACAGTGAAGTCCAGGGCTCGTCCTATCGAACAGTCTATCCACTCATATACCTTTTGTATACTTATCAATTACACGAATATATTTATTATATATATATATATATATATATATATATATATATATATATATATATATATATATATATATATATATATATATATATATATAAGCCGTTTTACTGAAAACATCCTTCCTAAAATATCCTGTTCACTCGAAAACCTGAAGCAGAGACCACGAGTAAATCAGCAGGAAGAAGCAACAGTAAGTAAACTCTTTATTTATTATAAATCATTTGGTTTTGCTACAAATTGTACCTCCAGCCTGGTAAGAACCCATTTTAATTATTATTTGCAAATTCGCCTCAGTTACAACGGCAGACATTCTGTACATAGAACTGACGGAAGGTAATGTGCTGGCCACATCAGATTTTTACTTGTATTTGCCAATACCTTCCAAAAAATTTTAAACATCTACCTCTGGCGTGGCTCGTAATACGAGCACATATTTCTAATAAAATCGATTTTATGGAGCACACTCCTCATAAGAATACAATATGAAAGTGCGCTCCCTAAAAGCGCTTTTGTTATGAAAATGTGCTCGTAGTGCGGGATAACATTATTATTATTAAAGACTGACGCCTTAGGCATTTATTTTGACAGCACATTTGATTTCATTTTCCAGATAAACGATACTATAACAACTAACTCTAGTAACTTTTAGTTAGGGAGAAGCATCAGAAATTTTGCAACAAATATTGATGTATTGTATTGAACTTCTCATTCATATTATTTTTTTTTTTTTATAAAACACCAGTCCTGAAATTTGAACAACTTGGTTATGATGTCTATTTATTTGATACCATAGAACTTTGTTAATACTTATGGCTAATGATATTCCTAATTCGTTTGATTTAATTTATGTGTTTTCTGTATTTATATCACTAATGGCGAGTTGCACCAACCCGGCTTAAATTTTAAGCTAGGTTTAAACAAAAAAACTGCAAATCGAAATCTTGACAGCAATATATTATAATTCATTTGACATTTTGTTTCGATGAAATATTGTTGTTAATGCATGCAAAGCTAAAAGGACACAACCAATAAGGTGGTAGTTATCCCTACTCAAACTACCACCCCCTCCTTGAGGGTAAGAAGATGTAAAGGAAAACTATTAGCACTAAGTCAGTTGTAATACAGTCTTCAAAGGCAACACAGCTCATTATATTAAGCATTTTATCATTTTTGTTTGTTGTAAATAAAGTATTTTTTATTACAACGTGTGAGTCTTTTCACTGTCTTGTGGCATCCACGAGACTCGTATATGTTTTCCACACCAGTGGTTATCACCAACATCATCGGAATACAATTCATCGACAGTTATCATTCATCGGGAGCTATCTGCAGACGGTGTCCAGAAGATCCCAGGAATCAACAGTGTCCAGGTTAGTGCACAAAGTCAAACTCCTATCTCACTTGTATATTGTTTTCCTTTATTCATTACCTATAATACGTAATCACCACTTCAATCAACATGCCTAATGAGCAAATCAAAGATTTAAATATTGCGCGTGGTTTAATAAAAGCTAGATTAACAAGATTTAAAACATTTTTCGAAAATCCCGAAAATAAAAAGAAAATTCAAGTTAAATCTCGTCTAGAAATCACGCGAAGCTGCTTAAATGAATTTGAAAAGGTGTGTTTACAGTTAGAAATTTTAAATAAAGATTGCACACAAGAAATTATTGAATTTGAAGAGATCTATTATAAAATCATTTCGGAAGCAGAAACGCACATCAATCAAAATAAATCATGTACTAATAATAGCAATTCATCAAGTGAAGTAAATGGTTCAGTTGATTCTAATGTTAAAATGCAGTTACCAAACATATCTTTACCAGTTTTTAATGGTCTGTATACGGAATGGGTTTCGTTTCGGGATACATTTAAATCACTTATACACAATAATGACCAATTAACTAGCATACAGAAATTTCATTATTTAAAGAGTAGTGTAAAATCAGTGGCACTGCAAACCATAGAACATTTCACAATTTCCGACGACAATTACATAGCAGCATGGGAATTATTAGAATCTAGATATGAAAACAAACGATTAATTACTCAACACCATATCCGCGCTATTACTAATTTACCTTCTCTTAATAAAGATGTTAAAACCGTGCGACAATTATTAAACGGGTTTTTGTCAAATATCAAGGCATTAGAATCTATTAAACGACCAGTAGAACATTGGGATGATTGGTTAGTTTATTTAATAAGTACAAAATTTGATTACCCTACTACTATTGCATGGGAAAATTAACTAACACAAGAACCACCAACTGTTAAACAGCTTGAAGATTTCCTCACACAAAGATGTCAAACATTGGAGTCTTTAGAAATTAATTCAACGTATAAAAAACCATTATATCAATCGCAAAACATTAACCATAAAGTATCATTCCCAGCTACTGTTTTAATTTTAGTTTTAGGTTTAATTTTACTGTTTTAGTCGCAAGAATAGTATAGCATATGCCAGTGTGCGTATTCATTCCCAGCGCATGTTTTAATTTTAATTTTAATTCTAGTTTTATGTTTTAGTTTTACGAGTATGCGAACTCCAAACTTTCTAAAACTAAAAATTAAAACTTGACACAACAGTGGTTATTTTTATCGGCCGGGTTTAACCTAAAATCTATAATAACTAAAAAAAAAAATGTAAAATAAAGAAAATCGGTATTATAAGGTCAAAAATATTAAAAGTTTATTGTTAAATAATAAAATCTAGTTTAAAATGCAGTGTCAAACACAGCAAAGCAAACGGCAAACCACTGTTGACAGTAATGACGCGTGCGCATTGTGCACCATGTTTGAAATAAAAACTAATACTAAAACTTAGCAAAAAACAGCACATCAGTTCGGCGATTAAAACATACAATTAAAATTAAAACACAAAATTAAAACTAAAACCTAAAATTAAAACTGTAGATGGGAATGAGGCTTAACGCTTCAAGAGGTCCGATTAAAAATTCGGCATCTCATATCAGCACATATCGTCCATATATCTGTCCATTATGCAAACAATCACATAAATTATATCAATGTCAAAATTTCTTATCGCAATCAATTGAACAACGTTTAAATACTGTTAAAAAACACAACTTATGTAAAAACTGCTTACGTGCTGGACACACAGCTGAAAAATGCGTTTTAAGAAGTTGTAAAACATGTAACATTAAGCATAATACGTTATTACATTCATCAAATGTGGTTAATCAATCTAGTTCCAATAATACAAATGAAGCTAATCCCAGTAGTTCCAATAATTCAGATAGTATTGTAAGCAATTTTTGGATGCAAGTGGTCGGTTACATACTTGCCGCGCATTGTTGGACAGCGGCTCTCAAAGTAGCCTCATAACATCAAAATTATGCACATACTTAGGATTAAAACTAGAATCACTTAATATTTCTGCTACTGGCATTAATGAATCATGTAGCAATATTCTTTATAAAGCAAAAACTTCAATTAAATCGCGAATTAACAACTTTTCGACCAAAGTAGAGTTTTTATTGCTTGATAAAATACTAAGTTGCCATTTCGTACATTCTCTTTACCTAATTTAAATATTCCACCTCATCTAGAATTAGCAGATCCTTATTTCAATATTACATCAGATATAGATATTTTATTAGGTGCAGATATTTTCTGGCAATTACTAGGTTCTGAAAAATTTGAAACCAATATAAAACATCTGTACTTACAAGAAACGATTTTAGGGTTTATTGCAGGCGGCATCATAAACACGGGTTTTCCTAGAAGGAATATTGTTTGTAATTTTTCTACAGAAATAGAAAAAAAATTGGTAAAATTTTGGGAAATTGAAAGTTTTGAACATAATAAACATTTAACAAACGACGAACAGGCTTGTGAAATCCATTTTCAGAACACTACACAAAGAGACCCAACCGGGCGGTTTATAGTTCAATTACCTTTTAAGAAAACCCTCCGGAATTAGGTAGTCGTAAGCAAACAGCCACAAAACGATTTCGTAGTTTAGAAAACAAATTTAATCCTGACATTCATTTAGAACAAGAATATACTAATTTTATATAAATGGAGAATGTATGATGAGTGTAAGTTGGGGACGTGGAATGTTAGAGGTATGAATGGGAAAGAGAATGAGTTGATGAATGCAATGCGAGTGTATAGTGTAGATATTTTGTGTGTAAGTGAGACCATGAGGAAAGGACGTAGTGAAGAAGTTGATGGCACATTTTGTTTGTGGTCGGGAGTTCAAGAGAATGAACATGCAAAGCATGGTGTAGGTATACTTGTAAGCGAAAGAATGAAACCGTTTATACGAAGTTATGGCTGTATTTCTTCGCGAGGTTCTTGGATGAGATTCAAGGTAGGCTATATAAGAATCTTCATAGTGTCAACTTATGGTCCATCAGAGTCAGAAAGTGATCTTGAAAAAGATCGGTTTTGGAATACGGTAAACAGCGTAATTGATTCGTGTGATCCGGGTGAGAGAGTGATAGTGTGTGGTGATTTAAATGGATGGGTGGGTGTTAAACGAAGTATATCTGAGAATGTATTGGGACGTTTTGGTGATTGTCGAGTGAATGGCAATGGTGAGAGAATTGTTTCATTTTGTTTGGAGAGGAACCTCTTCATTTCGAATTCCATTTTTAAACATAAGTTAGCTCACATATACACCTGGGAGAATGTGGTTCAGAATAAACGTAGTGTGATTGACTTCGTTATATATGATGAGCGATTGAGGAGTATGGTAGTAGATACGCGTGTGAAACGAGGCGCAGAATTGGGTACGAATGATCATTATTTGGTTGTATCGCGAATGCGATTGAATAAATTTTGGAGAATGAAGGTGAAAAGTTCCGGGAAAATGTTTCGTATAAAATCCTATGCTCTTTTGAATGAAGATGTAAGAATGCAATATGTTGAAAGGTTGAATGAATCCTTGCCCGAATGTGAGTCTAATTTTGATTGTAATATAAATGAAGTTTGGATGAAATTTAAGGATTCCCTCCTCAAATGTGCAAAAGAAGTTTGTGGTGAAATCAGATTAGACTCTTGTCCGAGAAATGCATGGTGGAATGATCAGGTGAAAGAAGCGATTGCTGAGAAAAAGAGGTCATATTTGAAGTTTTTAAATGTTAAGGATTCGCCTGGGCGTTTACGTGAAGAATGTTTGTTAGAGTATAAAAGGAAGAATAAATGGGTGAAGCAAGTGGTGAGAGAAAGTAAAATGCGATTTGATGACATGTTGAGTGAAAGGTTGACAAATGATTTTATTACGAATAAACGACTGTTTTGGTTGAGTGTGAAGAGACTGCGGGGTGGAAGTGGTCGAGTTGTGAGAGCTGTGAGAAGTATGAATGGAGGGGTTATTGTGGAATGAATCAGATGTGAGGAATAGATGGTGCGAGTATTTTAAAGGTTTGTATGGAGGTGAGATTGAGAGGGATGATGGCAACAAAACTGGCAGTGAAAATGATAATGAAGATGATTATGATATAGATGAAAGTGATGTATGTGATGCATTGGCGCGTGTAAGGAATGGTAAGGCTGCGGGTTTGGATGGGATTACAAATGAGATGTTAAAGACAGTTTTTGAATGGTTAATTTATTTATTTAGATTTTGTTTGAAACGTAGTGTGGTTCCTGAAGATTGGAAAAAAGCTGTTATTTGCCCATTATTCAAAGGCAAAGGCAGTTTGTTGAGTGTAGTAGGGAAACTTTTTGGTAAGGTTTTAATTCATAAGGTGCGAACCTTAACTATTACAAAAATTAGTGACGTTCAGGGTGGTTTTTTGCCTGAGAGGGGATGTGTCGATCAATTGTTTGCTCTTCGTATGATTGTTGAGAAGTCACTTGACAAGAACAAGAAGGTGTTCTGTGGCTTTCTCGATTTAAAGAAGGCGTATGATAGCGTTCTTCGAGATACTTTGTGGGATGTACTCAGAGAGTACGGTGTGAATGGAAACTGGTTGGGAGCGATTCGAGCGTTGTATGAGGGTAGTGAGGCTGCTGTGAGAATAGATGGTAGGTTGAGTGATTGGTTTCGTATAAATGTTGGTGTGAAACAGGGTTGTGGTATGTCTGGAAGGAGTATGAATCTGATGTTGAATGTTGATAAATCCAAAGTGTTAGTATTTGAAAGAAGTAAATTGGTGACTGAGTGCAACGTGTTGGTGGATGGAGTGAAACTGGAGCAGGTAAATGAGTTTGTATATTTGGGTAGCATGATGTCGAGAGATGGTCGAATTGATCGAGAGATAGAAAGGAGAGTGAGTGCGGGATGTAAGGTAATGGGTGCTCTGGGTACGTTTGCACGAAATGTTAACGTATCAAAGGATGCTCGGTTGAGTGTATATAATGGAGTGCTAGTGCCTGCTTTGATGTATGGAAGTGAATGCTGGGCATGGACGGGGAAGCATAAAAAGAGAGTGACTGCCGTGGAAATGAGGTATTTACGTGGTGTATGTGGGTATGTCAGACGGGATCGCGTGAGGAATAATTTGGTGTATGAAGAATGTATGGTTAGGAACAATGTGATTAAGAGAGTTGGTGTGAGTCAGTTGAGATGGTTTGGGCATGTGGAGAGAATGGCGAGTGAACGGCTTGTTAAGCGTATATATCTTGGTGAAGTTGAGGGTTTTCGATTGCGTGGCCGACCAGTGTGTAAGTGGATGGATGTGATTGGTAGGGTGCTTAAAGAGAGAGAGTTTCCAAGTGTGAAGAGAAGAAGAGCATGTATGAATGCGATTATGAGTGTGGCCGAGGCGAAAGAAGTCTGCTTAGATAGGGATGTGTGGCGAAGGATGATTGTTTCCTAACTATTATTGTGATCCGGATGCGGTATTTCGCTACCGAAAATCGGTCACTTTAATATGTTTAAGAGTAAGGATTTGTTGTATGATGTTGATGTTGTTCTTATTGTTATCGGGTTTGTACGAACCCACTAGGTGGGACACGCGTGATTTTATGTATGTATGTATGTATATGCATCATTAGGGCATTTAGAAAAGTTATCCGCGGAAGAAGAATTCAATATAATCGAAACAGAATCATATTATCTTGCACATCATGCAGTGTTTAAAGATAGCACAACAACCAAATTACGCGTGGTTTTCGACGCTTCATTTAAGACAACTAACGGACAAAGTCTTAATGATAATTTATTTGTAGGACCACCATTACAAGATTTGTTCAGTATACTCCTACGTTTCCGATTACATCAATATATGTGGAGACATAGCTAAAATGTATCGGCAAATCATAATACATCCTGATCATCAAAATTATCAGCTAATATTATGGCGCGATGAATCACACAAACCAATTCAAATATTACGTTTGAAAACGGTTACATACGGACTTTCTTGCTCACCTTATATAGCAATAAAATGTCTTCATGAATTGGCATTATCTAATGCAAATACATTTCCTGATACACACAAAATACTCTTGCGTGATTGTTATGTAGATGATGTACTAACGGGTGCAGATACTATAAGTGAAACAATAAAAATTCGGGAGGAATTAACGACAATATTAGGAACGGGACGATTTGAATTACGTAAATTTGTCTCAAATAACTCACATATACTACCATTAGAAAATAATAATAATCAAAATCAATTCATTTCCCTAGACATGCAAGAGCAGAATAAAACATTAGGTGTTATTTGGCAGTACAATTCTGATTCGATTAAATATCATGTTAATAATATTGAATTTTCGGAACATTTTACTAAAAGAAATGTTTTAAGTGTAATTTCTCATTTGTATGACCCACTCGGATTAGTAAGTCCTGTCACTACAAAAGCTAAAATCATTTTACAAGAAGTATAGCGTATAGCAATCCAAAGTGGATTGGGATGATACTTTACCTTCAAATCTACAAGCTAAGTGGTTCGAGTTTTTAAATAAATTTAACGAATTAAATAATATATTCATACCTAGAAAAGTAATTAAGGATTGTACATATAATAAAATAGAACTACACGGATTTTGTGACAGCAGTCAAAAGGCATACGGTGCGTGCGTATATTTACAAACATTTGACATGGATAATCAATCAACACTTATTTACTATGTGCAAAAAATAAAGTAGCGCCTCTAAAAATTATTACAATACCTCGATTAGAGTTATTGGCTGCAGTTTTACTTAGTCAATTAATAAATAAAATTGTACAACAGCTTCACATTACCGTTAGCAAATGTACATATTGGACGGATTCAATGATTGCATTGTCTTGGATCAAAATGGAACCAACACAATTAAAAATGTTTGTCGCTAATCGCGTAGCAGAAATTCAATCTCTATCTTCATCACAAGATTGGAGATATATTAACTCATTAGAAAATCCAGCATATATTTTAACTAGGGGAACTACTCCTCAACAATTAAATGATTGCAAATTATGGTGGCATGGGCCAGTTATATTAAATAATCAAACAAATATAGGTAACAATAAATTTGCAAACCATGAGAAAGTAGAGAACCTACCAAAAGTAAAAACAATTTGTTGCGTATCATCAACTGTAAATAACAACGCATCAGATCAAATATTAACAAAATATTCTTCATTTTTAAAAACAGTCCGAGTAATAGCCTTTATTTTTCGATTTGTTCACAATGTAAAAAATGCAAAAAATAAAATTATAGGTAATTTATAACCAAATGAAATTAGAAACGCGCACAATATCGTTATTAAACTTGTACAACAACAAGCATTTTCAGAGGAAATTCACTGTTTAAAAAAACATGGTGAAAGTCCAAAGTCAAGTAAATTAGTCACGTTAAATCCATTTCTCGATAAAGAAGGTTTATTGCGCGTTGGTGGGCGGCTTAGACACGCAGCCCTAGGTTATGATCAAAAACATCAATTGATCTTATCGAAAAGTCATCATATCACAGAAATATTAATTAAACAATTTCACATACAAAATTTGCATGCTGGTTGCCAAGCCACTACTTTTGCACTGCGCCAGAAATATTGGATTTTATCTTCTCGCAATACAGTTAGACAAATTATATTTAAATGCAATGTATGTTTTAAATGTAAACCGAAACCTTTCACTCAATTAATGGGAGATTTACCGGAAAAGCGTATCACACCTTCAAGACCCTTTACGTTCACTGCAATTGATTATGCCGGTCCAATTGTGATCAAAAACGGACACGGAAGAACAAATAAAACAATAAAAAGCTATATTGCAGTATTTGTATGTTTCGCAACGAAAGCGGTGCATTTAGAACTAGTTTGTAATTGTACATCTTTAACTTTCTTAAACGCCCTTAAAAGATTTATGGCTAGACGAGGTAAAGTTTCCATGTTATATTCTGATAATGGCACCAATTTTGTAAGTGCAAATAAAGAACTTAAAAATCTATTTAAATCGACTAGTTTCAAAACCAATGCAATAGAGCCATTAGCAAATCAAGAAATTAAGTGGCAATTTGTTCCACCAAGATCACCTCATTTAAACGGCCTCTCGGAGGCAGCAGTAAAATCAACCAAAACACATTTGAAAAAGGTTTAAGTAACAATTTATTAAATTATGAGGAGATGTCTACCGTATTATCTCTCATTGAGGCATGCTTAAACTCTCGTCCTCTCACTCCTCTCTCCAATGATCCGAGCGACCTTAGTGCACTAACTCCAGGTCATTTTCTCATCGGGGACGCTTGGGGCATACCAGCATAACCAGATATGTCCACCGTCGCAACAAACAGGCTGTCCAGATACCAAATGCTGGAAAACATCCGACAACATTTTTGGAAACGGTGGAGCAAAGAATATTTGCACCAATTGCAGCAGAGGGTCAAATGGAAACAACGAGGTCAACAAGTGGAACTTGGCAGTCTGGTGCTCCTACAAGAGGACAACATTCCACCGCAGAAATGGGCGCTTGGCAGAGTGCGTGCATGCCATCCTGGTGCTGATGGACTTACACGGACTGTGTCCATACAAACAGTGTGTGGAGTGATAAAACGTGCAGTGTCTCGAATATGCCCATTACCAAGCCAATAATATGTGAAATAGTGTCACTTAGTTAATAACCATTTTTTCGTTTTTCATTAACACTTGTATGTTGTATATATATTTTAATCTACGTTCTTGGATTATAAGTTTCATTCATGTACTTATATATCACATTAATTACATACATATGTATGTATTATTCGTTGAAAGGTGATACTTTCAAGGAGGGGGAGTATGTTAATGCATGCAAAGCTAAAAGGACACAACCAATAAGGTGGTAGTTATCCCTACTCAAACTACCACCCCCTCCTTGAGGGTAAGAAGATGTAAAGGAAAACTATTAGCACTAAGTCAGTTGTAATACAGTCTTCAAAGGCAACACAGCTCATTATATTAAGCATCTTATCATTTTTGTTTGTTGTAAATAAAGTATTTTTTATTACAACGTGTGAGCCTTTTCACTGTCTTGTGGCATCCACGAGATTCGTATATGTTTTCAACATAAGAGAAACAATTGTCAATTTAAGCCAAGTTTAATATTTGAGTTACGTTGGTGCAACCGGCCATAAATATTTATATTTTGTTTTATATATTTGTTGTTGCATTGCTTATGATATTATAGTTGATGTTACTTTTGTAAATGGAACGATTTCTTTTTATTGATTTGAATAATTATTATTTTTGTGCAATAAATTTTAATATGTATGTTGATGATATTTGTAGTATGTTATAATTGTACTTAACCTGAAACTAGTATTTTGGGCCAAATCGCAGAGCAGTCGCGAGGGAGGCTGATGGGGCAGTAGCCCCAAAGCTCGGGCTCCCCAACGGCCCGGCGCTACCATCATTATATAATTTTTGTACTGCTAAAAGCTATTACTTATTATAAATAAAAATATTGTTACGGATGCAATCGCCAACCGGTACGTTGTTTTATTTTTCCTATTACATAATCTATATTATTGCATGTATTTTTATTTATATTTGTTACCCTGAAATTGGTAGTTAATCCGAATGGGAAAGTAAAGATTTATAATATATTCAATATTTTGTCGGCTTTTCAACAAGTATGTTATAGCCTATTTTAATATATTACATTATATTCCGTTACATTGTATATTATAATGTATTTGAAAACACACACAAACATCTTAGCCCCTGGTGGAAATCGGACAAAGAACCCCAGGATCCAAGAGGTGAAGGTCGCTTTGAGCGCTGTCGTAGACACGCTGCCTCAACATGCTCAGCCATCGAGCGGACTAGATTTATTTATTTGTTAAATAATAAAATATTGCAATTGTTTTACAAATTGAAAATATAGTACAGTTTTATTTATCCCAACAATGAGGGATCCGCTAGTTTGATTTTACCCCAGGGTTCGTGACAGTTTTCCATGGGTCTGACAAATCGGCAATACGTGGGTGGTTTTCAGAATTTTTAAGGTAAAAGTGATTTATTCGTCATAGTAACAATATTAATTTGTATGAAATCGTCTTATAATGGATTACTTTAGTGCCAATTACTGAATTTTTAATGTCGATGTTTGCGCAATTTAGTGACTATTTCAAATAAAATATAGTATTCCATTCTTCACTATTTTAATTGTTTACTATTGTTATCAAATAAATTTACTTTATTATAAATTTCGTGGCCGTGTGCCTGGTCGCGAATCTGAGGACCCGGATTCGATCCCGACCGACGCCAAAAATCATTTCGAATATTAATGAACCCTGTGGTGTGCTCTCCACGCTAGCAATGAGTGTCTGTGAGGTGACGCCTGGTAAGCACCCGCATGGTACAAATATTTCATCATTACCGATATCTGTGTACAAAGCAGATTGGGACACCCAGCAATGGGTAATATGCCGTGATGATATATTTATTTTTATATGACAATGACATTTATTTATTTATTTCAATTTCTAAAAGTGAAACATTACATAGCATGTACTTATTGAAAAATATCAGTTTTTTTCCTAATAGTCATGTGTCACTGTAAAAATTATCACTACAAGCTACCTCGGCCTTTTACCGCAAGTTACTGGAAAAATGGAACGAACAGAATTTAGTAACTTTACAGTTAACCATGCACTGGATAGAACAGCAAATTACACCTCCGCGGTTTGCGGCAGATGCAGGGTAGCGGAACGAACAAACCTTTGTCTTTGGTCAAAAAAATCGATGGAGAGATTCTTATGAATAAGCACGTTTTAGGGTCCTCACAATACGATTTTACCATTTTTACAATTATGTCTGATGTATGTATGTGTGCGTGTGTGCGTGCGTGTGTGTATGTGTGTGTTGATATTTTCAGGTTCGATAACTCCAATACTACAATTATATTTTTTGTATATACTTGAGTTTGCTTCCAATTGAAAAGCTGATTAGTTTTTGGTTATTATAAAGAAATTACGTCTCATAAATCTTCTATACACCACTATGGAAACAGAATCTGTTCTGTAAATATAATTGATGGGCAGATGTCAGAAAATTATGTTTGAGAATTAATTTTACTGGAAATATATTTATTGCAAGAAACATTCTATGTGGAATTTATACAAAATAGGTATTTACAGAAAACAGACGACCATATTGTGCTGGCTACAACAGATTTTTTTAGCTGGATCATCTCCATAGCTTCAATGGGGACTTATGATTTTGACGTCATCGGCGGCGGATCGGCAGCGGACCTCCCTCCACAAAATTTAGAAAGGGACAAGAAATTTTTAGAAAGAGCGAGGTGATATACCATGGCCTAGTCGATCAAATGCTTTCCCTCTACAGCACCACCCCATTGATCACATAATTTGTTATTTAGTCAGCAAAGTTTGGTTAAGTTATTATGTGTAGTGATTGTTATTAATGAAACATTGCGGAATCGAATCTTTCTGATTCTCACGGAGGGAAAACAAATTCGATTTCATCGTTTCAATTTGGAAAAACATGAACTGAATCCATGTAAACACTACAAATTCCACTGTTGAGAGAGACGGAAAAAAATAATGAAATTTCTTTTAGTGTATATCCACGTCTTAATCTTATTACAGTCATACATAATTTGTCTCTGGATGTTAAATTATTAAATTTAGTTTTCTTTGGCGTTTTTTGGAAATATCTGTATTTCAACTTCGGCATAACTGTGGGATTTAACAAATCATATAGAACATTAAAATGTTTTACTGATAAGCCAGTGAAATATATATATATTTTAAAGCATCATTGCTTAATAAATTATAATTTTGTATTCAATTATTGACAAATTTAGTTTCATTTCTCGATGTCTCTACAGCACCAAATAACTTTCTTACATAATAATTGTTGACTGTTTGGGTACTACTTTCCTTATTAATCTTTATATCTGTTTGTGTGGAGTTGTTCTGCTTATTATCTATTTTTATATATGTGTTTTTATTAATATAAACTTGTGTCTCTTTATTAGTAGACAGCTTTATTAAAGTTGCTGTACTTGTTTTTCCAAAATAAGTTTGATTATGTTTGTCCACTTTACAAACATAGGTTTGCGTCATTTTATTATTATTTTGTACATAATTAAACTTCCTTTTTTATCACATTACTAATTTATATTCAATTTATATTAATCATATTATTTCAACTTCTGTGTTCAGTCTCAGACATGTTCATGTTCCTTTTCAAACAATGGTTGTTGTGATCACGTGGGACCAAATAGGGATCACGTGATAAATGTCAAACTTAGAGCTAAATCTTGCTCACTACATAACTAATTATTAAATACTTTTTTACACACTAGATGGCGACCAAAATATTTGAATTGTATAAGTCCCCATTGCTTCATCAGCAGCACCTCATCGTTTTTTTTTTTGTTCACTTTAGTTACTTTATGAAATAATTATTTATGTCAAATACAAACGTATTTTCTGTAAGAGGTGCATACAATTTTGTAGGGTGAATTTGGCATTTATACTCTTCATACAAACCGAGGCTCATAATAGTTCAATCAGTTTATATTTCCTATAAACAAATTATAAAACCTACAAAAATGGTGAGATATTTCTATCCTCTACTTTAAAATATAGATTTTATACTTACAAAAACTGTATATGTTATTTAAGTACTCCACCAATTAATAATGGGGGAAGGGGTTATATCGCCTTTATAAATAATATCTTTAATTTTATTAGTCATTGTATTCACAAGCCCTGCACATTCGTCTGTTAAAGTATTGTCCCATATGTCTTGTGTCAAACCTTTTAAATTCCGATCGAGCTATTAACATCCGTCTTTTGGTCCACAGTTTTTAGTATATATTTGAAGTAACCAAAAGAATTTTGTGGAAAATTTCTTGAAAATGTAAGCTGGCTAACTATTATGAATCTGGGCTCGTATATATTTGAATAAAATGTGTTCGTTTGCTTTAAAAAATGAGTAAATTAATTTATTTACATTCCTGACATTCCTTTGCTCCACAATTAAATCATCAAAGTATTACAAGTGGAAATTATTTAAGATATACATATATCAATTTAACAGAAAGTAGCTACATAATATGACACAAATCTCCTATTTGTAAAAGACATCTTATAAATAAAATTAATAAATTATAAGTAAGCTAATATTGTTTAAAAAATTCATTTGGCAGTATTCTTACACAAATTTTTGTGATACCTGTTGTAATCACCTTATCAAATAGTGGCTAACTCGTTCTAAAAGAAATAAACGATCACCAAACATATGTTATTAATTTGGAATTTTACATTTATCACAAATTTTCACAAAGTCAAGAAAGAGATTGTTAACGGAGAAGAAATTCCAACTAAAAGAGAAACTCTGTCTCTCATCATTCGATGCATTGGGATTTCTACCTCATTTCATGGTAAAGGGCAAAATTATGCTACAAGAAACATGGAAATTACAAATTGGATGGGACGATTCTATATCCTCATCAATCGCCAAAGGATGAGAAATATGGCTGGAAAACTTAGGAACTAAAGGGTTTTCCAATAAGAGGTGTTATTTTGAATAGCCCGCTATTTCGGTAGATGTCGCTTTTGAAGCTGTCATTTTTTGACATTTGACAAGTAGAAACTACGCCATTAATAAAAATGGAACGATACACGCTTCAACAACGCATTGAAATTATTAAAATTCACTATAAAAATGGTGAAAATTTGGCAGAGACGGTTCGTAAAACTCGACAATTTTTGGGTCGTCGTGAAGCACCTTGTCGGACCGCAATACAGAAATTGGTGGAAAAATTCGAGCTGTTGGGATAAGTTAGTGATGTGAAGAATAAAACCCGTGCACGTCGCTCAAGAACAGCCGAGAATATTGCTGCTGTAGCCGAAAGTGTTGAAGAAAACCCAGGTTTGTCCATTCCTCGTCGTTCTTTGGAATTAGGCATTCCACAAACGTCATTACACCGTATTTTGCATAAAGATTTGGGTCTTAAGGCTTATAAAGTCCAGTTAACACAAGAACTCAAGCCGGCCGATCATCAACAACGTCGTGTCTTTGCTGATTGGGTCGTTGAAATGCATGAAAATGATCCGGAATTCCATCGAAAAATCATCTTGAGTGATGAGGCCCATTTCCACCTCGGTGGCTTCGTCAACAAACAAAATTGTCGCATCTGGGGCTCAGAAAACCCAAGAGTTATTGTTGAAAAGCCTCTCTATCCTCAACGTGTGACTGTTTGGTGCGGTTTATGGTCCGGCGGAGTCATTGGACCTTACTTTTTCGAAAATGAGGCTGGAGCAACAGTTACGGTGAATGGATTGCGCTATCGAGAGATGATTAACGATTTTTTATGGCCGGAATTGGATGGTATTGATCTGGACAACGTTTACTTTCAACAAGACGGCGCTACGTGCCACACAAGCAACAAAACCATTGATCTTTTACGGGAAAAGTTTCCGGACCGTGTTATCTCTCGAAGAGGTGATCACAATTGGCCACCGAGATCTTGTGATTTAACACCTTGCGACTTCTTTCTTTGGGGCCACGTGAAAGAGAAGGTCTACGCCAACTGCCCAGCGTCGACTCAAGACCTCAAAGATGGAATTCGTGAGGCTATCGAGGACATAGGACAGCCACTTTGCGATTTGGTTATGGAAAATTTCATGAAAAGGGTATTGTCCTGTCAGCGTGGTCGTGGTGGTCATTTGCCTGATGTTATTTTCTACTATTAACGGCATACCTTCCTCTTTATAATGAAATAAACATCCGATCATTTATATTAAAAAATGGCATTTTTCTTTGAATATCAAAATAACACCTCTTATTGGAAAACCCTTTATATCAAGCTTTAGTGTGCCCCGTTGTTACTTTCCAGCGTTATCAAGATCACTCGATGTTCAACTGCATGTATTTGTTGATGCGTCTGAGAAAGATTATGCTGCTGTGGCATATTTTCGGTTTCAAGTCGAAGATAATTGGGTTACTAAATTTATAATGGCAAGAACCCGAGTAGCACAATTGAAGATTATTTATATTATCAGAATGGAACTGCTAGTTGCACTTATGGGAAGTAGGCTAACAAAAACAATCAGAGAAGCTCATGACGTCTTAATCGGCCGACAATATTTATGGGTAGACAACAGAACAGTATTATATTGGATCACTTCAGAAAGCAGAAGATACCAACTGTTTGTAAGGAATCGAATTGGTGAGATTTAAGAGCTAACCAATCCGTTTGAGTGGAAATGGGTTCCCACAAGCCAAAATGTAGCGGATGAAGCTACTAGAAATGAAGGTCATTCCGATTGGTCACCTAATAGCCGATGGTTAAAAGGACTTCCATTTCTACAAGGATCAGAAGATAACTGGCCTAAACTACCCGAAACGAGCCGCAGATTCCAGAAGAAGAACTGGAACTCAAGAAACAATATGTTTTACTATGTGCAACTTCTAATCTAATTAATATTAACCGTTACTCACGATATTTATGATTAATTAGGACAACCGCTTGGTTATATAGAATAATCTGGAATCTACGACATCCGAATATGAAGCGAAGTGGAGAACTAGATCCAGCGGAATTCAATCAAACAGAAAACTGGTGGTTTCGCCGTGCGCAAGAAGAGTGTTTCGGGGAAGAACTTGCAGATTTGTTAAATCCAGCTAAAAAGGTGTCGTCAAAACGGAGTACACTATATACACTCAATCCTGCAATTGATGAAAAAGACTGTTACGGATGGTAGGAAGATGAGTGAGTCAGAAATTGAATCTTACGACACAAGAGTACCTATTATCCTCTCCCGGAAACACAAGTTTACTTAGTTACTTATCAGTTATTATCACGAGAAGTGTCAGCAACAGGGAATTGATCAAGTTATATACCTTATAAAACAAAAAATTTACACACCACGCTTAAGACAAGGAGTTCAAAATGTGTTTTCTAATGGGACTTATACAATTCAAATATTTTGGTCGCCATCTAGTGTGTAAAAAAGTATTTAATAATTAGTTATATAGTGAGCAAGATTTAGCTGTAAGTTTGACGTTTATCACGTGATCCATATTTGGTCCCACGTGATCACAACAACCATTGTTTGAAAAGAAACATGAACATGTCTGAGACTGAACACGGATGTTGAAATAATATGATTAATATAAATTGAATTTGAATTAGTAATGTATTTACAGGAACCTGTGATAAAAAAGGAAGTTTAATTATGTATAAAATAACAATAAAATGACGCAAACCCATGTTTGTAAAATGGACAAACATAATCAAACTTATTTTGGAAAAACAAGTACAGCAACTCAAGCAACTTTAAAAAAAGCTGTCTACTAATAAAGAGACACAAGTTTATATTAATAAAAACACAAAGATTGATAATAAGCAGAACAACTCCACACAAACAGAAATAAAGGTTAATAGGAAAGTAGTACCCAAACAATCAACAATTGTATGTAGTGTATCATACAGTTGGCAATATTGTTTATTTATATGTTTAAATATTAAGATTCTACTTGAGGCAGTCGTAGCAAGTCAGCCAGACAATAAACTGTACTTGCGTGTGTCAATAAATCTCATAGTTATAAATATTGGTGTATTAACACAAAAAGCCTTCCACTCCACCACAGTGGCGACGAGGATATTAAAATTAAAATAAATCTAAATCAAAATTAAAATAAATCTAAATTAAACTAAATCTAAATCTATATAATTAAAAATTGTGTTAATAAATTAGATAAAATTTTAATTTAAATAATAAATTTAATATGGAAATTGGGCATCTTCGTGAATTCGATCCAGCTAATGGAGACTGGAGCATATTCAAAGCGCGGCTAGAAAATTATTTTATAGCAAATGAAATAACAGATATTGCAAAAAAACGTGCTATTTTATTAAATATTTTGAGCGAAAATGCTTATAAATTAATATTTAATCTTTCCCTGCCCAATAAACCAGAAGTTAAATCTTATGATGATCTAATTCAACTTATGGACACATATTTTAAGGGTCTCGACTCCGCGTGGCTCTACATGGAATCTGTTTATCTGAATGAGAAGTGTGGCGCGGTGCGGAGATGTTTAGTCCGGCCCACTTATAGTTGAACATTTGTATTGAGTTGATGGATCCAGAAGAAACGCGTTGGTCAATACAACATTACGTTGAGGTGTAGTGGGGTGGATATTGAAGAATGAATAGCAATAGATGGGGAGAAATGGATTGCTATTTATTCGGAATTTGGAATTCGGATGGGTGGACTTTGGTATATAATAATATATATAAGAAACAAAAAAACTATCATTTTATTGAAATTAAATTAAAGAAATATATTTAATTATTAATTATTTCAATAACCAATTACATACTAGGTAATTATATAAAATATATAAATCATATTCAGAAAGAAAAAAAATCGTTGACAATGAAGATTTCTAGATATAGAAAAAAAGTTTTTAGAGAAGGAAAAATAAAAATTTCTTTATATAAAGAGCAAAATGGCAAAATAATATTCAGCAAGTACATTAAATCGGCAAACGAGCCGCAAAAAAATTCAAACTTATGCCTCAATTTGTTTTTCGAGAAATGGAAGCCCTCTTGTATACCGGGGATCAATGAGCTCAGGAAGAACGCAATCAATATAGAACTTTATTAATTGTTGCTCCATGTTTATTTTTCCAAAAGTCTTCATCGTAATCAATTTTTTCCATTGATATACCTTTTGGAGTCCATATTACAAACATGCAATATTTTTACCACTAATTCGTAACTAACCCTGGACTTGATAGTAGTATGAATGATTTCGTTTTAAATATAATTTATCATCACGTATTACGCAAAAATTCATTTTTTTCGAAATAACGCCCTTAATAGGTGAAAATTTTTGTGCTGATGAAGGATATTTAATTTCAATTAATCTCGATTCCCCAATCAAACCATCAGGACTTGCTCCTAAGAAAGGATATTTCTTATCAATGAACAATCCTGTGGGTTTTACTTGCAAATTGCTCATTTCTTCAAATTTTTGTCTTGCAATGGGTTCATTTTCTATTCCAAATTTTGTTGCTGCAGAAAATGACATATACAGAATTGATTCTAAAATCGTTTTGCAAGAGGTAGAGCGGCGCATTTTACATATTTTGCCGAAATTAGACGCAATCAATCTCTTCACTCTCTCAGTTTGCCATACTTGGCTTTGATTTTCCAATACAGTATCTTGTAATAATTTTTCCCTTTCTCCTTCAGTTTTTTCCAACGATTGTAGGAATTTTGTCTTTTTTCTATAAATTCTCCGTCCGACATATCGAGGTCTGCCTCACCAAGAAGACCATACTCTTTATCAGGTCCAACCTTAGGTCCAGTTTTTCTCCTTTTATTTGGAGGAGCAAATAATCTTCGTCTTGCATTAGATTTTTCTTTTTCTTGTTTCTTCTTCTTCATATACCATTTCCTATATATACCTGGGCTTCTGTTTGAAATTTTTTTGTAAGAAAATACAAATTGTAGTCACTGGCATCGTCCAGGGTTGGAAAACCATCCCCTCTTCTATTGCTCTCTACCCGTACTCCACTATGGTAACTCATTTCATCTTCCGTAAAATTCCGTAAAATTGGTTTAGAAATTTGTAAATTACATACGTAATTTTAAAGATAGAACAAAATTTCAAAAACGAGCGTATAGAAGGAAAGTAATACTATGCTTCTGCGTTCTTATATTTTCCAATACATATCTATTTCATTAGATATATTATGTTGAATATTGTGTAAAATGTGTTATTTCGTAGTTTTGTAATATTAATTATAAACATTTTTTCAAATTTTTAACAACGGGTAAGCATTTTTTAAGAAATTATGTTGTACAATTTCATTTTTTCAAAATTAATGTGTCATAAAAAAAAACTACGACACCTCTAAACATGCAACATTTTCCTCAGGAGACGGGAATAGCAATAGACGGAGAGAAATGGATTGCTTTCATATTCGGAATTCGGGTTGGTGCTGTTGGTAGACTTCGGTATATGATAGAAAAATACATATGAAAACTAATATAAAAAAATCATATTCAAATTAAATTAAAGGAATATACTTAATTATTTCAATAACCATTTACATACTAGGTAATAAAAAAAAGAATCATATTCAGAAAGAAAATAAATCTTTGACAATGAAGATTTCTATATATACAGAAAAAAAAATACAGAAGGGAAAATAAGAAATACATATACTAGTATTTCTCAAAAAATTAAAGGAATGTCAATTTCCTTACACAAAGAAAAAAATCGGATGTGGCCAGCACAATACCTTTCGTCAATCCCGTGTATTACGTATAAATTCTGTACATAAATTTTCTTGCGAAAGATTCTAAATTTCCAGTAAACGGCAAAATAATATTCACAGTGTAAAAAAAATATATAAGAATATTTCGAGGAGATTTTACAGCTAAAACAAAAATAATAAAGCAATCTCGAAAAAAAAGACACATTTAAAAATAGGAAACGATGAAATTGAAAAAGTAGACATCTTTATCTACTTAGGCGGCGAAAAGAAGTAAATTAAATGGATAAACGAGTCGCAAAAAATATCAAACGTAAGCCTCAATTTGTTTTTCTCGAAATGGAAGCCCTCTCGTATAACGGGGATCAATGAGCACAAGAAAGAACGCAATCCATACAGACCTATTAAATGTTGCTCCATGTTTCTTTTCCAAAAACCTTCATCGTAATCGATTTTTATCTCCCGTCACCTTTAGGTAAGGAAGGTATTGTCTTTGGTCAAAAAAATCGATGATGAATTTTTAGTGAATAAGTACGTTTTAAAGGTCCCTAGAATACGATTTTACCATTTTTACGATGACGTGTGTGTGTGTGTGTGTGTGTTTGTGTGTGTGTGTGTGTGTGTGTTTGTGTGTGTGTGTGTGTGTGTGTGTGTGTGTGTGTGTGTGATTATTTCATAGACGATAACTCCAACACTACAATTCTAAAAATTATAATTCTTTCGTATTCCGTTTATTTACATCCATATGAAGATCTGATTAGATTTTGGTTATAATTGGTCAACCGGAACTACCCTCATTTGAAGATTTTAACAGTTTCTCTTGAAAAAACGCTCTTGACATTTAATGTTATTATAAACATTACAGAATATTATATTATCTATACGATTTGATTGCATTTTTTATTTTATATTCAATGGATATAGAGTTAAACAATTTAAATTTCATAATTCAGTCAGCTATGCTACTACATTTAAGAAAATTCTAATTGACAGATGTCAGTGATTTTGCAATACAGTATTGTGTAATAACTTTTCCTTTCTTCATCAGTTTTTAGCATTGATTAACTAAAAAAAGAACTAAATATAATTAAAAAAAAACGAACTACCTTTTTCTTTGATAATATATTCAATTTTGTCCTTTGTTTTTTTTTTCTGGGAGCAGATAATCGTAGTCTAGTTTTTTTTGCCACGGCGTCAATTTCGAACATCGGGTTATAGAAATATACAGTCAATTTACTACGAATACAAAATATACCCCGCACCCCGCACTGGCATCGTCCAGGGTTGGAAAACCATCCCCTCTTCTATTCCTCTCTACCCGTACTCCACCGCGCCATGACTAGGGCAACTCATTTCAGCTTCCGTAAAATTCCATAAAATTGGTTTAGAAATTAGTAAATTACATACGTAGTTTTAAAGATAGAACAAAATTTCAAAAACAAGCATATAGAAGGAAAGTGAAACTATGCTTCTACGTTCTTATATTTTCTAATAAATATCTATTTAGTTAGATATATTATATATAAAACTAAAACAATTACCCCTTAACCTTAAATAATAATATAAGCTAAAAGCTAAATACGTATTTCGAGAACTAAGTTCTCATCATCAGTAGTACAAAACAAAAGTTTAAGCAGAGAAGTTAAGATTACTCAACATGTAAACCATGTCAGAGGTCTAACAACTCTGAGCAAACAAGGGAGAGAACTGGGATTATATAGGGATAGGAGTCACAGGTGAATGAATACCAATTAAAACTAAGATTTAACGTCCAATGAAATTTAAGATTTAAAATGTCCTATTAAATTTAAGTTTCTATTAAATCGAATAATTTAGAATTTGGTATGGGACCGAAATCTGCGTTCATCAAGTTATTTTTAAATTTATTTATTATTAAGCTCTCGTATGCATCTAAATATCTATCATTATTAATATTCTTTAAAAGTTTAATGTTAGAATTGTTAATTTTGTGATTATTAATGAACATATGTTGAGCCACGCTAGATTTTTCGGGATTACCGCTTTTTAGATGATAAAAATGTTCTTTAAACCGAGTGTCAATTTGCCTTTTAGTTTGCCCGATGTAAACTTTATTACAATCATTACAGCTAATTTTATATATACCGGATTTTTTGTTAGTGTCAATTTTATCTTTAGGATTACCTAATAGAGATTTAATAGTATTACTTGATTTGTAAGTCACGGTTAAATTTTGATTTTGAAAAATTTTATTTAAATTTTTAGAAGCGTGATCGTACGGTAGTGTTATGTATTTATTATTATTTTTATTATTAAATGGTGTTAATGTTGTAAAATTAGAAACGGATTGGCGATGTTTAAATTTATGAACTAATTTATCTATAGTTTTAACCGGGAAACCGTTATATTTAGCTATTTCTTTAATATAGTTTAGTTCAATATTAAATCTTTTTTTGTTTAAAGGAAATTTTGTTAATCTGTTTATTAAAAAATTGAATGATGCTAATTTATGTTGCCAGAAATGATTGGAGTCAGCAGTTATAAATCTGTTAGTATTAGTGGATTTTCTGTGAATATCGAACTCTAGTTTATTTTTATTTCGAATAACCAGTACGTCCAGAAATGGTAGTTGTTTATTAGTTTCTTGTTCAATAGTAAATTTAATTGATGGGAAAACTGAATTTAAATTGTCTAGAAAAGTTTTCAAATCGCAATTTTTGATATTTAAATTTAAATTCAGTTTTCCCATCAATTAAATTTACTATTGAACAAGAAACTAATAAACAACTACCATTTCTGGACGTACTGGTTATTCGAAATAAAAATAAACTAGAGTTCGATATTCACAGAAAATCCACTAATACTAACAGATTTATAACTGCTGACTCCAATCATTTCTGGCAACATAAATTAGCATCATTCAATTTTTTAATAAACAGATTAACAAAATTTCCTTTAAACAAAAAAAGATTTAATATTGAACTAAACTATATTAAAGAAATAGCTAAATATAACGGTTTCCCGGTTAAAACTATAGATAAATTAGTTCATAAATTTAAACATCGCCAATCCGTTTCTAATTTTACAACATTAACACCATTTAATAATAAAAATAATAATAAATACATAACACTACCGTACGATCACGCTTCTAAAAATTTAAATAAAATTTTTCAAAATCAAAATTTAACCGTGACTTACAAATCAAGTAATACTATTAAATCTCTATTAGGTAATCCTAAAGATAAAATTGACACTAACAAAAAATCCGGTATATATAAAATTAGCTGTAATGATTGTAATAAAGTTTACATCGGGCAAACTAAAAGGCAAATTGACACTCGGTTTAAAGAACATTTTTATCATCTAAAAAGCGGTAATCCCGAAAAATCTAGCGTGGCTCAACATATGTTCATTAATAATCACAAAATTAACAATTCTAACATTAAACTTTTAAAGAATATTAATAATGATAGATATTTAGATGCATACGAGAGCTTAATAATAAATAAATTTAAAAATAACTTGATGAACGCAGATTTCGGTCCCATACCAAATTCTAAATTATTCGATTTAATAGAAACTTAAATTTAATAGGACATTTTAAATCTTAAATTTCATTGGACGTTAAATCTTAGTTTTAATTGGTATTCATTCACCTGTGACTCCTATCCCTATATAATCCCAGTTCTCTCCCTTGTTTGCTCAGAGTTGTTAGACCTCTGACATGGTTTACATGTTGAGTAATCTTAACTTCTCTGCTTAAACTTTTGTTTTGTACTACTGATGATGAGAACTTAGTTCTCGAAATACGTATTTAGCTTTTAGCTTATATTATTATTTAAGGTTAAGGGGTAATTGTTTTAGTTTTATATATATTTTTAACCTTAGACTCCTCCTATTATTGTAATAGATATATTATGTTGAATATTGTGTAAAATGTGTTTTTTCATTGTTTTGTAATATTGATTGTAAATATATTTTCAAATTTTTAACAACAGATAAGCGTAGATCCATTCTTTAAGAAATCATGTTGCACAATTTCATTTTTTCAAAATTAATATGTAAGTCATAAACTAAAAACTGCGACACCTCTAATCACGCAACATTTTGCTTAGGAGACGAGACCCTTAAGCCAACGATCTCCATGTTTGCCTCACGATATAAATTTTATGGTGCTACAATGTCTAATAACGAAAGTACTAACGACTGGGCTGCTAGAGTGCGCAATTTAGCAGTTCATTGTGAATTTGATGCACACGAAATTGACATTGCGTTGAGAGATCGATTTATCGTGGGCTATCAAAAAGGATCTATACAAGATCGGTTGTTTGGAGAGAAATCTACAGCAACCTTCAGTGGAGTTGTGGAGATCGCCATCGCCAAATCAGCCGCTAAAAACAATACGTGCGATTCGGTGCAAGTACATATCTTCTTTTACATTTTATTTTTTCATACATGTTATATCTAAATAACACTAATTCCCTTTAATAAAGTGACGGATAGATTGCACTCCGATTATTCTTATATCGATGTGTAATTTTGTCAATATTTACAACTTACTTGAGAAGAATTTGATAGCTTTTTCGCAATTCAAAGTTACTCTAGTCTATAGTACTGGTGTACATTGTCCCATAATGTTTGAAACAAATTTAAGTCCTTCAACCTAGACTTGTCATCTCCATAATAGTCACAGATCAAGAACTAAGGGATTCTCCAAGTACATTTTTCTTTCATTACTCATTATTTCTGACACTGACATTTATCTGTCAGTTACAAATAATTTAAATTATCAACTATTTTTCATGACATTCTTTCGGCTGTCAAATTTATTACAACAGATTATTTTATATATTATACTTCTTTTATCTGTAAATCTATGGAATATATAATAAAATATTTAAATGTATCAGATAGAGAATTTAATTTTCTTTAATATTACCACGAAAAATTTTCAAAAAATAATATTTAGAAGATTTTTTTTCAAGAATCTTCTACTTCCGGTTGTCCAATTATTACCAAAACCTTTTCAGATCTTCCCATGAATGTCCGATTGGGAAATACGTTGTTAAACAAATTTTAAGTCTTATAGTTTTTGAGTAACCGTCCTTCCAACATCCCACACACACACATCCACACACACACACACACACACACACACACACACACACACACACACACACACACACACACACACACACACACACACACACACACACACACAGACATCATCGTAAAAATGTTAAAATCGGATTGTAGGGACCTTAAAACGTGCTTATTCAATAAAATCTGGATATGCGATTTTTAGCATGAATGCAATACCTCTCTTAGCGAGAGGTAAAAAGTTACAAAGGATTTAATTATATTTGTATTTGTATTTGTATTTGATGGGGGACCATCTGAATTAGGTCGTGATTTTTTAAAATGTTATAATTTAGGAATTGGTGAACTAAATTTTATAAATATTTAAAATGATATTGAAAAATTAAAACGTAAATTTACAAATTTATTTTCACCTGGACTAGGAACCTTTAATAAAGGTTTAGTTGCATTAAAATTAAAAGATAAAAATGTATCACCAAAATATTTTCGACCACGCCCACTACCTTACGCTCTGAAGTCTAAAGTTGAACAGGAACTAAATCATCTCGTAAATCATTTATTGGAAGCTGGAATAATTTCTCCTGTAGACTTTAGTGCGTGGGGTACGCCAATTGTTCCTGTATTAAAAAAAAGATGGTACGGTGAGAGTGTGTGGTGATTTCAAAGTGACGATAAATTCAAATTTAGAAATAGATCAGTACCCACTCCCACGTATCGAGGACATCTTTGCAAGTTTGGAGGGCGACAAATATTTTTCAAAAATAGACATCACAAGCCTATCTCCAGTTTAGAAGAGAAATCTAAGGAATTAATGACCATAAGCACATATAAAGCATTATTTCGCTATAATAGATTACCGTATGGAGTTGCTCCTGCGCCTGCCAAATTTCAAAAAATTATGGAATCTGTAATGCAAGGTCTAAGTAATGTTGCAGTTTTTATTGATGATATATTAATTACTGGAAAAAACGAACAAGAACACATTCATAACTTAGAAAAGGTATTAAATCGTTTAGATAATGCAGGATTCAAAATTTCTCTAAAAAAATGTTCATTCTTTCAATCTAAACTTACATATTTAGGCCATGTAATAGATAAAAATGGATTACATACTTCGGATGATAAAATCAATGCTATAAAAAATGCTCCAATTCCGAAGTCTGTAACCCAGCTAAAGTCATTTTTAGGCTTAGTAAATTACTATGCTAAATTTGTACCCAGAATTTCAGCAATATTAAGTCCTTTATATGAATTATTAAAATCTTCAAGTAAATGGTGTTGGTCTAATAATTGCAATATTGAATTTAATAAAATTAAATCAATCTTAATACAAAGGCCAGTTCTGGTTCATTTTAACCCTAAACTGCCAATAATTTTGACGGTAGACGCCAGTGATTACGAGATAGGGGCAGTAATGGCGCATCGTATGCCCGAAAATACTGAGAAACCTATTGCGTACGCTTCCCGTACGTTAAATGAATCTCAGCGAAAATACGCGCATATAGAAAAAGAAGCGTTTGCTATCATTTTTGCAGTTGATAAATTTAATCAGTATTTATATAATATGAAATTTATATTACGTACGGATCATAAACCGTTACTTACAATTTTTCACCCAGAAAAAGGTATTCCGCAATTTTCGGCTAATCGCCTACGCACATGGGCAGTAATATTATCTATTATAGGTATGACATTGAATATGTTAAATCTGAGGCAAATAGCGCTGATAGTTTGCCAAGGTTACCTGTAAACAGTACTGAAGGAGAAAACTTTGACGTTGATTATATTAATTATTTTTCCTATAATGAAGATTTTCCAATCAATTTCAAAACGGTGAAAGAATCAATGCAAAATGATGAAATTTTAATAAAAGTTTTAAATTTTGTCAGTAAAGGTTGACCGAAGGCAGAAATACCGAAATAACTTAAAACATTCTATCGCATACGTAATGAAATTAGCATTCACGATGAATGTTTGTTATGGAACAATTGTTTAATAATTCCAATAACTTTAAGAAATAAATTACTGAACGATTTACACATTTCTCACATGGGAATCGTAAAAATGAAGAGTGTAGCTTGTTCGTACTTTTGGTGGTCGGGATTAGACCGAGACATTGAGAATTTGTCGAAAAATTTTAATTCATACATATTAAATAAAAGCTCGCCACCTAAAGTAGAGTTAAATCCGTGGCCATGGCCAATAGAACCATGGAGTCGATTGCACATCGACTATATGGGTCCATTTCTAAATAAATACTTTCTAATCATATTAGATGCACATTCAAAATGGATTGAAGTATTTGCTGTTACTTCAATCACGTCCGAAATGACGATTGAGATACTTAGGAGTTGTTTCGCCCGCTTTGGTCTACCAAGAACAATAGTATCTGATAATGGAACCCAGTTCACAAGTGAACTATTCCAAAAATTTCTAAAAATGAATGGTATTCACCACATAACATCACCACCCTTTAATGCCTCATCTAATGTGCCGCAGAAAACTCTGTTAAAACAATTAAAAACGCGCTAAAGAATGCTATAAATAATAACAATTGAAACGTATCAACTAATTTATTAATTTCAAACTTTTTGTTTGATTACCGTACTACCAAACACTGTACCACTTGTGTCTCACCTTCTTATTTATTGTTAGGTAGAGAATTACGTTCACGATTTCAATTGCTAGACTGGCGCGATGAGTGTATTAGCGACGAAATAAAAAGTAGAGTAAATAAGCAACAAGAAAAACAAAGTGAAAATTGGAAAGGAACTAGAAAGGTAAATTTTGAACCGGGGGAGATAGTACTAGTTAAAGATCACAGAAAACTAAATAAAACAGAATGGGTCAAGGGTACATTAGTTAAGAAAATTGGAAAAAATGTATATTATGTAAACATACCAGAAATAGGTAAAATGTGGAAACGACACAGTAGTTAAGGAAATTCTCAATAAAACCGTCAACTCATTTACCTCTTTCTGGTGTAGTACAGGAAAATGATAATTTAGAGAAAAATATGCCAACGGACGAGCAGAGAGCTCAAAGACAAAATGACAGACCTGTTAGAGAAATTAAAATTCCTAACCGTCTTCAATATGATGTCAATTTTGAGCAAAATGGTTAGTTATGTAAGTGATTTATGTATTATGGGATTTTGGTAAATTTAGGTAGGGAGGATATGTAGTGTATCATACAGTTGGCAATATTTTTTATTTATATGTTTAAATATTAAGATTCTACTTGCAGCAGTCGTAGCACGTCAGCCAGACAATAAACTGTACTTGTGTGTGTCAATAAATCTCATAGTTATAAATATTGGTGTGTTAACACAAAAAGCCTTCCACTCCACCACAATTATGTAAGAAAGTTATTTGGTGCTGTAGAGACATCGTGAAATGAAATAAAATTTGTCAATAATTGGAAACTAAATTATAATTTTTTATTAAGCAATGATGCTGTAAAATTTATATATTTCACCGGCTTATCAGTAGAACATTAATGTTCCATATGATTTGTTAAATCCCACAGTTAAGGTAACTGCACCAGTTATTGACACTGATCCAGTTATAGACACCAAATTCAAATAAATAGAAATATTAAGCATTTACCAAGACTTTCTTTGAATATCATACTTTGGACGACATCTAAAAGTTTTATTTAGACATAAGTTTGAAAGGATCGGTAATATAGTCTCCTATTCACGTAATAATTTAGTTCAAATATGTTCCCGCTAGGCAATTACCAGAAAAAGCAAGTTTCGTAGTAAATAGTGTTAAGGAGCGCGGTAATTTTATATGTGTTTTATAGCGAAGAAACAAAAATAATTTTATTGACAATCAATTCAGGTAAGTTTTAAATAGCATATTTTAATATTTTTACTCATTTTTACGATGGGATCTTATGTTTTTTCTTTAAATAAATACTGTCAATAACTGGAACACATCAAACATCTAATTGTATCAGTTACTGATACAGGTGTCAATAACTAATGAATTACATTGTATATTTAATTTGTTGTTTATAACTGTATTATATGTTTCATTATATATCAACCACTTATTATAAATCAATTATATATTTTATTTTCATGGTACTAGTTATTGACATACTCTTTTTTTCTTCAATAGTCTTTTTCAATTAAACATAAAATGTTGTCTATAACTGTATCACCCAATGTGACGAAAACTAATACATTAATGTATTAGTAACTAGTGTAATAACTTAATTTTATATTTTACAATATTTATTTCTCATTTTATATTTTATTATGATAAATATAAACAAATACTGTAGTTTATTCTTTAATCTTACTTGTTAAATGAATTGACTGTAAATATTTTTTACGGGTTTATTAATACAAACAATTACTTTTGGAGGTCAATAATTACATCAATAATATGTCAATAAGTGGGTCTTTTATTTTCAATATAATTTTTCATTTGGGAAACATGGCAAAAAGTTTACAATATTCGGTAGATGCAATGACAAATGCATTAAATGCAGTAAAGAATGGTATGCCTATTTTAACCGCTAGCAAAACGTTCAGTGTTCCTAGAACTACTCTGCTATATAAACATAAAGGCATTTCACCTGTTGCCAGAAAAATGGGCCCTGAAACGATCCTTAGCAAAGAGGAAGAGGACCTATTAGTACAATGGATATTTCATATTGCTAAATGCGGTTTTCCCGCAACTAAAATTCAACTTCTGGACAGTGTTCAGTTACCAACACCCTTCAAGGATTCTTTATTTTGGCCATCGCCAACTTCAAAGGATAGTAGTGCGAAGAGAAGAGTACGCGAAAAAATTCCTGCCATGACATCGTCACAACAATGGCAGGAATATTATAAGAAGAAAGAAGAAAAAAAAGAGATTATAGAGAAAGAAAGTAGAAAAAGAAAACGCCTGGAAAATAAACAGAAAAGAAATAATGAAAATAGGAATAAAAAAGCTAAGAACATGGAAGATGACCTATCAGATTTATCATCTGATTCTTTTGATTTTGCTGGAAATCAGTTAATAGTAAATTCATTTGTTATAATGAAATATGAAAACAATTTCTTTCCTGGGCAAATCATAGAAGTTACTGAAGACGACGAATATAAAATTAAATCAATGGAAAAGAGTGGTGGAAATTGGAAATGGCCAAAAAAAGAAGACGTTTTATTATACAATAAAGATGATATAATACAAATCATAAATGAACCAAAATTAATTAATAACAGAGATATATATATATATATATATATATATATATATATATATATATATATATATATAAAGTAAAACAAATGAGTAATTTTAAAAATTAGATTAATGTTAATACGTGTACTTAATTTGTATTTTGTTATAATTTAAAGTTCATTTGTACCAAAGGACAAAAATTTGATATTTTATACATTATTTCAAATATAATTTTACTTTTATTAATAAAATGCGTTTTCATTTACAAAGATAAGTAATATTATGTCGATATCTGGTACGTGCATGTGTCAATAATGACCTCTTGTCCTTTTTTCAAGGTGTCAATAACTACATCACAGGTTTGCAATTTATTTATTTCAGAATATTATTAATTATCATGAAAAAAATATTAAAACTTGTTATTTATTACAATTTATAATTATCAAAGAATATGACAGCACTTTTAGGTGTGCTCTAATGTTTCGATTTTGTTTGTAACTTGAACATAAAAATTTCTTTAGCTGTTAAGGTGTCAATAACTGGTGCAGTTACCTTATGCCAAAGTTGAAATACAGATATTTCCAAAAAACGTCAAAGAAATCTAAATTTAATAATTTAATATCCAGACAAATTATGTATGACTTTAATAAGATTAAGACGTGGATATGCACTAAAAGAAATTTCATTATTTTTTTCCGTCTCTCTCAACAGTGGAATTTGTAGTTTACATGGATCCCAGTTCATGTTTTTTTCAAATTGAAACGATGAAATCGAATTTGTTTTCCCTCCGTGACAATCAGAAAGATTCGATTCCGCAATGTTTCATTAATAACAATCATTAGTCCAGGAAGAACTCTACAACATCAACTCCGAAGCACAGGCATGGAAGTACATAAGTAAAGAAAGAAGAAAAAAAATCCACGTAGGTGAGAATATCGCAGAAGAACAATGGGAACAACATTTCAAGACATTACTACAAGGAGTAGAAGAAAGACCAGTATTAGCTGACTTTAATGTACATTTAAATGTAAACGAAGAAAATAGCATTACAGAAGATGAAGTAAGAGCACAAATACGCAAACTAAAAAATCTGATGTGGCCAGCACAATACCTTCCGTCAATCCTGTGTATTATGTACAAATTCAATAGATAAATTTTCTTGCGAAAGATTCTAAATTTTTGGTATTATGTGATTCTCTTTCTCGGCAACTGAATTCCATACTCATGATAACAAACAAACCACATGAAATAAGAAAATTATGAAATTTTGAATGAAAAATTATAACACTTAACACTTGTCAGTTATGGATATAATTAATTGCTGTCATTTTGACACAGGTCCCCATATCTGCTTGCCAAAGTCAGCAAAATCATGTTACTGCACGCGGCCCCATACATAAATTTTCTTGCAAATGATTCTATATTTCCAGTAAAGTTATTTCATAAACAAACTATGCAAATTGCACTAGACACTGACATCTTCTTCTTTAGTTTTTCCCATTCGTTAGGGGGTCGCTATTTTTTATTTTCTTCTTCCACTCATTTTTGTTTTCCGTGTCGTCCTCATTCAGTTCCTTTTCTCTCAAGTCTTCTGCAATACAGTCTTTTCATCTTATATTTGGTCTTCCTATGTTTCTTCCACCTTCTATTAATATATTCATCTCTCCTCATAACATGTTCAAACCAATGTAATCGTCTCTCTTATATCTAGAAACTTCTAACACTAGAGTTACTTCTCTTTTTCTTTCATTGATTTACATTTTATTGATACTGACATCTGTCAATAATTTGAATTACCTTAATATATTAGCAGTTTCCATGGTTAAGTTTAGCATAGCTGGCTGAATTATGAAATTTATATCAAATTTATTATCTTTATTCTTCTTTAACTCTATATCTGTTGAATAACAAATATAAAATGCAATCATATCGTATAGATAATAATATATTCTTTAAGTTATAATAACATTTAACTGAGTTTTCCAAGAAAAACTATTAAAATCTTCAAATGAGGGTACTTCCGGTTGACCAATTATAACCAAAATCTAAACAGGTCTGCATATGGTTGTAAGGAAGAGGAATACGCAAGAATTGTAATTTTTGGAATTCTAGTATTGGAGATATCGTGTCCGAAACGGCGGGGACACACACATACATACACACACACATACACACACACACACACACACACACACGCACACACGAACACACACACACACACATACAGACATCATCGTAAAAATAGTAAAATCGTATTGTAAAGACCCTAAAACGTGCTTATTCAATGAAAACTAACCACCGAATTTTTTGACCAAAGACAATACCTTCCTTACCTAGAGGTGACAGAAGGTAAAAAGAATAAAGCGCAAGGTGAAGACGAAATTCCAAACGAAGCTTGGATTCATGGAGGAGATAAAACATTAAAAACTATAACACACATTATAAATAAAGTCTGGAAAGGAAATAAGTTCCCAATACGATGGATTAAAGGAATAATTGTGCCGATACATAAAAAAGGAGACGCAAGTACAACAAGCAATTATAGAGGAATTACCATCTTAAATACCTTGTACAAAATCTACGCAATGGTACTGAACCAGAGACTTCAAGATGAATTAGAAACCAAAGGTATCCTACCAGACACACAAGCCGGATTCAGACAACAAAGATGTACTACGGACAATATATACATTTTAAACTACCTAGTCGAACAACAGCTCGCAAAAGAAAAAGGAAATTTATTTACCTTTTTCATAGATTTCCAAGCAGCATTCGACAAAGTAGACAGAGAAATATTATTCAAAACTATGAAAAACAAAGGAATAGATGATCACTTAATAAATAAAATACAAGCAATATATAGGGAAACATCAAATGTAGTAAGAACAAGTCAAACGTTGACAAAGGAATTTTGGACCGTAGCAGGTCTAAGACAAGGATGTCCTCTAAGCCCAACTCTCTTCGCAATATACGTATCAGACATAGAGGAACACTTTCAGAAAGGGCAAACAGGAGGAGTAATTGTTAATAACACTAAATTCTGGACCCTAGCATATGCAGACGATCTGATACTATTGGCTAAAACGCATAAAGAGATGGAATCAATGATGAAAAGATTAGACACATACCTACAAAAAAAGAAAATGTCATTAAACATAAGCAAATCAAAAATAATGAAGTTTAAAAAAGGTGGAGGCAGGGAGAAAGAAGCCAAATGGAGATGGAGAGGAGAAAAAATAGAACGAGTGAAAGAATTCAAGTACCTGGGCTACACATTTAAACAAAGTAGTGGGTCAGAAAAACATATAGAACAGATAGTAAAAAAGGCCAACACAGCAATAAAAGAAGTTTGGAGTATAGCAGAGAGGAAATTTAAAAACAATTACAAAATAAGAGTAATGATGTTTGACTACATCATTAAAAATATAATCATGAACGGAGCCGAGATCTGGGGTTGGAAAGAAGAGGAAAAAATTGAACAGATACAGTTAAAATATCTCAGATGGACGTTAGGACTGGATAGACATACTCCTCAATACATTGTTTTAGAGGACAGAAACAGAAATAAATTACGAATAGAATCTGGACGCAGAGCGGTAAAATATGAAGAAAAAATTAGAAATGGTGATCCAAGCAGAATTATTCACCAATGCTGGAAGGAAATTAAGAAAAAAGAAGAAAGAAAACTGTCACCAACCAAATGGGAGATCCAAAGGAAAAACTACTTTGAAAGAAACGGCTACTCAACTACGGAAGTGGAAAGGAAGAGGAGAGAGAATATCAACATAAGCATCGAGTTAATCAACAGAGACCAAGACATACAGAAACAAAATCAAAACGAGAAGATCAAAGACTCAAGATTCAACAAATTTTACAAAAATATCAAGACAATAGGCTTGCCAGAATATTTAACAAATAAAAATGGAAAGGAGATTAAACTGATAGCCAGATTAAGATGCGGTAACGAAGAAAATAACAATAAATACTGGATGAAGGAGGAAGACCGGTTATGCAGAATGTGTAAAGAAAATGAAGAAACCCTAATATACTTATTGTATAATTGCAGATATATGCCAAGACAAACCTGCAGTCCATATCACTTTCTAGACGAGGCCGGGGAAGGGGAATCATGGTTAAAAGCACTAAGGAGAAAAAGAGAAGAAATGAAATAAAAAAATAAAATAAATTGATATTGGTAAACGTATGTATTGTATATAAAATCCAACCATATGTATTGTTATGAACAGTTTGTAAGAATTCAAAGCTGAGAAGCATGAATTAAATAAAAACTAACTAACTAACTAACTAATAACAATCATTACACATAATAACTTAACCAAACTTTGCTGACTAAATAACAAATTATGGGATCAACGGGGAGGTGCTGAAGAGGGAAAGCATTTGATCGACTCAGCCATGGTATATCACCTCGCTCTTTCTAAAAATTTCTTGTCCCTTTCTAAATTGTGTGGTGGGAGGTCAGCTGCCGATCCGCCGCCGATGACGTCAAAATCATAAGTCCCCATTGTGGAAAATGTAGAAAAATAAAAATTCGGCCCAAGAATCAGATGATGGCTCCACTACCGAACTGTAGACTAGCTTATGGTAAAAGAGCGTTTACTATGTGTGGATTAGGCTATTTTAGACCCCTTGAGGTTACGGTTGGACGATAACATCATAAAAGATATGACTGTTTATTCACTCGTGCGATTCACTTAGAAATTGTCTACTGTCTACTAATTCTTGTATAATGGCTATAAGAAGTTTATTGCTAGAAAAAGTCACCCAAAAACATTTTTTTCGGACAATAGCATAAATTTTGTGGGGACAGAACGAGAACTCAAGAAAGCCCTGAAAGAGTTGTCTCAAGATGAAATAAAGGCAGAATTGGCTCCAAAGGAAATTAAATGGGTTTTCAACCCACCACATGCTCCCCATACGGGGGGGAGCTGGAAAAAACTAGTCCGATCAGTGAAGTCAACAGTAAAATGGATCCTAAAAGAAAAATATCCACGGGAAGAGGTTTTGCAGACAGTGTTCGCAGAGGCTGAAAGAATTGTCAATGGACACCCACTTACTTACGTATCAACGGATCCAAATGATACACCGGCCTTAACACCAAATCATTTTCTATTGGGAACTCCAGATGGAAGCCAGCCAACAGGGAAGTTTGATGACAAAGATAACACTCTCAATAAATTTGGAGACAATCGTCACGTCTAGCTGAACAGTTCTGGAAAAGATGGTTAAGAGAATTCTTGCTCATCTTGGCTTGTCGTCAGAAATAGTATGAACTTGTAGACAATCCTAAAATAAGAGATTCGCAGATGACCTGAAGACAAAGGGAGGAATGGCCTTTGGGCGTCATTGAAGAAGTGTTCCCTGGAGTTGACGGACTTATCCGAAAAGTCAGAATCAGGACATCAACCAGTTCATACACGCGACCCCTCAACAAAATATGTATATTTGGACATAATGATGAAGGTTTGGGACATACTAGCTCCAAACTGGGGGGGGGGGGGGTTGTGTAGCAGCGCCAAGTTAGCTGTGAAAAAATAATAAATAAGGCATTTTTTTAGATCTTTTAAAATTAAAAATAATAACATACATTGTAACAAAAAACTTAAAATATATGAAGTTAATAATCGTGTGTATTTGTATTCTTCTTCATTAAATAGCATTGTACAGTAAGTAAATGTAATTTTGTGACTAAAAGTGGGTTTACTTGTGACACCTGAGATTGATCTTGGATTTTCGGCGATTGTAATTGTGAGAGAGCATCGAACCATTTTCATAAAGGCCATCCGCGCAATAACAGCGTGTTTCATTTGGAAATTATAGTTACTATCAAATACTAAGGAACCGAAAGTAACAATGTCGAACTACTTCCGCTATTATATAGAGGAGTTTACATACTGTAATATATAAGAATCTTCGTTGTGTCAGTTTATGGTCCATCAGAGTCAGAAAGTGATCTTGAAAAAGATCAGTTTTGGAATACGGTAAACAGCGTGATTGATTTGTGTGATCCGGGTGAGAAAGTGATAGTGTGTGGTGATTTAAATGGGTGGGTGGGTGTTAAACGAAGTATATCTGAGAATGTATTGGGACGTTTTGGTGATTGTCGAGTGAATGGCAATGGTGAGAGAATTGTTTCATTTTGTTTGGAGAGGAACCTCTTCATTTCGAATTCCAATTTAAACATAAGTTAGCTCACATATATACCTGGGAGAATGTGGTTCAGAATAAACGTAGTGTGATTGACTTCGTTATATATGATGAGTGATTGAGGAGTATGGTAATAGATACGCGTGTGAAACGAGGCGCTGAATTGGGTACGAATGATCATTATTTGGTTGTATCGCGAATGCGATTGAATAAATTTTGGAGAATGAAGGTGAAAAGTTCCGGGAAAATGTTTCGCATAAAATCCTTTGCTCTTTTGAATGAAGATGTAAGAATGCAATATGTTGAAAGGTTGAATGAATCTTTGCCCAAATGTGAGTCTAATTTTGATTGTAATATAAATGAAGTTTGGATGAAATTTAAGGATTCCCTCCTCAAATGTGCAAAAGAAGTTTGTGGTGAAAGCAGATTAGGCTCTTGTCCGAAAAATGCATGATGGAATGATCAGGTGAAGGAAGCGATTGCTGAGAAAAAGAGGGTATATTTGAAGTTTTTAAATGTTATGGATTCGCCTGGGCGTTTGCGTGAAGAATGTTTGTTAGAGTATAAAATAAAGAATAAATAGGTGAAGCAAGTGGTGAGAGAAAGTAAAAAGCGATGTGATGACATGTTGAGTGAAAGGTTGACAAATGATTTTATTACGAATAAACGACTGTTTTGGTTGAGTGTGAAGAGACTGCGGGGTGAAGTGGTCGAGTTGTGAAAGCTGTGAGAAGTGCGAATGGAGAGTTATTGTGGAATGAATCAGATGTGAGGAATAGATGGTGCGAGTATTTTAAAGGTTTTTATGGAGGTGAGATTGAGAGGGATGATGGTAACAAAACTGGCAGTGAAAATGATAATGCAGATGATTATGATATAGATGAATGTGACGTATGTGATGCATTGGCACGTTTAACGAATAGTAAGGCTGCGGGTTTGGATGGGATTACAAATGAGATGTTAAAGTATGGAGGAGAGAAAGTTTTTGAATGGTTAATTTATTTATTTAGATTTTGTTTGAAACGTAGTGTGGTTCCTGAAGATTGGAAAAAAGCTGTTATTTGCCCATTATTCAAAGGCAAAGCAGTTCGAGTGAATGTACGAATTTTCGCGCGATAAGTTTGTTGAGTGTAGTAGGGAAACTTTTTGGTAAGGTTTTAATTCATAAGGTGCGAACTTTAACAATTTCAAAAATTAGTGACGTTCAGGGTGGTTTTTTGCCTGAGAGGGGATGTGTCGATCAATTGTTTGCTCTTCGTATGGTTGTTGAGAAGTCACTTGACAAGAACAAGAAGGTGTTCTGTGGCTTTCTTGATTTAATGAAGCCGTATGATAGCGTTCTTCGAGATACTTTGTGGGATGTACTCAGAGAGTACGGTGTGAATGGAAACTGGTTGGGAGCGATTCGAGCGTTGTATGAAGGTAGTGAGGCTGCTGTGAGAATAGATGGTAGGTTGAGTGATTGGTTTCGTATAAATGTTGGTGTGAAACAGGGTTGTGGTATGTCTCCGTGGTTGTTCAATTTGTATATGGATGTGTTATTGCGGAGAGCTTTGAGTGAAATGGATGGTGTACATATTGGTGAAAGTGTAGTGCCTGCGTTAGCGTATGCTGATGATGTAGTTGTTTTAGGAGAAAATGAAGAGCAACTCAGGAGTATGATAGAGAGAATACATGTATTTGGAAGTAGTATGAATCTGATGTTGAATGTTGATAAATCCAAAGTGATAGTATTTGAAAAGAGTAAATTGGTGACTGAGTGCAATGTGTTGGTGGATGGAGTGGAACTGGAGCAGGTAAATTAGTTTGTATATTTGGGTAGCATGATGTCGAGGGATGGTCGAATTGATCGAGAGATACAAAGGAGAGTGAGTGCGGGATGTAAGGTAATGGGTGCTCTGGGTACGTTTGCACGAAACGTTAACGTATCAAGGGATGCTCGGTTAAGTGTATATAATGGAGTGCTAGTGCCTGCTTTGATGTATGGACGCGAATGCTGTGCATAGACGGGGAAGCATAAAAAGAGAGTGACTGGAAATGAGGCATTTACGTGGTGTATGTGGGTATGTTAGACGGGATCGCGTGAGGAATAATTTGGTGTATGAAGAGTGTATGGTTAGTGTGAGGTTGGCAACCCTTAGTTTTGTTTTGGATATTTACCATATTGGCAACACTCACGATCCGGCAACAGACGTGAAGAACGTGTCTGGTAATAGAAATGGCGAACAAATAAATAGTTGTTTATTATATATAAAACGTGTGTGTTTTTATGGCAAAGACCTCACATATTGGCGACGAGGTGAAAATAACCTAACAGAAAAGCCGTTCGAAGACAATCTGATTGCAAGGCGCGTTGGATGTACCAGATATTGACGGATATAAAAGGCATTTTGAGGTTAAGTGATAATCAACGACATGGTGTCGACAGAGGATTACCAAAACCTGCAGCAACAGCTGGCGGTCGCGCAAGAAACACTGCAGCAACAGCAAAAGCTGATTGATGAAAAAATAGAAAGGATGACTGCAATGCAAAACACAGAAGGTATGTTAGAGAAAGAAGTCGAATTACTGCGACAAATCAAGACAGCACCGCAGGTAAAATTGCATTCAACAATCGGTTCATTATCATAGTTTCGTATTGGTGAAGATTGGGAATTGTACGAAGCCCGACTTAATATTTTGTAGGAAATGATGTGCCCAAAGAGAAAAAGGTAGCGACACTTATTACGTTGATCGGGGCCGACGCATTCAAGATTTTGAACGATCTGTGTGATCCTGTATCGCCCGATACAAAAACATTTGTGCGAAATCTTAAAAAAACAGTTCGCGCCTAAAGTATCAGTATACAAAGAGAGGTTAGAATTTTACAGTCTGGGTCAAGGAGAACAAGAAACTGTCAACCAATGGTTCGCTCGATTGAAAAGCAAAGCGGTTAATTGTAAATTCGGAGCATTACTTGACCATGTACTGAGAGACAGGTTTGTCACCGGACTTCGTAGAGGACCTATTTTAGATAGGGTGTGTGAAGAAGATCACACGACATCTTTGGAAGCCATCGTAGACGTCGCGAGAAAAAAAGAAGCAGCTGTTATCTTTTCGAGGCAGACAACAACGACGGTCAACAAAATCCAATGTATAACCAAAGCACGAGGAGGAAAGAAGAGAGATAGCAGTTCATACGGCGCAAATAAAGAATCGATGACACAAAGCAAGAAGCAGAGGACGTGCAACCACTGTGGGGGCTCACAACACGACTTCACAAAATGTAAGTACAGAGTCTATAAGTGCAAAATTTGCAAAAAATTGGGCCATTTAGCCAAAGTTTGCAAAAATAAGAAGAGCGTCACCAAAGAAACACATTATGTGGAGACTGATGACGCAGGTTCAGAGTTCATCGACATGTTTCGTGTGGAAGACGACGATACCACAGAACCATCAATAGTCAAGGTTCAAATTAACGGCGTATTAATAGATGTAGAAATCGATTCGGGCGCCGGGAGGTCGATCATTCCGGTACGAGTTTTTGAGAAGAAGTTTCCACATGAACGGTTGCAAGATTCAGCTGTGAAACTGAAGCTGTATGACGGCACAATTATGAATACATTGGGACAGTTCAACGTGAACATACAGTATAAAAATCTGATGTGGCCAGCACAATACGTTCCGTCAATCCCGTGTATTATGTACAAATTCCATACATAAATTTTCTTGCAAAAGATTATAAATTTTTGGTATTATGTGATTCCCTTCATCGGCAACTGAATTCCATACTCCTGATAACAAACAAACCACATGAAATAAGAAAATTATGAAATTTTGATTGAAAAATTATAATACTTGTCAGTTATGGACATAATTAATTGCTGTCATTTTGACACGGGTCAAAGTCATGTTACTGCACGCGCCCCATACATAAATTTTCTTGCAAAAGATCCTATATTTCCAATAAAGTTATTTCATTAACAAACTATGCAAATTGCACTTGACACTGACATCTTCTTCTTTAGTTTTTCCCATTCGTTAGGGGGTCGCTATTTTTTATTTTCTTCTTCCACCCATTTTTGTTTTGCGTGTCGTCCTCATTCAGTTCCTTTTCTCTCAAGTCTTCTACAATACAGTCTTTTCATCTTATATTTGGTCTTCCTATGTTTCTTCCACCTTCTATTAATATATTCATCTCTCCTCATGACATGTTCAAACCAATATGTAATCGTCTCTCTTATATCTAGAAACTTCTAACACTAGAGTTACTTCCCTTATTCTTTCATTGATTTCATTTTATTGATACTGACATCTGTCAATTTGAATTACCTGAATATATTAGCAGTTTCCATGGTTAAGTTAGCATAGCATTTATATAAAATTTATTATCGTTATTCTTCTTTAACTCTATATCTGTTGAATATCAAATATAAAATGCAATCAAATCGTATAGACAATAATATATTCTTTAAGTTATAATAACATTTAACTGATTTTTTCAAGAAAAACTGTTAAAATCTTCAAATGAGGGTACTTCCGGTTGACCAATTATAACCAAAATCTAAACAGGTCTGCATATGGATGTAAGGAAGAGGAATACGCAAGAATTGTAATTTTTGGAATTCTAGTATTGGAGATATCGTGCCCGAAAACGCGGTCACACACACACACATACACACACACACACACACACACACATACACACATACACGCACACACGAACACACACACACATACAGACATCATCGTAAAAATAGTAAAATCGTATTGTAAAGACCCTAAAACGTGCTTATTCAATGAAAACTCACCACCGAATTTTTTGACCAAAGACAATACCTTCCTTACCTAGAGGTGACGGAAGGTAAAAAAACGCAGCGAATGGTACATTTATCGTGGTGGAACGAGGTGCAAGGACAATCCTTGGACGTGATTTAATGTACAAGCTGGGGTTCAGCATTCATTGTATCAACAATATTCAGGCGGGTGACAAGGAGCTTGACGACCTGCTGAAAGAATACTCCGAACTGTTTGATGGTAAGTTAGGGCGTTTCAACGGTGGACCAGTTGAACTTCTCCTAAAATAAGGCGCCAAACCAATTTACCACAAACCAAGGCAACTGTCCTTCGCCATGAAGGACACGGTGGGAAGCCAATTAGACAACTTAGAAGAAGCGGGAGTGATCACGAAGATCGACGACAGTGAGTGGGGTACACCACTTGTTCCAGTGTTGCAGGCAAACGGAGACTTGAGGATCTGCGGCGATTATAAAGTCACGATCAATAAAGAAATAGAAGATGTCAAGGAACCGCTTCCACGCATCGAAGAGGTGTTCGCAGAATTGGGAGGTGGCGAGCACCAAACTCGATCTTGCTGCTGCGTACAACCAACTAGAGGTGACAGAAGAAACTAAGAAATTATTAGCATGGAGCACCTACAAGGGAATTTACGCTGTCAATCGTTTACCCTTTTGGTCCGAAACCAGCAGCGGCAATCTTTCAGAGACGAATGCGAAAAGTATTACAAGGTGCAAAGGGTACAGTTTCCTACACAGACGACATCATTGTTACTGGCAAGGACAGGAAAGAGCATCTGGCTAACCTTCGCGAAGTATTGCAACGACTTGCCAACGCAGGATTCAAATTGAGCCTTAATAAATGTAAGTTCTTTCAGGAGGATATAACATTTTTTGGCCATCGAATCAATCGCCATGGGTTATTCAAAGATGAAAAGAAGATTGAGGCCGTGATTAAAGCGCCACGACCAATAAACCCTACTCAGGTCAAGGCGTTCATCGGGATGGTTAACTAATACGGAAAATTTATACCAGAATTAGCTAAAATTGTATCACCACTTCATAAACTGCAAGACGAAAGTACCTTTAAATGGACAAAGGAATGTCAAGATGCTTTCGCCAAGGTTAAAAGAGAAATCACCGCTGACAGGAATTTAGTTCATTTTAACCCGGATCTACCTTTAAAATTAGTGTGTGACGCGTCTAACGAGGGAATAGGAGCAGCATTGTTGCACGTGTTTGCGGATGGATCGGAGAAACCAATCGCATTTACATCGCGAGTGCTAAAAACGTCAGAGAAAAATTACGCAGTCATACATACGAAAGCCTTAGTCATCTACTGGGGTGTTTGCAAATTTTATCAATACATCATGGGCAATGAGTTTTTGTTGTGTTCAGACCACAAACCTCTAAACGCACTTTTCGGGGAACACAATGGAATTCCGACAATGGCAGCAGACAGGTTATAAAGATGGGCGTTATTCCTCAGTGGATTCAATTACAAGTTCCAGTACATCAAAGGTGAGGAAAACGGGGCGGCAGATGGATTGTCGAGACGACCATTTAACACAACGGAAACGCCACCTGAAGTTCATGATTACTTAAATTTCATGTGTGAGGACAAACTTCCCATGAATGCTGATGATATCAGGAAAGCGACACGAGTCGACCCACAGCTAAGTAAAGTTTTTTTTATATGTGCGAGATGGATGGCCTGTAGAAGGCGACGATGAACTCAAGCCTTACCGACACAGAGCGAATGAGTTGAGCATCGAGAAAGGCGTACTCATGTGGGGATATCGCGCTCTGATTCCTGCAAAATTACGAAATAACATGTTTTAGAAAATGCACGGGGCACACCTCAGCATAAACAAAATGAAAGCAATCGCGAGACAATATTTTTGGTGGCCAAATGTCGACCTTTGCAAAAAATCCCGAGAAGGTAAAGCTCGAGAAATTTCCGAGTGCAAAGAAGCAATTTGAAAGAATCCATATAGACTTTTTGGGTCCATTCAAGGGCAAGATGTACCTCGTGATAATAGATGCATACTCGAAATGGCCTGATATTTTCGAGATGTCCAGCACGGACACCGAGAAAACCATCGGAAAGTTGCGTGAAGTATTCAGTAGGTTCGGATTACCGGAAACGCTGTTCTCGGACAACGGGACACAGTTTCACTCTGCTGAGTTCGTAGAGTTCTGTAAAAACAACGGCATCACGCACCGAACTACATCACCTTACCATCCAGCGACGAATGGTCAGGCAAAAACATGGTCGGAACCTTCAAAAGCAGTTTAAAGAAGAGTTTCGAGGATCCAAGGAATGCAGGTGTTAAGGTAAAACACGCTAATTCAAAGATTCATAGCATCATATAGAAACACGCCTCACTCAACAACCGGTGAGACACCAGCGAAAATAATGCTCGGAAGAGAAGTGCGAACAAGACTTACATTCCTACACAAATCGCGAGCAGACGACATAGCTGAGCAACAAAAGAAGTATTTTCCTGGAACCAGAAATGTCGACTTCAAGGAGGGCGAGGACATCTACCTAAGAGACTACAAGAACCCCATGAAGCCAACGTGGAGAAGAGGAACCATAAAATCGAGATTGGGTAGCAGAACATTCGTGTGCGAACCAGAAGGAAGCGAGGGTGCATTGGTTAAGAGACACAAGGATCAAATAGTCAAGCGAGGCAATTTCTACGCCACAGACGCGGAGAAGGTGAAATTATCTGTTTCAGATCCAGCAAATATGACGACTGGACCGATGCCTGGAGCAGTAGACGAGCCAGCATTGGAGCCAAACGACACGGAGTTTGAAACAAGAACACCTCCAGCTGAGTTCACTGGCGACAGAAGCACAGCAAGCACTACCAATGAAGTCACACCCAGTGTTCCTATGACTCCCGTGAAGCAAAAGAGCAAGATCGTCAAACCCACAAACCAAAAAAGTGCAGAACCCGATTAGACGGATTGGAACGTCAATTCTCGACCCAAAAGAAACATAAAACCAGTTCAACGTTTGAATCTTTGAAGTTTTTTTTGTATTGGTTAAAATATGTAAATTAAGTAACATAATTTAGAAAATATTAAAATATTTATTTTTGTATCTGAAGGGGAGGATTGTGAGGTTGGCAACCCTTAGTTTTGTTTTAGATGTTTACCATATTGGCAACACTCACGATCCGGCAACAGACGTGAAGAACGTGTCTGGTAATAGAAATGGCGAACAAATAAATAGTTTACTATATATAAAACGTGTGTGTTTTTATGGTAAAGACCTCACAGTTAGGAACAATGTGATTAAGAGAGTTGGTGTGAGTCAGTTAAGATGGTTTGCGAATGTGGAGAGAATGGCGAGTGAACGGCTTGTTAAGCGTATATATCTTGGTGAAGTTGAGGGTGGCCGACCAGTGTGTAAGTGGATGGATGTGATTGGTAGGATGCTTAAAGAAAGAGAGTTTCCAAGTATGAAGAGAAGAGCATGTATGAATGCGATTATGAGTGTGGCCGAGGCGAAAGAAGTCTGCTTAGATAGGAATGTGTGGCGAAGAATGATTGTTTCCTAACTATTATTGTGATCCGGGTTCGGTATTTCGCTACCTAAAATCGGTCACTTTAATATGTTTAAGAGTAAGGATTATAAGTGTGGCCGTGGCGAAAGAAGTCTGCTTAGATAGGAATGTGTGGCGAAGGATGATTGTTTCCTAACTATTATTGTGATGCGGGTGCGGTATTTCGCTACCTAAAATCGGTCACTTTAATATGTTTAAGAGTAAGGAATATAAGTGCGGCCGTGGCGAAAGAAGTCTGCTTAGATAGGAATGTGTGGCGAAGGATGATTGTTTCCTAACTATTATTGTGATCCGGGTGCGGTATTTCGCTACCTAAAATCGGTCACTTTAATATGTTTAAGAGTAAGGATTATAAGTGCGGCCGTGGCGAAAGAAGTCTGCTTAGATAGGAATGTGTGGCGAAGGATGATTGTTGCCTAACTATTATTGTGATCCGGATGCGGTATTTTGCTACCGAAAATCGGTCACTTTAATATGTTTAAGAGTAAGAATTTGTTGTATGATGTTGATGTTGTTGATGTTGATGTTATTGTTATCGGGTTTGTGCGAACCCAGTAAGTTGGACACGCGTGATTTTATGTATGTATGTATATATTTTATATACTGCTGGTATATTAATGGACGGACACCTGTATATGGATGATAAAACTTATTTGACCCGTCCGACATTGCTACACTAAAACAGGAAATGGTAGAAAGTTCTAGAACATTAGAACAAAAATTAATAGAAAGTTCTAGAAAATCAAAAGATACTTCTAGAACACTAGAACAAAAATTAATAGAAAGTTCTACAGAGGCAAAAGAATATTCTAGAACATTAGAAAATAAATTAGACGAAAATTCTCGAACATTAAAAAAAGAATTGACCGAAACACTAGAACAAACATTAATAGAAAGTTCTAGAAAGCAGAAGAAAATTCTAAAACTAGAACAAAAATTAGAAGAAATTTCTAGAATTCTGAAGAAAACATTAGAACAAATGTTGGAAGAAAATTCTAGAGTTTTGGTGCAAATGTTAGAAAAAAAATTGGAAGAAAATTCTAGAAATATAGGACAAAAAATAATGGGAAATACTGAAGAAGGCCTGAAGATTTAAAAGAAGAGTACGACAAGAAGATCGAAGAATTACGAGAAAAAATTACTAAAATTACATCGACGTCAATGTCAAATTCCGAAGTAGGTAGGGCATAACGAATAGAAGGAAACTAGTGAAACCTGACACTAGTACAACAATTCACATTAAAACACCGGAATTTGATGAAAAATCTTCGTGGCCGAACTATTTAAAACAATTTGAAGCGGCTGCGGAAGCACATAACTGGATGCCCACGGAGAAGGCTACAGCGTTGACTGTCTCTTTGCGCGGAGAAGCCATCGACATCTTACAAACGCTGAAGGAAGAAGAACAAGAGGACTACGATCAACTAGTCAAATGGTTGGACATACGATATGACAATGCGCACCTGGAGCAGGTATACCAGACGCAGATAAGGAACCGGTATCAGAGTCCAAAAGAAAGCCTGGAAGAATTGGAAGCCGACATAGCCCGTTTGGTTCGTCTCGCATATCCTACAGCCCCTGACAGCGTTTTGGCGTGCTTGGCCACTCAGTCATTCATGTACGAAGTTCGAGACAACGAAACTCAGCAAGCACTACGATTGGTCCGCCCAAAAACTTTAATCGATGCACTGTCAAGAATTGACCGCCGACCAAAGAACCAAGGCAAAGAATTTAATTGGAAATTTACAAGATGTGGTCCAATTCGACAAGAAAACCAAAGGGAGAAGTAATATAGTTCACCATATAATAGACATTGGATACGCAAGACCCATCTGCCAACCAGCAAAAAGACTGCCATTAGCGAATCGTGGAGAAGCCGAAAGTATTATTGAGGACATGAAGATGGAAGTTGTAATCGAACCTTCTAGCAGTCCATGGGCTTCACCAGTAGTATTAGTGAAGAAAAAGAAAAATAGTTCTACACGATTTTGCGTCGATTATCGTCAACTTAATAACGTGATAAAGGAGGATAGCTACCCGCTACCCCGAATAGACGACACACTGGCCACTTTGGCTGGATCGAAGATTTTCTCCATCCTGGATCTAAATAGCGCATACTGGCAAGTAGATTTGGATACAAAGAACAAGGAGAAGACAGCCTTCACCTTCGGTAACGGACTCTGGCAATTTACCGTAATGCCATTTGGGCTCTGCAATGCCCCTGCAACGTTTGAACGACTTATGGAAACCGTATTGGCTGGGCTATCTTGGAAAACCTGTTTGGTTTATCTCGACGATATTATTGTGGTAGGACACAGGTTCGAGGATCACATGAAGAATTTGAAAGAGGTTTTCCAAAGATTGAGACAGGCTATATTGAAGCTCAGTCCAAAGAAGTGCCAAAAAGAAGTTCATTGCTTGGGACACGTGGTTTCTGGTAAAGGTATTGCAGTTGATTCGGAGAAAATAAGGGCTGTGAGTGCCTGGCCAAGTACATAGAGACAAACATGAACTTAGAGGTTTGCTAGGTTTGTGTACTTATTATTGACGATATGTACCCGGATTTGCCAACATAGCTAATCCTCTGACAAGGCTTACTGATGAAGGAAGAAGATTATCTGGGAAATGGACTGTAAAGTTGCATTTAAAGAACTGAAGCATTCCTTGACAAGCTCACCTGTCCTAAGTTATCCTTTACTTGAAGGAGAGTTTATGATGCCAGCAACGTTGGAATTGCTGACATCTTTTCCCAGAAACAGGACGGACATGAGAAGGTTATCGCATACTTTAGTAAGACATTGTCAAAACCGGGGAAGAATTATTGTGTCACCAGAAAAGAACTTTTGGCAGTCGTGAATTATTTATACGGACGAAGATTTTTGATAAGAACTGATCATGCTGCTTTAAATTGGCTGCTACAGCTCAAGAATCCAGAAGGTCAGGTGGCCAGGTGGACTGAAAGACAAGAACACGATTTCAAAATCGAGCATAGAAAAGGTACCAGCCATCGTAATACCGACGCATTGTCCAGAAGGCCACGCCAAGATGAATGCAAGCATTGTAGTCGAGTGGAAGAGAAGCATTCCATCATCGGCAGAATAACAGGCGTCGACGGTAGTAGGCAGCCCGATGAACTATGCAAGGACCAAGGAAATCACTCGACTTTGAAAATCATATTGGAAAGGAAAGCAGAAGAGAGAAAACCAATATGGGAAGACGTTGCACCACACTCACAGAGTATAAAATCGTACTGGGCCCAATGGGACTCCATGGTGATTAAGGATGACCTGTTAAAGCGTGTGGTAGAGAATGCTGATGGAATTGAGAAGAAAACTCAGTTGGTCATTCCTAAGAATAGAATACCAGACGTGTTGAAAGATATCCATGATGGATCTGGAGGTGGCCATTTTGGAGTCAACAAAACATTAGAAAGATTGCGCCAGCAAGGAGGATGTTAAAGACTGGTGCAAGAAATGTGTGGTTTGGGCTGGAAGCAACGGTCCGCATAGACGACGAAGAGCTCCAAAGCGTCAATACAACGTTGACAGTCAATTTAAGCGCATTGCGATTGACGTGGCCGGACCATTTCCAGAAAACTAAGACGGAAATAAATACATCGCAGTTGTCATGGACTACTTCACCAAATGGGTTGAAGCCTATCCATTACTCAACCAGTAAGCCACCACGGTCGCTGAAACGTTAGTGAAAGAATGTATATGCCGATTTGTTGTACCACGTGAAATTTCGACTCTGCCGTTTTCCGAAATATCTGTAAGATATTAGGAATTAATAAAACGAGGACAACAGCATTACATCTGCAGTTCGCTGGCATTATCGAACGAATGAACAGAACGATCAACCGGTTCTTGTCGAAGGGAGTCTCCAACCACCAAACAGACTGGGACCGACATCACCAAAGCTGCAAAGAAATTGAGAAGGTCCTTATGAGGTCGTTAAAAGGATAAACGACATAATATATAGAATTAGGAAATCACCTACCGGGAATGCAAGAGTAGTACACTTTAATCGGCTAGCCCTTTTCGCCGGTGACAAGACGGTTCGTCGGATCATAGCCCAGGAACCTACTTTTCAAGACTTCATGGAACAATATTCCCTTGGTCACAACGTGCGATATAACGTGACGAAAAAATAACATCGAGATCTGTTTACCGTATCTTCAGATTATTCCCTCGGCCACTGCGTATCAGAAAACTTAAAGATGTCACGAGGTATAGCTTCAGTCTTTAAGACGAAATTTGGACGACTGCAAGAACTGGCCAACCAAGGTCCATCCGTCGGTAAAACGCTGCGACTGAGGGATAACAATACAGAACATCAGCGGTATATCTACTACCTGGTTACAAAACCACGTTCGTACCAACTGCCGGCATATCGCAGTCTATGGAACTCACTGTGCGATTTGAAGGATCATCTGCTAGATAATTACATTTTGAAGCTAGCAGTAGCGAAGTTAGGCTGTGGACTAGATGGTTTGGATTGGAGGATTGTCAGGATGATGTTAGAGATCCTCTTCCGCTACACCGTCTGCAGTTTTAACCTTAACGGAGAGAAAGAAGAATTCCAGCGGACCATTGACTGTCACTTCTTCAAGACTTCTAAATGTACCAAGGGTAATACATGTAGATTTCGTCATCAAGAACTGTTCCGGGACGAAACAATCTTAAGGAGGGGGCAGCGTGACGTGCGCCCCTGACTTAAGAGTATGCGAGCGCCGCCACTGTTAGAATATTCCCGAGCGATGACGTAAACCCCTGCGGGGGAAAACCCGTACGCGTTTAGACTGGTTTAATTATATCCGGTGGGGTGATCCTTTTTATTCGATGATGGTCATATTACTCAAATTTAGAAATATTTCCGTTATGTCACTTGAAAATAAATAAACTGAACAAATTTCAATATAGATAAGGACATGATAGAATGAATAAACAGACAAATATATATATATATATATTTTTTTTATTTATTGACATTTTATACTTACATCCATAAATATATAACACTCATACATTTATAAATATTAAAAATTTACAGACAACATAAAAATTCTGTAAAAATATTATTTAATAAAAAAAAGAATAAAAGAACACTTCATAAGTGCATAGGTATATGAAATGTATAATTATAATAAATTTGTGACTTACTCGTACTAAATAACTATTAAATACTTTTGAATCTGTACAAGAAAATATAAATGTTAAAATCATACATAATTTGATTACATGCATCATTATAACTTATAAAAATTATATTTATGAACATTTTTTCATATTAACAGCGTTTTGAACATATTTTCTTTGTTTTACATACATATATGCATAATCTGAACAATTATATATGCACATAAAAACTAACATGTTAAATTATATACACATAATTATCAAATAAATTCGTCTTTCAATATTTTAAACTTAATATGTAGGATTATTACGCGAGTGGAAATTTCTAATGAAACAACTATATTTTTAAAAAATTTGAAAAATTTCTTTACAATAGTGATAAATAAGTGTTGTAGTATTATATAATAATATAGCGGACGTTTCAAATATTTTATAAAACAAATAAAAAATATTACTTTTTCTTGTTCTGTTGACTAGGTAAAGCTATATAGGTACGAGTAATGTTATCTTTGTATTAATTGCGGGAAATTAGTAATTCAGAAACCAATGCAACTTTCCAAAATACTTGCTGCGCTCCTTTCGGAAAGTTGCATTCGTTTCAGAATCACGTTATTCGCATGTATTGCAAACAATGTTATTTACTACTTGGCAGCTATGCATATTATTTTTAAGCGATCATTACAATAATAATTGCTTTCATGACAAAAAAAAAATTATGTTTTAATTATTTCCCAAACTCATTTACAGTTTTACATATTTTCCGCACAACTAAAAAAATATATTTTCAAAGATACCACCAACCAATAACAAAAAACAATAAAAACACTAATATATTTATATCCATCAACTACATACGAGTATTCATATTTCCAACTTCCGCTATTTCATTATTTTATAATACAATATAATAGTTCTATGCCAGTATTGTAAAAAAATACATTCGTTTCAAAAACGAAGAACAAAATATACCTATTCATATATTCTATTTGAAATTACAAAATTACTATCGCGTAGTCTGGAATCGGAAGTGTCAGCACACTTCTGGAAATAGCAACTTTTTGCGCATGTCATCTGTACTATATTTGATTATTTAAGACAAGTCGCTGTTTATCTTTATGTGTGACATATTTGCTGGTTCATTCTCGCGTAATCATCTGTATATATTTAAATACAGAGAGATTGAAAAAAGTCTTAACAAATGCGAAACAGACACTCTCTCAATGTCTAAAATATAAAAAAAAACAATATTTTTTATAGCACAGATGAATTACTATTTAGACTTTAAAAGTATCCTGAGTTTTTCTGTAAAGATTTCTTTAATGGTAATAATAAAAATATTGCATATTTATTAAGACTTTTGTCAATCATGCTGCATTCTTCATACATATATAAATTGACAATTCAATATCAAATATTTTGTTTATTAATATGACACTTTAAGGAATAAACCAAAAGTAAATTTAAATGAATAATCTTTTAAGTCTTTTAACATTGCCGTACAAATTTAGAACGTTATTGTCATTGTAGACGTCAATAAACTACTGTATATATTTTTTAGATACACCTATAAGAATATATTTTGGTCTAGTCTTGTTTTCATTTTATAAGATACAGCATAAAATCATTGTAAATATTCAAGTATAAAATTCATATTTTGTCAGTTTCTCTTTTATTGGATATCTCATTTTAAACACATCATTTTAAAAATGAAAAAGGCACTAGAAGGATTTCTAAATGATACCGCCTTTGCTTATGGCACACCAAAATTATATTCGCATCAGTGTCAGATGCCAAATTTATATGAATATGGATCCAAGGCCACAGTACAAAATTTTGGGGGTGGGGAGTCGCAAAAAAATGGAACTTCTAGCAATTTTATTACTGGTTGATTATTTTTAATTTTGAAATAATATACATATTTAACAATGCTGGCAAATATTAAATTTTTAGATTATACTATACGATAAAAAAAATTGGGTTAAGATATTCAAATATTTCTGATTGACAGTTGTCAGTGTCACGTTCAATTTACATAGTATGTTTGTGAAACAATTTTACTGAAATCATATTTTTCGTACTACCATACAAGTACTGTGGTATAACAAAACAAAAAACAAAAGTGAATAGCTGTCTATAAAGGCCGCCTGCTGTTAAAGTTATAACGGACGTCTGCAATTATTGAGGATCAAGTGTTACTAAAAAAATCAGCATCAAGAAGATCTGTTGTCAGGGACAATTTATAAACAAACAAAAAGAAACTGTTCCTTATGGTAGAGGAAGAAAAATGAATAGTTTATAAAATGTCTAAATTTTGTTATTAAGAAAAATCTTTAACGCCACAGGGTCTATATTTAAATAACGGGCTTGGCTGATTTAAGCCTTCACTATCGCATCGGTTTATATAATTAAGCCTCATCCACTATTTGCTTTATATTGGGCTAATGACATTAATCATTATTTTACCAGCAACTGTTTATATTAAATTTGTATGAAATTCGTACCGTAAAGTAATTAGCCACATCTAATTGTTTTTAGAAATGTTTTAATACTTATATTCACAACAAGGTCTGCATCGTCTACATCTACTCATCTATTGATAACAGATGTGATGTGTGTGTCTATATACTAATGGCCGTATTCTGATCAAAACTGTATTACAGATCGACATGTTAAAAAAAATGACAAAAATGCATCTATTTATCTCGATTAACATGATATTCCTGTTTCAGTAACTTCTGTCCTACAGTGGATTTCAGTTTCCAGCGCCATCTGATTTATGCTGTCCTATTTATTTTGTTGTAAAAAAATTAAGCAAGAAATTAAATTTCAAAATAACATTTCATAATATTCTCATAAAATACCACCTTACTATAAACAAATATACTGGTATGTATATAACGTTAAATTTTGTATTTAATTAATTCAGATACATTTCTTACATATAAACATTTGACATAATGAACTTAACAGAGAGATTGGGAAAATCTAATTACACAAAAGACCTCTACATTTATTACGTTGTGATAATTTCACAAAATTATATGACGAGTTAATTCAGTACATGACAAAATATTAACCTGTACTATGTATACATTGAAACTGTATACAAAAACGGTTTATGAATAAAATTATTTAAGGTATTTATTTTAGTATTGAATTACTACATATGAATTTATCGAACAATAATATATTATGTACACGAGTATATAGATATGTAGTCAGATACCCTTCTCCCGTCAGATGTATAAAATAATAATTATAAATTTTTATTTTTTCTATAGTGACTTTTGGAAACTGTTAGTCACTGGAAAAATTCTTAACATACATACAGACTTGTAACATAGCTGCGTCGCAAACTGAACGACGGACCACTCGCCGATAAGGTGGACAATTTTGTTAAGGCCGAAACGCGCATGATAAACCTTCGACACAACAAGCATTTTCCCTCACATCACGACGAAAAGATCTTCCTAATAATCGCACGTGACTAAAATTTGTGGTTGGAGACTTCATTCAGTTTAACGACAAGTTTTAATCGAAACAATGTTCATACAGGTTTTTTCGATTGAAAGAACGAAAATCTAAACAACAAACACGCGTGCACTGCCGTGCAAAACATAGGCATGTGGTGTATCTGCATGTTGCACACCTTTAACTGGAGTCTGTGATTTATAGTACTAAACCAAAAGTTTACTTTGAAGAGATATAAGCGATGGGGTATAAGTGCCACGCCCTCTATATTGATTTTCGAGCAATATTTTTCTTTATTGCATATATATATATACCGGGTGATCATTTGAAAACTTCCCACCTTGAATAACTCTTTAATTAATAAAATTATCAAAAATCACTAAAACAGGTAAATGTTATTTTGGAGGGGGACATTTAATAACCTATTCCAATCAGTTGGGAAACTTTCACCCTCCCCTCCAGCCACCCCCACCCCAAAATTTTAAATGGCACTACCCCATGTGTGATACATCATTTTAAAGGTTGTAAAATTCTCAATATTTTAAAGCAAAGAAAATTTAAATCGGCCGAGCCGTTCATGAATTAGAGACAAAAATGTATGCCCATTTTGAGTGGTTGATCAAGCCATCTACCTACGTTTTGCTTTGAAACAAAAGAACGTGCGTCGTACAAGTTCAAAGTGTCAAGTGTTGTAGAATTCAGGAATTAAATATCGCCGCTTCAGATAACTTTAGATTACTTTGATTTGGGGTAGCGTTTGTGCCAATTGTGTCACTGAAATGACATACACTTTAGAAGAGAGAATTGAAATAATTTTCATTTATGGAGCTGAAAATCAGTGTGCTCGACGTACAGCCAATGAATTTACTGCAAGTCATCTAAATAAACATGTATCCCATCGATACGTTTTAGATTTGGTAGAAAAATTTGAAGAAACTGGATCAGTAGCAAATAAAAAAAGGACACAACCTCGAATTGTGGATGAGGACTCTCAAATAGAAATATTAGGACAATTTGCTGCAAATCCTACGAAAATCAAGTAGACGACGAAGGAAACTTAATTTTGGATGAAAATCAAGTTTATTTTCAGCAAGATGGTGCCCCACCACATTTTGTGGTACCAGTTCGAAACTGGTTGAATAACAAGTTTCCAGAGAGGTGGATTGGAAGAAGAGGAGCAGTAGAATGGCCAGCAAGGTCTCCTGACCTAACCCCTCTCGACTTTTTCCTTTGGGGCCACCTTAAATCCATCGTCTATCAAACTCCCCCAGCCAACATCGACGAACTGAAACAACGAATAACATCCGAATGCCGATTAATTCCGCGGCGAGTTTTCGAAAATGTTAGAAGAGAGTTTTAACATCGGCTTTATCATTGCCTAGCAACCAATGGAGCGCAATTCGAGCATCTATTACGATAAATTTAATTGTTTACGTTTGTGAGTTTTAGTTTTAGGTATTTTGTAAATTTTCCGGTTTAATACATTTTTGTCTCTAATTCATGAACGGCTCGGCCGATTTTAATTTTCTTTGCTTTAAAATATTGAGAATTTTACAACCTTTAAAATGATGTATCACACATGGGGTAGTGCCATTTAAAATTTTGGGGTGGGGGTGGCTGGAGGGGAGGGTGAAAGTTTCCCAACTGATTGGAATAGGTTATTAAATGTCCCCCTCCAAAATAACATTGACCTGTTTTAGTGATTTTTGATAATTTTATTAATTAAAGAGTTATTCAAGGTGGGAAGTTTTCAAATGATCACCCGGTATATAGACCGCTGCAGCTACTTCCATGGTGATTCTCAAAGGAACTAAATTATCTGAATAGCGAGAACCTGTATGGCTCGAAGTTTGGTGGGCCGCAACGCTGTTATTAGCCCGTATGTACTTTTAAATTGTATAGAAATCAGATGTGTTAAGTTTTCAGTTCATTAATGTAATAGAGGTCATAAATAACTGGCTGTAAAAATTATTGTGCACAATGTATTTTGGACGGTTGTACTACAGTGCATCAGTGATAATATTCATCCACATATATTTGATAGCTCTTATTGAGTTGTACTGTTCTTCCTTTCCACGTACAAGAAATACGAACCAGCTGCATATGCGATGAAGTTGAAGAGACCAAATACCTGAAACAAAAATAATTTACATATATATACAGGTGTACCTATACGTTTTTTATATTATACATTTATTGTAATGTGTGATTGTCAATATATAAGTCTGAGGGGAACAAATTCTTATATTTTCATTACTTTATATACATTCTATTGACATTATAGTAATGTTACTATACTCGTAGAGCTCCAGTTATTACTTAGATACAGCCTACTTTTGTATACAGTGGCTCCCAAAATTATTCACACACTTTATGTTCATCAGTAATATATAAAATAAAAGGGTATCCAAAAAATAAATTCATTAAAAAGAAATCTGATGTAACCAACACAATACCTCCCGCCATTTACATATGGGGTCTCGTTGCCGCGTGCCTGATGTCTGGTCGCGAATCTGGGGAATCCAATTCGATCCCGATCAACGCCAAATAATTCGAATTTTAAATGGCATAAAATTAACCCTTGTGGTAAACGCCCGCACAATACAAATATGTCATCATCATTACCGAAATATGTGTACAAATCAAATTAGCACACCGAGCAATGGATAATATGCCGTGATAATATATTTATTTATTTCTTTATTTAATACATACCTGCATATTTACTAATGCTAGAAATTATGTATATTAAGTTCCTTTCCATAAAACTATTGTTCTATTTACAATTTTCCTTTTAAAACGTTAGTATTATTAATTTGAAATGATAATTTTTTTGACAGTGACATTTATCTATCAGTTACATACATTTGAGCTGAACTATGTAACAAAGGAATTGTGTTTTAAGCATAAGCTCCGAGATATAATTTTTATATTACTTTATAAATTTATCCATAAAATATATAGAAAAAGTATTAAAGCAAACCTGTAGAAAATTGATTAATCTTTAATTTTTATAATAACAAATTGCGAAAAAAATACATTTAAAGGTATTTTTGAAGAAAAACTATCTTGAACTTCAAGTTTTCAAGTTTCGGTTATCCGATTGCCACCAAAATCTAATGGCTTCTTTCCATATTAGAATAAGGTAGAAATACATGGTTTCATAACTTTCTGAATGATAGTATTTGAGTTAGAGCGTAAAGAGGTTCCACACATACACACACACACACATACATACACACAGACATCATCGTGAAAATGTTAAAATTGGATTCTAGGGACGTTAAAACGTGGTCATTTAAAAAAATCTCGATATGCTATTTCTAGCACGAACCCTATACCTCCCTTACCAAGGGTAGCGGGAGGTAAAAATAATCATGTCTTCTTTCGATACTCAGAATCAAATTCAAAAAAGTTTAGTTTACTTTGTGTAATTGGGCTGTACAAAAATTCTGATGTACTCAGCACAATACCACCCACCATTTAAGTTTTGTTAACTTAAATGCATATCTATTTATTTACTAATACTGGCTATTGCATTAAGTTCTTTTGTATGATAGCAATAAACTAGTGCACCAAAATCTTACCATAATTTAATTTTTTGACAAATATTTTATATATTCATATTTTAATATATTCTTTTTAAAATACTACCATTATTAATTTGAAATGATTAATTTATTGACAGTGACATTTATCTGTCAGTTTCATAAATTTAAGATGTGAATTTTGTAACGAAGGAGATATGTTTATCTTTAAAGCATAGGCACCGGGATTTATAAAATAAAATTATTTAATAAATTTATTCATAAAATATATAAAAAGTATTAATGCATATCTGTGGAAAATGTCATAATCTTTAATTTCTATAAAAACGTAAATCGCGAAAAAAATGTAATTTAAATGTATTTTTCGAGAAGAAAAACTGTTGTGAGCTTCAAGTAAAGTGCAATTTTCGGTTCCCCGATTGTCACCAAAATCTGAGGACTTCTTTCCATATTAAAGAAGATTTAGAACACACGGTTTCAAAACTTTCAGAATGATAGTATATGAGTTAGAACGTCAAGAGGATCCGCACATGCACGCACGCACATACATACGGACGCATATGCACATGTACACATATCGTGAAATTGTTAAAATCTGATTATAGGAACCTTAAAACGTGCTCATTTACCAAAATGTGCTGTGAAAGAAGATAGACTGGTTCCTGCCAGCTCTGGTTTTATCGGCCCTTTTTAAATTTACGGAGCCTTTTTCTGAGAATATTTTAGTAATTTGGGAATCAGTTTCTGCAGAGTTTTTCAAATAAGTATTATCTTTTAATTGTATTAGATATTAAGATTAATTTATACATTATATTATTCAGTAATTTTCAAAAATTACATTTTGTTTACAACATTACTAGATTGGGATAATTAATATTTCGTGACAGATTGGCAGATTATTATTTATATACACAGTCTTTTAAAAAAATTAATAAGAAGAAATTGATTTAAATATTTAATGGCCAGTTGCACTGCTTATAGTTAAATTGTTAACCATTGGTTAAATTGACAATATCGTATCGAAACGAAATTTCAAATGATTTATTATATATTACTGTCAAAATTTCGATACGCACTTTTTTGTTAACCAGTAGTTAAGACATTAACTATAAGCTGTGCAACTGGCCATTAGTGTACGTAATGTATGTAAAGTAAAATTATAAGGCTTACGTAAGTTCTTTCTACTTTTATTCAGTCAAGAACGAGCCTGGTAAGCTGCTTTGACTTCTTTTTTTATAAAAAAAAAAACATTTTCCTTTCTTTTCTGACATTTCTATTTTATATAAATGAAGAATAAATGGAGAATGTATGTTGAGTGTAAGTTGAAGACGTGGAATGTTAGAGGTATAAATGGGAAAGAGAATGAGTTGAAGAATGCAATGCGAATGTACAGCGTAGATGTTTTGTGTGCGAGACAATGAGGAAAGGACGTAGTGAGGAATAAGTAGATGGCATATTTTGTTTGTGATCGGGCGTTCAAGAGAATGAGCATGCAAATCATGGCGTAGGTATGTACATATACTTGTGAGTAAAATAATGAAGCCGTTTGTACGAAGTTATGGCTGTACTTCTTGGCGAGTTTCTTCAATGAGATTCAAGGTAAGTTATGCAAGATTCTTCGAATTGTTTCATTTTGTTTGGAAGAAATCTCTTCATTTCGAATTCCATTTTTAAACATAAGCTAGCTCACATATATACCTGGGAGAATGTGGTTCAGAATAAACGTAGTGTGATTGACTTCGTTATATATGATGAGCGATTGAGTAGTATGGTTGTAAATACGCGTGTGAAACGAGGCGCTTAATTGCGTACGAATGATCATTATTTGGATGTATCGCGAATGCGGTTGAATAAATTTTAGAGAATGAAGCTGAAAGGTTCCGGGATAATGTTTCACATAAAATCCTTTGCTCTTTTGAATGAAGATGTGATATTGCAATATGTTGAAAGGTTGAATGAATCCTTGCCCGAATGTGTGATTGTAATACAAGTGGAGTTTGGATGAAATTTAAGGATTCCCTCCTCAAATGTGCAAAAGAAGTTTGTGGTGAAAGCAAATTGGCTCTTGTCCGAAAAGTGCATGGTAGAATAAACAGGTGAAAGAAGCGATTGCTGAGAAAAAGAGGGCATATTTGACGTTTTAAATGTTAACGATACGCCTGGGCGTTTGCGTGAATAATATTTGTTAGAGTATAGAAGGAAGAATGAATGGGTGAAGCAAGTGGCGAGAGAAAGTAAAAAGCGGTTTGATGACTTATAGAGTGAAAGGTTGACAAATAACTTTAGTACGAATAAGCGCTTGTTTTGGTTAAATGTGAAGAGATTGCGGGGTGAAAGTGATCGAGTTGTGAAAGCTGTGAAAAGTGCTAAAAGGGAGAGTTATTGTGGAATGAATCAGATATAAGGTGTAATATGATATAGTGTAAACCAAGTTTCACATACGCCTGAGAAGGGGGTGTGGTGTAAAAAAGGAGCGAGAAAATGGCGGCCAGGTGAGACGCTGAAAGGAGAATAAATATTACAAAATAAATTACTTATCTTTTTATTTTAAAATAAATAAACCTGACAAGTAACTCTACATGGTGTCAGAATAAAATGAACCTAAAAATAGAGAGGAAACAACACGAAAAATTGCAACATGCCAGACGACGACTAAGCTCAAGGAGCCACGGCGCAATACAATGTAAAACCTCCGAAAGAATTCCAACTTTAAAACATCACAAGTATGGCCAAATTACATTAGAAGATTAAACTGCCTGAAAATTTGCAGCTAGACCCAGAGCTTACATTAGAAAAAGCTATCAACAAAGCAAGGTAATCCGAAGCAATAAAAGAACAACAAGAGATTCGCAGCCTAAATAAAGATAATGTAGATGCTGTGAAGAACCAGAAAGGCAACAACAACTTCAGAGCGGACAAGGATTTTCAAAATAAAACAAAAGATTTTCCAATGTACAAGAATGTCCAGCGGCAATGGTAAAATGTCATAAGTAAAGCTCGGATTTATATGCAAGGAAAATAGGAAGAATATGGGGATATATATATGCAGACTTTTATTGGAAAATAGCCAGTACAAGAACACAAAAAAATATAGTAAAAAAATACTCACCCATCTACATATCAGTTGTAATATCTACGTAAAGTTTAAATACAGTATAGAATTATTTTTATTATGTAAAATATAAACAAAATAATGTTTTTAACAAAATTTGCTTATAAATACAGTTATATTGACATGCTTAATATTAATTATTTACAGAAATTTACAATCTATTACTACGAACTACGGAATATAAATTCATTTTCATTAATAACTAAATGTTTTTCCAAGTTACCCATTTTAAATGATTGCCTTCTGTCACTTAGCATGTGTTTATACATAGAAAAGCTGCGTTCTACGTCGACAGATGTAATAGGAGCATATTTTAATGATGACAATATTTGATGGTCAGTTCTTAGCTCGTCTGCAAATTCCCAATCCAAAACTTTTGATACAAGAGTTAAAGTGGTGAAACCTTCGTTTTTCTGAGAACTTCCTCTAATTTTTTTGATACTGATTGAGCAGTAAGCCCCTGTGATTCATTAACAGTTAACTTTAATTATGCTACTAATTTAACTGATTCATTTAAAGGTACTTGCTTGTCTTTCTAATTTTCTCATTGTTTCAATAATTAATTTATAATTGTTATTAATAAAACTATATATATATATATATATGTATATATTTATGTATATACAAGGTGTCCCAAATTTAAAGGCCCATTCTGTAATAACAGATACAATACCTCAAAATAAGCATAAATTGTTAGATAAACATACGGCCGATCTTGCTTCGTTTTCGAGTTATGGCAGCTTGAAGTGTCATCGCTAACCTAACAGTTTAGTTCAAAATAAACGCAAAAGCCAAACTAATATTTTTTTTATTATTTCAATAATTGTTCAAAGTGTCTATCACCCGCACGGAGACAAGCTGTGGCACGTTGATTAACATCATTAATAGCTGCTAGACATTGCTCAGCAACAATTTCGGCACATGGACCCTAATTCTGTCTTGCAATTCAGCAGCGGTATTTACAGGTGGACTATAAACTCTCTCTTTTAATGTTTCCCAAGCAAAGAAGTCGAGTGGCGTTAAGTCTGGCGAACGTGGAGGCCAAGCGACTGCTTCAAGTTTATTAAAACAAAAACAAACGACAAACGACAATCGTGACAACTACTAGATGTTAACAATAAAATTAAATTCCTCGTGTTTGAAACACAATAACTCGAAAACGAAGCAAGATCGGCCGTATGTTTATCTAACAATTTATGCTTTTTTGAGGTATTTTATCTGTTATTACAGGATGGACCTTTAAATTTGGGACACCCTGTATATATATATATATATATATATATATATATATATATATATATATATATATATATATATATAAAGATATCTAATACAATGAAAAATCAAATTAATAAATTACTTAACTTACTTTTGAACAAATTCAAATTATCATCGAAATCTAACTCAGAGCACATTGAATTATAAATGCGACACATAGCATTAACTGGTGAGTTGTAATGATAATTTGTCCAAAAAAAAATACAAAGAAATGTATGAGACTGAAGCTAGCAGCCAATTCGTAGCAACCGATTCGTTAAGTAAAATACTTTGGACAACCCCGGTGCCATCAATTCGTAACAGGGTTTATTTGGCATCCATCCCTTAATATAGAGCAAAATCAAAAGTTTAAAATTTCAGGGGATGAAAGTGACTTTTAGCACGTTTTAATATTTAATATATTCAATTGGAGGAAAATTGACCAGATTAATCACTCTTAGTGGGGGTAATATTAGCTGTAACAAAACCATATTCAAAGGGTTTATTTACCATCCATCCCTTAATATAGAACAACATCAAAAGTTTAAGATTTCAGGGGATGAATGTGATTTATAACACATTATAATATTTAATATATTCAATTAGAGGAAAATTGACCAGATTAATCACCCTTGGTGGGGGTAATATTAACTATAACAAAACCATATTCACAGGGTGTATTTAGCATACATCCCTTAATATAGAGCAACATTAATAGTTTAAAATTTCCGGGGATAAATAATAATAATAACAATAAAAATAAATAAATATATCATCATGGCATATTACCTATTGCTAGGTGAGATGCGTGAAGTTGGCATCAAGGTATAGGGTACTAATTTTTAAATTGTTACTACGATTTAGTACCCAATTTTTACTAATTAGTACCCACAAAAAACTTGCTTTTTACTCTGCATAGGAGTTATCGTTTAATTATTTTGATGCCAATTTCAAGCTAGCACCACAAAATAGATATTAAAATAAAATATACGAAAATTTAGTACCCAGTTGATACATTTAGGTATCCAAAAATTTGTTTCCAAATTTTTTTATGATAAATCACCTACTGCAAATTACATATTATTGGTGCCAACTTCACCCTAGCACCAAAGTATTTATTTAAAAAGATTTTTTTACTAAACTTTAGTACCTAGATAGTACTAATTAGTACGCATGAGAATATTATGCTACTGTTTATGTTAAATAAGTTATTACGTTTTACTTTTTTGGGACCGGGAAGGTAGTACCAATCATTTTAAAATAAAACGTTTTCGAATTTTATTTTTATATTTTTTTAAACTTTTGATGTTGTTTTATATTAATGGATGTATGCTAAATAAACCCTGTGAATATGGTTTTGTTACATTTAATATTACTAATATTACCCCCACTAAGAGTGATTAATCTGGTCAATTTTCCTCTAATTGAATATATTAAATATTATAACGTGCTATAAGTCACTTTCATCCCCTGAAATTTTAAACTTTTGATGTTGCTTTATATTAAGGGATGGATGGCAAATAAACCCTGTGAATATGGTTTTGTCACAGTTAATATTACCCCCACTAAGGGTGATTAATCTGGTCAATTTTCCTCTAATTGAATATATTAAATATTATAGTGTGCTATAAGTCACCTTCATCCCCTGAAATCTTAAACTTTTGATGTTGTTCTATATTAAGGGATGGATGGTTAATAAACCCTTTGAATATGGTTTTGTTACAGCTAATATTACCCCCACTAAGAGTGATTAATCTGGTCAATTTTCCTCTCATTGAATATATTAAATATTATAACGTGCTATAAGTCACTTTCATCCCCTGAAATTTTAAACTTTTGATGTTGCTCTATATTAAGGGATGGATGCCAAATAAACCCTGTGAATATGGTTTTGTCACAATTAATATTACCCCCACTAAGGGTGATTAATCTGGTCAATTTTCCTCTAATTGAATATATTAAATATTATAATGTGCTATAAGTCACCTTCATCCCCTGAAATTTTAAACTTTTGATGTTGTTCTATATTAAGGGATGGATGGTTAATAAACCCTTTGAATATGGTTTTGTTATAGTTAATATTACCCCCACCAAGGGTGATTAATCTGGTCAATTTTCCTCTAATTGAATATATTAAATATTATAGTGTGCTATAAGTCACCTTCATCCCCTGAAATCTTAAACTTTTGATGTTGTTCTATATTAAGGGATGGATGGTTAATAAACCCTTTGAATATGGTTTTGTTACAGCTAATATTACCCCCACTAAGAGTGATTAATCTGGTCAATTTTCCTCTAATTGAATATATTAAATATTATAACGTGCTATAAGTCACTTTCATCCCCTGAAATTTTAAACTTTTGATGTTGCTCTATATTAAGGGATGGATGCCAAATAAACCCTGTGAATATGGTTTTGTCACAATTAATATTACCCCCACTAAGGGTGATTAATCTGGTCAATTTTCCTCTAATTGAATATATTAAATATTATAATGTGCTATAAGTCACCTTCATCCCCTGAAATTTTAAACTTTTGATGTTGTTCTATATTAAGGGATGGATGGTAAATAAACCCTTTGCATATGGTTTTGTTATAGTTAATATTACCCCCACCAAGGGTGATTAATCTGGTCAATTTTCCTCTAATTGAATATATTAAAAATTATAATGTGTTAGAATCACCTTCATCCCCTGAAATTTTAAACTTTTGATGTTGCTCTACATTAAGGGATGGATGCTAAATAAACCCTTTAAATATGGTTTTGTTACAGTTATTATTACCCCCACTAAGTGTGATTAATCTGGTCAATTTCTCTCTAGTTGAATATATTAAATATTATAATGTGTTATAAATCACCTTCATCCCTTGAAATTTTAAACTTTTGATGTTGCTCTATATTAAGGGATATATGCTAAATAAACCCTGTGAATATGGTTTTGTTACAGTTAAAAATACCCCCACTAAGAATAATTAATCTGGTCAATTTCTCTCTAGTTGGATATATTAAATATTATAATGTGTTATAAATTACCTTCATCCCTTGAAATTTTAAACTTTTGATGTTGCTTTAAGGGATGTATGCCAAATAAACCCTGTGAATATGATTTTGTTACAGTTATTATTACCACCACTAAGTGTGATGAATCAGGTCAATTTCTCTCTAGTTGAATATATTAAATATTATAATGTGTTATAAGTCACCTTCATCCCCTGAAATTTTAAACTTTTAATGTTGCTCTACATTAAGGTATGGATGCTAAATATACCCTGTAAATATGGTTTTGTTACAGTTAATATTACCCTCACTAAGGGTGATTAATCTGGTCAATTTTTCTCTAGTTAAATATATTAAATATTATAATGTGTTATAAATCACCTTCATCCCCTGAAATTTTAAACTTTTGATGTTGCTTTATATTAATGGACGTATGCTAAATAAACCCTGTGAATGTGGTTTTGTTACAGTTAATATTACCCGCACTAAGTGTGATTAATCTGGTCAATTTTACTCTTGCTTGAATGTATTAAATATTATAATGTGATATAAGTTAGCCCTATTCCCTGAAATTTGAATATTTTGGTACTGTTCTATGTTAAGGGATATATGCAGAACAACCCCTGTGAATATACCTTATTACATTTTATATTAGGTGTACAGTCTTACATTTTATAAGGAAATACAGCTATGTACTTGTTACGAATTAATGGCACCAGGGTTGTCCAAAGTATTTTACTTAACGAATCGGCTGCTAGCTTCAGTCTCATAAGAAATGTGTTGTTATTTCTAGTACTACAAACACTAACATAAAAATTTAATTAAGAAAGCAATTCACTATCGTCAACTTGATAATTAATAATTTTGTACAAAAATAATAATAATAATCTAATGTATTGTATATAATTATTTACCTTGTAGCTCTTAGGTGAAAAAAGTAAATAATAATAATAATAATAATAATAATAATAATAATAATAATAATAATAATAAACCCGCAGGGGTAGACTGGCCTACAGCAGTCTATTCGGGCTTAGTGACCCCGCGTACCCGAACTAAAAAGGTGGCTGAACCAAGCACTAGTCACCTCCCATATGGATGCGCAGTGTCTGCGAAGTGTTGCCTCCCGTTGTGTGGAGGCCCACCCGCAGTCTGTAAGTCTCATGAGGTGATGGCACCTGTGCAAGGCAGAGACCTGATATTTAGGGGCTACAGCATGGCTTCGCCGCACCCATCAGGCTCTCTGTCTTTTCCACCTGGTTCTAGAGGCCCGCTCCAGTATGACCACGGAATACTGGTATCAGTGTTGTGTTGCCATTGTGCCCACCCACTGCCCAGCTCCTCGGTCCTGGCTGCGACAGAAGCTCGACTATGAGGGGTTACAGCCTGGCTTCGCCGCACCCTCTGGTCCCTCTGTTCTCGCCTCTCGCCATCCTCCACCTGGTTACTTGGTGAAAACCCGTACCAGGTGTGTATACCGTTACCTCACCCTGAGTACTCGTCTGTAGGCGTACTACACAAAGTCACCCCGACCACCTGGGTGGCTGCCTTGATCATCTTGGCATATCGTCCGCGCCTAGCCTCTCCAGCAATTGCTGAGAGGCAGGTCAATGGTACCCAGGATTCCTGAGGTAGTGAGAAACAAAAGAGCGGAAATAATAATAATAATAATAATAATAATAATAATAATAATAATAATAATAATAATAATAATAATAATAATAATAATAATAATAATAATAATAATAATAATAATAATAATAATAATAATAATAATAATAATAATAATAATAATAATAATAATAATAATAATAATAATAATAATAATAATAATAATAATGATAATAATAATAATAATAATAATAATAATAATAATAAGAATAATAATAATAAATCTTTATTGACTATAAGCCAAAGGCGGGGTTCAGCCAAAGGCTGTTCTTCCACCCAACCATACAAATAAATATAAAAAAAATTAAATTACCAGGATTTTTTACAAAGAATAATTTACAAATTAGATATATTATAAATAATACATATAGAATTTATATAAGAAAAATGAACAAAGTTAAGTGCTAAACATATCTTTTATATGTCTACGAAATGTATATAGAGACAGAGATTTTAAAGAATCAGGAATAGCGTTATAGAGCATTGGTGCCAGATATGAGAAAGATCCCTTAAATTTTGACTTTCTAAAAGATGGTATAATATACAAATTCTTAATTCGAAGAGTATAATTATAATTCGTTTGAATTAATTTATCAAATAAATAAGACGGAGAACCGCTTAGTAAAACTTTATGTACTAGATACTAGACAGAGATACGCGATTTTTACACGATTTTCGATAGTCGGTATATTAGCTAACTCTCGAAATTCGCTTATGTGGTCTTATTTACGTACCCCGTAAACGAATCGTAAACAACTGTTTTCTAGAAGGGTGATTCTGTTTTTATCAGTTTGTGTTAGGTTTGGTACATAAATACAAGCACAGTAATCAAATAGTGGCAATATCAAGGTATTCACTAGCCGTAATTTGATTGTAGGACTAAGGTCATGTCTGAAGTGAAACAGGTGACGTAATTTGAGCCTAGGAGCACAGAACTTTTGGTTCAAATGATTACTAAAACTTAAATTTCTGTCAAAATTGAGACCCAAAATTTTAGTGTTAGATGTATACGCTTAATTGTTTCGCCATCCAAAATAATATCGGGTATATTACCATAATTACCCACTACAAGAAGAGACGATTTACTTGCGTTAATTTTGAGGCCGTTATTTTTTATCCATGCTGCTAGTTTATCAAGTTCACTATTTACTATTGCACATTGTTCATTAATGTACTGTAGCTGTGGATTTATGGAAGCTAATACTTGGGTATCGTCAGCGTACGTATACGCCGTACAAAAATTAAGTACAGATGGCATATCTGCAACATATATAAGGAAAAACAAAGGTCCTAAAATGGACCCTTGTGGAACACCGCACAAAATATTAAATTCTTTGCTTCTACCTTCGACAACATGCATACGTGAAAGAATCTATCCGTCAGGTATTTTTTACACCATTCTACTGCTAAATTAGAAAAATTGTAGTATTTCAATTTTGCGAGGAGCATGCTGTGATCAACCATATCAAAAGCCTTGGAAAAGTCAATCTGAATTAATAGTGAGATGATAGACTTATCATAGTTCTCTAGTGAATTATCTACAATATTTAAAACGCATGTGTTTGTGGAATGTCCAGTTCTGAATCCAGATTGATTAGTTGGCAAAATGTTGTTTTCCACTGCATATAACATAATTTGATCACAACATACCCTCTCAAGAATCTTAGACAAAGTTGGAAGGATACTGATAGGTCTCAGGTCATCAAAGGTAGAACAGTCCCGAACTTTTGCTATTGGTTTAATAATTGCTATCTTCCAAACATCAGGTATCACACCTTCAAGAATACATGTGTTAACAATATGTGTAATGTAATCCACAATAATGGGTAATATTATTCTAATCATTTTTAGTGATATACCGTCTATACCTACTGCATTTGATTTTATCGCTTGTATAATTTTAACCACGGTTTCACTGTCTATACATTTAAAATTAAAAGGCTGCTCAGGTTGCTCTCTATATTTATTATTTAAATAAAAATTCTTCGAATTAAGATCAACTGTACTTATACCTGTTTGAGTTAATAAATGTTGCCCATATTTTTCTGATTCGTAAAGTGATTCTGGAATATTTTTTTCTGAAACGCTTTTAGTTACACCTAAACGTTTAAGATTATTCCATAGTTTACCAGAGTCTCTAACACTATTGTTTATTTCCCACTCCAAGAAAGCCGGCTTTTCTTTACGTATAGCAGCAGTTGTTAAGTTGCGCAGCTGTTTGTTATAATTGTATTTAGCTTCTGTTCTATGTTTCTTATAATCAATAAACGCTTTATCTCTTTTACGTTGCATAACTTTAATCACAGAAGTGAACCATGGACAATAATTTTTAGAGGCTCTGGCAATTTTTATGGGCGCGTGTTTGTCATACAGTGCAATAATATTATTGTTCAAAAATTCTAACTTATGATTTATATTATTTAATTGTATAATATTATTCCACTGTAGCTTTTGACAATCCTCAAAAAAAATAATTACAAAATCAATTGAGGAATGTAACTTGTCCTTTTCTTCACAAAATGTTTATTTTATACAAAATGTACATTTCGGCTACTCTGTAGCCATCATCAGTTGTACAGTAATCTTAAAATTAAAAACAGCCAGTATTTATACAAAAGAATGGTATACCTAAGATTATAGCGGTACATAATTGGGGGATTTATTAACCAATGGGTTTTATAAATTTCAGTAGAGGATTATCTAAAGGAGAAAGGTCGGTGTTTAACAGTTGTTTACAATTTTTCTTCATGGCTATGGCTTCTAACATATTTAATTTATAATTATTACATGATTTTTCACATTTTACATCATCTAAACTGAAATTATGGCCTGTGTTATGATGGTGTAATGCTAACGCTGAATTAAATATATTTTTGTTCTTAAGATGGTACATGTGTTCCTTGAAACGTGTTTTGATTTTACGTTTGGTTTGCCCGATGTATTTAGATTTACAAATTTTGCACTCTATGGAATATATACCCGATGACTCTAATCTATTTCCTGTTTCTAATTTTGTGTTCAAGAGGTTTTTTTGTGGTAAAATTGTTGCAGTATGCTAAATCAATATCTATTTTCTTGAAAATATTGGAGAATTTATGATGTTGTTGTATGAAAATTTATGGTACTTCTTAGTCTTATGTTCTATTTTTAAAGTAGTGTTATTCTTAATCAAATTCTTGAGCTTTTGTTTTTTGAGCAAATTTCTAATTGTTTTTTCTTTGAAGCCATTTATTTCAGCTAAATATATTATGTAGTTTAGTTATTTTTGGAATCTAGCTTTGTTGAGTGGCACGTTTAATAGTCTGTGGATGAGACTTTGATATGCTGCAATTTTGTATTTGAAAGGAGCGTTCGATGAGGCATGTATATAATTTTCGGTATTAGTGGGTTTTCTATAAATGTCAAATTCTATTGATTCTTGGGCTTTTATTAATTTTAAATCTAAAAATGGTAGGACGTTATCGACTTCTATTTCATGGGTGAATTTAATTGTGGGGTATTGTGAATTAATAATTTCCAAGAATTTGTCTAAATCGAAATCTGAATCTATTACGGCAAAGACATCGTCGACATATCTAAGCCAAATTCGGGGAAATATTTCAGATTGAGATTCCAGTGTTTTTTCCAAGTTGTTGAGGAATATATTTGCTAGAAAAGGAGATAGAGGGTTTCCCATAGCGGTACCAAACGTTTGTTGGTAATAATTGTTATTAAAGCTGAATGCATTCAGTTCCATACAAGTTTTAGTCAACAAAATGTATTCCTCAACGATGTTTTCTTCTAAATTACATCGTAACAGTTTCTCTTTAAGAATTTCTATTGTTTCTGGAATGGGAACATTTGGAAATAGGGCGGTTACATCAAAAGATATGAGTTTGTCACCAGGATTGATTTTGAACTCTTTTAATATGTTAACTAAATGTTGGGAATTCTTTAAAGAGAATTCCATGTCTATGTTTAAATCGCTAAATACTTTTACCAAATGTTTAGCTAGCAGATATGTTGGAGAATTGATGTTCGATACTATTGGTCTGAAACTATTATCTTTTTTTTGTGGATTTTGGGCAGACAATATAATTTTGATAAATTCGGGTTGGGTAGTTTCAATTTTCGTTTTAGATTGATGTTTATTTTTTTAATTTTAAGATTACTGTACAACTGATGATGGCTACAGAGTAGCCGAAATGTACATTTTGTATAAAATAAACATTTTGTGAAGAAAAGGACAAGTTACATTCCTCATCTGATAATTCCTTCACGATAACTCAACAATAATATTATTATTATATACAAAATCAATGTTCTTAAAATCTCTAAAAAATTTATTTTTAAATGACGAAACAGGTTTAGGTAGATCTAAAATACAATAAACACAAGAGTGATCTGTAAGATTAGTACATCCAATACCACCAGCAATGGAACATAAAGGGTGGATTAGATATAGCTATACAATATCCAAAAGAGATTTTGAAGCTGGTCGCATGTATTTATCAATCAACTGATACATTCTATACGCAGATAACAATTTTTTAAAAAAATAAGGAACGTGCATCATTTATTAATAAATTAACATTTATATCTCCAGTACATATAATACAGTCCGCCTTTGTAGCATATTCTGCAAATATGGCTTCCAAAACACTGAAATCTTTATAAAATTGACAATGTGGATTGTACACAACACCAAAAATTAGCGTACAATTTAAGTTTGTAATCTGGATCCATAAATGTTCGACAATATTTTTCGTCACAAATGAGGTATTTAATATTTTATAATGAACGTTACAGCGAATATAGAAAGCGATATCACCACCACGTTTATCAACTCTTGGTAAACTAATTAATTTGTAGCCTTCAATGTGAAATAGATCAGCTGGGGAGGCATCACTTATCCATGTTTCAGTGACAGCTAAAATGTCAAAATTTTGATCATATAGAAAATCTTTAAATTCCAAAAAGCAGGAATTAAGCGATCCAATATTGATATGCCCGCATTTAAAGTTACAAATATTTGGGACAAGGACCTGAGTATTAGAAAGAGGTGAATTAATATTTATAAATAAAGACAAGAAATGTTTAATTAAACAATTCAAATAAGTTTATGAAGGTCAGTCACACTGTTTATTTGATGTGTTCTTGCTGATTCGTCTTTACGCGCATAGATTTTGCAGTTCCTGGTCCACACGTATTTATAGTTTTTGTTGCGAAGTTCTCGACGGGCCTGCTTGAAAAGTTGCATATTTGAGGGGGAAAGATGGTCGTTCACATAAACATTATTTTCCTTGCCTTCATAATGTAAATCTTTCGTTGTTAGATGTTTTTTTAGTTTTAATAGAACTTACGAACTTTTCTTTTAATATGCGCGACACAAATTTCGCAACAATTGGATTTGGATAATTGTTATTCTGTTTATCGAACGAAAGAACTCGATGAACAGCATCTAGATCACCGGATGTAATTTCAATGTTTACTAATTTCCCTATATTGGTCACTATATCGACGATATTTTCATCAGGTGCGGTAGGAATATTATTAAAAATCACATTATTTAATCTGGAGTCCTGTTCAAGATCGTTTAATTTATTAGACAGTGAAACCACTTGGTTTTTTAATATCGCGTTTTCTTTCTTTACATCAATTTGTTGTTTGATATGCCTAATCAATAATGGTTCTAGAGTGAAGGTACTAAGAAGAGTTACATAATCGATATTTGGCCAAAAATTAAACAAACGATAACAAACAGTTTTACAAAATCTCTTTTGAATACCTTCTATTGCATTAATTAAATACTGTTGTGTGGGAAACCAAATAATAGAGCCATAGTACAATTTACTGAGAACTAAAGATTCAAATAGTGTTTTATGGCAAAGAAGATTTTTAAATTCAGATGAGGAGCGAAAAATAAAACCTAACATTATGTAACAGGATGCAATAATAATTTCAGCATGGTAAATTAAAGTTAGTTTAGAATCTAGGAATAGACCTAAGTCTTTTATCATAACAAATCGATTTAAGATTTCATTGTTCATGTTGTCATCGTAGCTAATTGTCACAGTTTTGTTACTTGACATTTGCCAATATTAAAATTTAATTGGTTGTTTTTCGACCAATTGGAGATTGAAAGTGTAGCGAACCGCCCTAGCTAGCACAACCATAACGCTCCTGACTGACGCTGGCGTGACGTCAGAAGGTCCGACAGTGAGCGACAGACCGGCCAATCAGGGGCCAGCTCGGCCGGCCAATAAGGGCGCGCTCACCCTTTCCTCGCGCCCTAGCGGGTGGCCCGCAGGTATAAAAGCCCCGCGTTACCGCCCAACAAGTCAGTGTGGTGTCGCACTAACTCGCTCAGACTCGGTTGTTAGCATTAGACGGACAACCAGTTCGGGGCCTGTGAAAGCACCTACTCCAGCGACAGTTAGTGGGAGTGGACGACCGTAAGGCCGTTAACTGCACGGACGACCGCTACCCGGACGCACGACCCAACGCCATTCGGTGACCCAGAAGGACGACAAGAGCTGCAACAGAGGACGGATGGAGAGAAGCGTCACTACGTTCCAACCACGACGGAGCAACACCAGACAGCGCGACCGAAGGCGGGCCCAACGCCAGGCGCTACGCTTCGCGGGACAGGAAAGCCAGCTCCCACGCGCCATCTCGCCGTTGCCGCCATCTCCACCGCGAGCGACTCGCGCCCATTCTGCACCACGGCGCAAGGACCACAAACGACGTCGATCCACGTCGCCGCGGAAGCCGCTGCCGAAGAGGTTCCACCCGTCGACAGCACCGCCAGAGCGCCCCTACCAGGTGATACCGCTGTCCCCCGTCCCACGCCGTCTCTACGCCGTAGACAGGAGCCGCGTCCACCCTCGCGATCCGCGACTCGCGAGCATCCGCCAAGCCCACCAGGAACACGCCCGTTCCCTTGAGCTGCGCCCGGACCAGAGTGTGTGCCTAGTGCAGTGAGGACCAAACTTTTGATACAAACACTACAACGTGCGCCCCATTAGACAATCATTCCATACTTATGTTCTGTGCTTTTTATGTTCTTTTCGTGTAAATAAATAGACTACATCACAACTGACGTTTTCTGTGTAAACCCCCTATCCTATCGATCATTAAGTAAAAAATAGTTGACACACCAAGCACCGGTGTGCCGACAAAACTGGTGACCCCGACGTGATCGATAGGAATAGGCGGCTGCCGCGCCGTGTCAACCGCGTCGACATGGAACAAACAACAGCCGAAACACGCGTCGAGCGAGTGCAAATGAAGGTTCCGCCATTTTGGCCAAGCGACCCCGAAGCGTGGTTCCTGCAGTTGGAGCACGCCTTCAACATCAGCGGGATCAGCAGCGACGAAACTCGGTATAGTTACGTGATTGCGAATCTTGAGCCCAAAGTATTCGCCGCGGTAAGAGATACTATCGCGGATCCGCCAGTGACCGCCAAATACCAGAGCATAAAAAAGGCGATCATCTCTCGACTAGCGACCAGCACAGATCAAAAAATTCGGCAGCTACTGGAGCGGGAAGAACTGGGGGACCGACAGCCCTCTCAGTTCTTGCGAGACCTACGGGCTTTGGGAGGCGCCGTCATGACCGAAGACTTGCTGAAACACATTTGGCTGCAGCGACTACCGGCAGCATCACAGGCCATACTCGCCACCCAGAAGCACGAGGGCCTCGATAAACTAGGCTTGATAGCCGACGCCGTCGTGAGCTCGCAGACACAGCAACAGGTCAGCGAGGCCAGGCTCACCCCAGCTCCGGATGCGTGGCAGGAAGCCATGCAGCAGCTAAAGAACGACTTCAGTGCATTAACCGCGGAGGTCCGCCGTCAATCTGCACAGGCGGGCAGGCCCAACAGTCGAGACTCCGAAAATTGGCGACAACCAAGGAACCCGGCGCAGGAGCCCGCAGCCGGGATCTGCTTCTACCACGCCACCTACGGGGCAGCGGCCCGACGATGCCGGCCGCCATGCGCTTACCCCCGGGCGGGAAACGCCACCGGGGGTCGCTAAACACCGCTAGCGACCCCAAGACTCCACCACGACGGTTGTTCGTCAAGGATCGCGGGACTAAACAGGAATACCTTATCGACACAGGAGCCGATTTCTGCATATTCCCAAGACGCCTCGTCCGGCGCACTTGCGAACCAACCACCTTGTGTCTATACGCGGCGAACAACACAAAAATACCTACATTCGGAACCATCGCCTTAACACTGGACCTCGGCCTCCCGAAACCACTTCCCTGGAAATTCATCATAGCCGACGTGGAGAAACCCATTACCGGGGCAGACTTCCTGTCCTTTTATGATCTCATGGTGGACGTACGACGCCGGTGTCTGACGGACGGAGAAACCAGGCGGAACAGCATAGGCCGACGGGTTACCGGAAGTACGCCAAACAAGATAACACTAATACAAGGCCACGGACGTTACCACCAAATTCTGCGGCAATTCCCGGGCCTAACCAACCCCGGTGGACTCTCCAAGGCACCACAGCATAACACACAGCACCACATCCATACAACTCCGGGCCCTCCGGTAGCCTACCGTCCCCGTCGGCTAGCACCGGACAAATACCTCATCGCCAGGAACGAGTTCCAAACGATGCTCCGACTCGGCGTCATAAGACCATCCAAAAGCGCATGGGCCGCGCCGCTACACCTCGTGGAGAAAAAAAATAACGAGTGGAGGCCGTGCGGCGACTATCGCGGACTCAACAGCCGAACAATACCCGACAGCTACCTAGTCCCGCATATACAAGACTTCACGCAACAACTACACCGCAAGACCGTCTTCTCCACCGTGGACTTGGTGAGGGCATACCATCAGATACCCGTCGCGCCAGAGGACGTACCAAAGACGGCCATCACCACGCCGTTCGGTCTTTTCGAGTTCACCGCGATGACTTTCGGCCTCAGAAACGCAGCACAAACATTTCAGAGGTTCATGGACGAAATCCTAAGGGACCTCCCATTTGTGTACGTATACATCGACGACCTCTTAGTGGCCTCCGAGAACGAGGAGCAGCATCAACGTCACTTACGCGCGTTATTCCAGCGGTTGCAAGAACACGGGATCGTGGTCAATGCCTCGAAGTGCAGTTTTGGCAAAGCGGAAGTCAAGTTTTTGGGCTACATGGTGTCCGGTCAAGGGATCAAACCTCTGCCGGAAAAAGTGGATGTCATTCAAGGATTTCCTAGACCCGAGAACGCGAAACAGTTGCGGCGGTTCCTGGGAATGGTAAATTACTACAGGCAGTGTATACCGCAGTTGGCAACGACGCAAGCTCCCTTAAACGAGTTACTAAAGGGCAAAGGCGCTGGCAACAAGGCCATAACATGGACGGAAGGAGCCGACCAAGCCTTCAGGACGACCAAGGAGGCCCTTGCTACAGTCACGCGGCTGACACACCCTAACCCCGAGGCAGAGCTCTCGGTGGTAACCGACGCTTCAGACATAGCCCTGGGGGGAGTGCTACAACAACGAACTGCGACCGGGCCGTGGCTGCCCGTAGCTTTCTTTTCCCGGAAGCTCAGCGACGTCGAGCGACGCTACGCGGCCTATGATCGGGAGTTGCTAGCGGTATATTCCACTATACGACACTTCAGGCACCACGTGGAAGGCAGGATGTTCACCATATACACCGACCACAAACCGCTAATCTACGCATTCAAGCAGAAGCCCGACAAGGCGACACCACGGCAGATGCGTCACCTCAGCTACATTGGGGAGTTCACAACCGACCTGCAACACGTCGCGGGGCAGGATAACGCCGTGGCTGACGCCTTGTCACGAATTGAGGCAGTGACCCAGGCCGTAGATTACCGGCAGCTAGCGGCCGATCAAGCCAAGGACGAGGAGCTAGCTACGTACCTCACTAGGAACGATTCGGGCATTAGACTTGAGCGTGTAGAGATCCCAGGCTCCGGAGCAGCTGTGTATTGCGATACGTCTTCCCGAAGGGCCAGGCCGTTTTTGACGCTCGAACACCGTGAGGCAGCATTCAAACGTCTGCACGGACTCTCGCACCCCGGACCGAAAGCCACCACGAAACTGATGACACAGCGGTTCGTGTGGCCTTCAATTAAAAAGGACTGTCGACGGTGGGCGCAGCAGTGTCTCCCGTGCCAGCGGAACAAGGTTACGCGCCACGTGTCCGCGCCCCGTGGAACCTTCACGCCTCCATCCGCCAGGTTTGAACATATCCACATCGACCTGGTCGGACCACTCCCGGTATCCGAAGGACAACGCTACATGCTCACGTGCGTCGACCGATTCACCAGGTGGCCGGAAGCTATCCCGCTGCCCAACATCGAAGCTGAGACGGTGGCCCGGGCGTTCTACGAGGGCTGGATCTCTCGTTTCGGAGTGCCGCTCCGCGTCACCACCGACCAGGGCCGGCAATTTGAATCCGCCCTTTTTAAGCAATTGGAGGGGTTGTTGGGGTTCAGCAGAATTCATACGGTGGCCTACAATCCCGCGGCCAACGGAATGGTGGAGCGACTGCATCGTCAGCTGAAAGTAGCCCTGAAATGCAGTGCCGAGGGGCAATGGACCAGAGCTCTACCAACCGTGTTGTTAGGCATCCGAAACGCTTGGAAGGAGGACCTGGGGGCCACAGCAGCGGAATTAACATACGGAGAGGCCCTGCGTTTACCAGGAGAACTATTGGCGAGCGGCCCGCCACCGGCGACGGATCAAGGGGCCTTTTTGGAGCAGCTACGCAGGCACTTCCTGACAGTACGGCCCATTTCCAGTGCAGAACGCAGGCAAGAGAATGTTTTCGTCTTCAAGGATTTGGGGACCGTGGATCGCGTATTCGTCCGCCGAGAAGGGCCACGGAACCCGTTGCAAAGTCCATACGACGGGCCATTTCCAGTACTTCAAAGAGGAGAACATCACTTCACGATACTGCGGTCCGAGCGGGAAGTGGTAGTGTCGATTAACCGCTTGAAACCGGCATACCAGGCTAACGACCCGGACGACGCACCGGGACAACGAGCAGGAAAGGAAGAAGAGACACCGGGCGACCAGCAAACCACGTCACCGGCACTCGATCCACAGGATGACACCAGGGTCACTCGCAGTGGCCGGACGGTTCGCCAACCTGTACGTTTTGTGCCGTGATCTCCTAACGACATCACTAGGAGGGGGGTCCTGTAGCGAACCGCCCTAGCTAGCACAACCATAACGCTCCTGACTGACGCTGGCGTGACGTCAGAAGGTCCGACAGTGAGCGACAGACCGGCCAATCAGGGGCCAGCTCGGCCGGCCAATAAGGGCGCGCTCACCCTTTCCTCGCGCCCTAGCGGGTGGCCCGCAGGTATAAAAGCCCCGCGTTACCGCCCAACAAGTCAGTGTGGTGTCGCACTAACTCGCTCAGACTCGGTTGTTAGCATTAGACGGACAACCAGTTCGGGGCCTGTGAAAGCACCTACTCCAGCGACAGTTAGTGGGAGTGGACGACCGTAAGGCCGTTAACTGCACGGACGACCGCTACCCGGACGCACGACCCAACGCCATTCGGTGACCCAGAAGGACGACAAGAGCTGCAACAGAGGACGGATGGAGAGAAGCGTCACTACGTTCCAACCACGACGGAGCAACACCAGACAGCGCGACCGAAGGCGGGCCCAACGCCAGGCGCTACGCTTCGCGGGACAGGAAAGCCAGCTCCCACGCGCCATCTCGCCGTTGCCGCCATCTCCACCGCGAGCGACTCGCGCCCATTCTGCACCACGGCGCAAGGACCACAAACGACGTCGATCCACGTCGCCGCGGAAGCCGCTGCCGAAGAGGTTCCACCCGTCGACAGCACCGCCAGAGCGCCCCTACCAGGTGATACCGCTGTCCCCCGTCCCACGCCGTCTCTACGCCGTGGACAGGAGCCGCGTCCACCCTCGCGATCCGCGACTCGCGAGCATCCGCCAAGCCCACCAGGAACACGCCCGTTCCCTTGAGCTGCGCCCGGACCAGAGTGTGTGCCTAGTGCAGTGAGGACCAAACTTTTGATACAAACACTACAACGTGCGCCCCATTAGACAATCATTCCATACTTATGTTCTGTGCTTTTTATGTTCTTTTCGTGTAAATAAATAGACTACATCACAACTGACGTTTTCTGTGTAAACCCCCTATCCTATCGATCATTAAGTAAAAAATAGTTGACACACCAAGCACCGGTGTGCCGACAAAAGTAAATCTTCTTGTAAGAGACAACAGTCATCGATGTCGGTGATGGTACGAAATAATTTAAAATCGTCTGGATACATTAGACAGTTAGCATGTTTAACAACACATGTTAAATCATTTATAAATAAGATAAATAATAAAGGGCCCAGAATTGAGCCCTGAGGAACTCCTGAAAAGGCTATGAAATTTCCAGAAGTAAAACCAGTACAATAAACATATTGCACCCTGTTGCTCAAGTATGATCTGAGTAATAGTTGTAAGTTATCTGAGAAACCGATTGCTTTTAATTTTTCTAATAGTAACACATGAGAAACAGAATCGTATGCCTTCAAAAAATCAGTATAAATCACATCAACTTGTTTCCTGTTGTTGAAGGCATCATAAATAAATTGAGTGAAACTAGTCAAATTCGAGGTAGTTGATCAATGGAAGCCATACTGACAAGGACTAACATAATTCTTTGTTTGAAGTTGAATATGTTTGAAAAGAGTATATTCGAATATTTTTGCTATAGAATTTAAACAGGAAATTGCTAATTTGAGTTTTATCTCCAGATTTAAACAACATTGGAATATTTTTGAAATTTTCCACTTATCTGGGACTGAATTTGTTTTTAGACATAAATTAAATAAAAGATGTAATGGACTAGCTGAAATATCAGAACAACCTTTAAAAATGTAGACTGGTATATTAATTATCTGGCCCTACCGAAACAGTGTTATTTTGTGCTTTAATAGAATTTGTAATTTCATTAAATGATATTTCAGTAATTCTAATGAAATCGCAGGTAGAATCTGGAATATTAATAGCTGAAATATCGTGATGAAAATTAGAATTATTATAAACATTTTTAAAAAAAAATTGCGAAAGCTTCAGCTATTTCCATACCAGATTCAAACGAGTGACCATCGTAATACATAGTTGCCGGAATTTTGTTACTATCTTTTTTCTTATTAATATATGTCCAAAAATATTTAGGATCATTTACAATATTGTTTTAGATGTATTCCAGCCTTGACCATGTATGTAGCAGCATCAGTTAGCAACAACACGATTTTATCGAATGGTACAGCATTTGGCAAAAATATATTAGTCAAATTTTCTTGTATAAATCTACTGATAGTTACGTTATTCGTTTTTTTTTAATTATTTAACTGCAATTAAATAAGGTTTTGCTACAAAATTTTCAGATAAATTGCCAATTAATAAATTTGCTTTACAGGGTGTTTGGCGTTAAGTCCGACACCACGAATATTTCTTCGTTTATTTTGAGAGATACAAAAAAATGTTAATAAGCAAAGTTAAACTAGACAAAGGGGCTCATAAGATGATCATAGCAGAAATTTTGTATTACTTCCGGTTTTAGCAGAAATGGGTACAACTTTAAAACTAGCATAGGGAATCGGTATTTTTATATTATTTTTTTTCAGAATATACATAAAATTAGCTTCACAATGATACCAAATTATCATAGTTTTACTTTCACCATTTCAAAATGGCGACCATTTATTCTTAAAATATGTATTAATAAAATTTCATACAAAATAAAACATAGCAAGCAATGAAAACAATTTTATTATCTTATAACAAAAGAAAAGAATTTACCTACATTTGTGATAGTGACAATTTCTTGTAATAATTAAATAATTATGGCTCAAGTGAATTACACAAATGAAGAAATGGTTGATATGATTTTAATATTCGAAGAATGTCAAAGAAATTCTGTTAGAGCACTTCAACTTTATCGAGAGAGGTATCCTCACCGACGACAACCGAGAAGACAATATTTTAATGAATATAATTGGATTGGAACAAATTCTCCGAATCCTTGGCCGGCACGATCTCCTGACGTTACGCCACTGGACTACTTTCTTTGGGTTTATTTGAAAGATAAAGTATACCGAACACCTCCAACTACTTTGGAAAGTTTTTATTACGTATAAGAAAATGTATAGAAAATAACGGCGGCCATATTAAGCATTTGTAGTTTTTCACATTTACTGTTTCTGTTTTGGTATCGTTGTGAACATGCTAAAAAATAAAACCTCACGCCTAATTTTTTTTAATTTCTTCTTTTCTTTTGTTATAAGATAATAAAATTGTTTTCATAGCTTGCTATGTTTTATTTTGTATGGAATTTTATTAATACATATTTTGAGAAGAGATGGTTGCCATTTTGAAATGGTGAAAGTAAAACTATAATATTTTTTTGGTATCATTGTGAAGCAAATATTATGTACATTCTGAAAAAAAATATAAAAATACCGATTCCCTATGCAAGTTTTAAAGTTGTACCCATTTCCGCTAAAACCGGAAGTGATACAAAATTTCTGCTATGATCTTCTTATGAGCCCATTTGTCTAGTTTAACTTTGCTTATTAACATTTTTTTTGTATCTCTCAAAATAAACGAAATATTCGTGGTGCCGGACTTACGCCAAACACCCTGTATATCGACCGCATACATCTGTAGTTTCATCAACAATAATATAATAGAAATTATTTTCTACGAGTAAATGTGTCTTAATTTTAGACAAAGTTTCAGCGTAACATGTATCTAAAGTTCTTTTTCTCAACGTACTTTCATCCGGAATGCTCTTTTTACAATACTTTTCAAGAAAGATCCTAAAACTAAGGTTACTTAATTTATGTAATGGAATGTTCGATGCAAGCATGGCGTGACATAAATCGAACTTAAATGTATCCTCTTCAGTTTTTCTTAAATGAACCAACAAAGATTCCCGTATGGATGTCTGCGATACATTCGATGTATTTCTCTTTTCATAATTTCTTTTGTGAAGAGGAGTCCTGCAGTGCTAGTCAATCAGGTACTTTCTTGAGCTGAATATCTATAAAATGACAAATAAAATCAATTAAATTTGTCATTAAAAACAAATGTATGTTAAACAACTTACCGACTTGCCACAAGGTTTACAGAAAATATTATCGCCGTCTATAGACAGTTCCGGGTAGAGACGAATCCACGCAAATTATTTTTGAAGCCATTATTTTAAAAATGTTACTGTTCCGTAGGTAACAGCTGAATGAATGGTTTCAAAGTGGAATTGAAAGTGATGTACATTTTCCACCCCCTCTCTATACTAAGATAATGAAACCGACAGAAATATTTAAAGCTAGAATGACCGTTACTTTCTCTGTAAGGGATTAGAATTAAGAAATTACAGCCATAAATAAAATTATGGGTAATTTTTGGCGGCGTATCACTGACTCGGTGACTTCAATGTTCTTCAATAGATATGAGAATTTTATTGAAATTAACAAAGTAACGTTAATTTTAAAAATAAGCACAAATATGCACATCGCATTGAAATATACAAAAAAAAAATTCAAGAATTATTATTAGAATTTTATTAAAATTGATAAAAATAATCTAACATTTAGAACATATGCACAAATATGTACATCACAATGAAATATGCAAAAAATGCAAAAATTAGGTGAAATATGAAAAAAAAAATGCAAAAATATGCATTTTGCATATAGTCCGAGCTTTAGTCATAAGTATAGTTACACAGGGTTATTATGCTAAAGAATGTAAAAGCAAAAAAGCTATACATAACATTGCAACAAAAAATAAGGAATTAAAATCCGAGGAAGAGGAAACCATTTTCTTTGGAAGTGTTACACATAGGAAAGATGCAGCATGAGATCAGAATTTTTTTATGTTACAAAATCAATCGCAAATGAAAGAGGAGTAGGCCGTGGAAGCCAAATGGAAAAATTGAAGAAGAAGAAGAAGAAATTAGAATCCAACTAGATTCAGGCGCAGATGCAACAGTTATCTCAACCGATATTTACAATAAAATGAGAGTTACAACCAAATTGCTGAAACCACGAAAAACTTTAGTCGGACCTGATGAATCAAAATTATATTTAGTAGGAGTTTTTGAAGGAAAGATAAAATATGAAGATAAACAAACAATACAACCAATATACGTGGTAAGAAATTTAAGCAAATCACTTTTAGGTAGGCCAGCAATTGAAGCACTGGATATAATAAACTGGTCCGAGAAGAGAAAAGTTCTTGAAATAAAAGCAAACCAAGATGTGAAATCATAACATCCTAAATTATTCCAAGGCCTAGGAAAAATGAACATTACTCATAAAATACGTAGGTATGGAAGAAGATGGGAAACCATATATAGTGGTAACCCCAAGAAGAATTGCTTCACCCTTAAAGCTAGCCGTGAAAGAAGAACTGCAACATCTGCAAAATATGGGAATAATTTCGTCAATGAACCGACAGAATGGTGTGCAGGTATGGTAGTAGTACCAAAACAAGACGGAAAGGTACGAATCTGTGTAGATGTTACATACTTAAATAAATATGTAGCAAGAGAGAGATGAATATTACCTTCCGTAGATGAAACATTAGCTCGAATAGGAAATTCCAAATATTTTTCCAAACTGGATGCTAATAAAGGATTTCATCAAATAGGTACCTTTAAATTAAAAATCTGCTTTACTTGTAACATTTATCACGCCATATGGTAGATATTGTTATAACCGACTGACATTCGGCATATGCAGTGCAAGCGAAGTTTTCCAACAGGCGATATTTGCCATATAGATGATGTGTTAATTTATGAAGAAACGGAAGAACAACACGATGCAAGACTAAACTAAAGAAAAAGGAAATATTTTTTTTGTGTCACATCATCAATCACGATGGAATAAAGGCAGATCCAGCAAAAATAAAAGCAATCACCAACATGAAATCTCCTATATCAGTAACAGAGTTACAAAGATTTTTTAGAATGCTAAATTATATGGCAAAGTTTTTACCTAACTTTTAGCCGAAGATACTAGGATACTTAGACATCTACTTAAAGAGGAAGTTAACTGAAACCCCGGTATTAACAAAGTATAACCCGAACAAGGAATTAAGATTATTAGCAGATGCATCATTCTATGGACTAGGAGCCGTTCTCAAACAACAGGAAACCCAAGGATGGAAACCAGTCACATACATATCAAAGTCACTAACGGAAGCGGAAAAAGGACTAGCGCTAATCGAAAAATAAGCATTAGGCATCACTTGGGCATGTGAATGTTTGCAAGAATATATCTCTGGTAAAGTGATAACAATTTTAACGGATCATAAGCCGTTATTATCTTTGCTGGGAGAAAAACCACTTGAAAATATTTCTCGTAGAATTCAGAGACTAAGAATGCGAATGATGCGATTTAGGAGTTACATGCAATGTTGATTGAACATATTGCAGGAAAAGATTTCCATACTCCATATACTCTCTCACGAGCACCCATCAGTAGAAAAGAGTCGAAGAAGATTTTACTAATCGAAGAAATGTATAACAACGGTAATAATTTTCTTAAATATTATCCTGTTTCAGAAAAAAAGGTTAGAAGAGATTAGGATTGCACAAGAGGATGATAAGAAGTTCCAAATATTGAGATATTATATTCAAAATGGATTTCCGGAAAAAACATATCATTGCAATAAAGACATATCTGATTATTGGAAGATAAGACTTGAGCAACCTTACAAGAGAGATTGATGTTAAAGGGTCAACAAATAGTCATACCGACGAAATGAAGAAGAAAGATATTGGAAACCATACATGAAGGATATCTAGGCATCTCAAAATGCAGAAAACGCGCCCGTGAATGCGAGTACTGGCCTAGAATGTCAAATGATATTAAACAGCTAGCAGAAACATGTGAAGCTTGTTTATTAGACAAATCCAACAAGAAGGAATCTTGAATACCAACATCCACCCCGACTAAGCTATGGAAATTTTTAGGGACTGATTTGGCAGAAATAGACAACAAGAAATACTTACTAGTCGCAGACTACTATTCCAGATACCCTGAAGTATATCTTATGAAGAATACTATCGCGAAGGAAATTATAGAAAAATTAAAATCTATATTTACAAGAAATTCGTTCCGATAACGGACCACCATACAACAGTGAAGAAATGCGAGCCTTTGAACAGGAATATGGATTTATATTAAATAAAGATCTCGAGTAAGTAATAGTTACTATTTTTTCTGACCATTTAAATAAAACGTAGTTCTTAAGATCCCAAGATTTCATGTCTATTATTTCGATCGTTTTTGAGAAAGTCGTGGACATAAAAGGGTAGAAAAGAGACGTACAGGATGAAACATATTTATTTTTAACAATGTACAAAAGTACCTGTTCGCCTACCTAGAATCTAATACTGTTGATTTAATATATCTATGTATTCTATAGATTTATTTTTGGTACATCTGAATTCTACCGCCCAAAATAACGTACTGCGATCATTTGGTCGTTTTGTGCAATATTTCTTATTGCCATACTCGGGTAGGGTCGCAACACACGAAAACTTTTACATAGCCTTCTTCAAATCACGATTTATATATATCTCGACTCCGCAAATCCAGTCCTGCTCAAATCTTGACTTGTGCACTGTTCGACAAGGTCATTAGGAAGTACACTCCAAAGTACAAATTGTAAATAAAAATACTACCTATAACACAACCTATCCTACTTCAATTTGTACTCCAAACTGTCAGTAACCTTGTCGTACGGGGCATAAGTCAAGGTTTGAGCAGGACTAGATGTGCGGAGTCGAGAAATGCATAACTCATGATTTGAAGAAGGCTATGTAAAAGTTTTCGTGTGTTTCATGTAATCCCCCATACTCATTGTCATCTTGTGATGAAATATACAAAAAAGTTGAAATCCTGAGCCCCATAATCAGAATATTCATAGCCTACTCTATCATGGGTTTTTAAATAATTTAAAAAAATCGCATTTTTCTCAAACACTGTCTTATAAGTATATAATAAAACTGATACATTATGAAAAATATATTTGTTCCTTTTGTTCTAGAGTTTTTTCTATCGTTCATAAAATAGAAAACAATCGATGTAGAATTTTATGCCCTACAACTTTTATTTGAAGCTTTTTTAACTGAAATAATTAGGAAGGCAGGAAATTACGAAAGTCTAATTTTACATGTTAAAGTCTATGTTCGGCTGTGCCGTTTACCAGCCTGTATACCTACCGAAAATAAACACTACAGTTTAAATGAACAATACTATTATTTTATTTATCAATAAAATAAATGAATTAAGCAGTAAATAAGAAATTTGTGCAGTAATGAAAATATTTTGTGCAGAATTAAAAATACTTTTCAAATTATTTCCACAACAAAATATTCCCATCTAAATATTTCTACTTAAAAGCGTTGTTATGTTCAATTAGGTTGGGAAAGTATTTTTTCTTTAACAGCTTTAATGCTCACTTTCTAATTTTATACAGCACAAAATTTTATACTGCACAAAATGAATTGTATATTGCACAAATATTTATTAAAATACTGCACAAAAATTCGTTTTTTTACTACACATTTTTTTTACTGCTCAAAGTTGTATTTAGTACAGAGCTATTAAATTCTACCCGAAAATAAATATATTATGGCCATTTTACATATAACTAGAGTAGATAAATAACTAGTGTTCGGAATACCGGTGGAACTAAAATACCACCCGTTCACCAGTATTTCAGCGAATACGGGTCGGAGTCGATTCTTCACCCATAAAACCCATAAGACCCGTACGGGTCGTTAGACCCATACGAAGCGAAAGACCCATAAGAACCGTATGACTTGTAAGACGTATTTGATCGCTTCCAACTTTACCATCCGTAAGAATTATCCAGTTTAGGCAGTTTATGGAACAGCAATAAACATCAACTATAATGGAACGTTGTATTAAAACAAAACACACAACGTTAAGTCTTATGGTATGGGTCCTACGGGTCATTACAGTTCTTATGGGTCTAATCGACTACAACCCGTATTCCAGTTGGTCCGGGTGGGTGGGTTTTTCCCTTTTACGTAAATACCCAGTTCCAAGTCCTTACAAATAATCATAAATAACAAGTCAAATTTTACATTTAAATAGGGAACAGAAAAATAGTTTCATTATCTCAAAAAGTATACAGGCACAGCTAAATCGAACACTTCAATTATTTTCTATATTATGAACTATAGAAAAAAAAACCTCTAGAACATAGGAGACATCTTTCTATGTACATTTTTTTTCTACAATTAGATCTCAAGTTACCGTAAAAAGTTTTATTTTTCATAACGTATCAGTTTTATATACTTAAAGACAAAGTGTGTGAGCAAATTGCGATTAACTTTTTTAAAAAAAATATTTAAAAACCCAATGATACAGTAGGCTATGAATATTTTGATTCAGGTTTCGACTTTTTTGCATATTTCATCACAAGATAACAACGAGTATGGCAATAAGAAATATTGCATAGAACCACCAAAATATCGCAGTACGTTATTTTGGGTGGTAGAATTCAAATGTACAAAAAATAAATTTATAAGGTATATTAAATCAACAGTTTAGGATTCTAGGTAGGAGAGCAAGTTAAAAATAAATATGTTTCATCCTCTACGTCTCTTTTCTACCCTTTCATTTCCACGACTATCTTAAAAATGTTTGAAATAATTGTCATGAATCTTGGGAACTAAGAGATACGTTTTATTGAAATGCTCAAAAAAAAGTAAATATTACTTACTCGACATCTTGGTCTAACGAAAAAAACTCATTTTATAATTAGTTTTATTAAAACTTTACTAAACTATTCTAGACAACATTCAAATAATCAATAACATTGTTTCACCATAACTAAACTAATTCTCTAAAACAGATTATGAAAGTTAAACAAACTTTGGGCAAATCGGGTGCGAAAAACGAGAACTTACCCGCACCCATATGTGTTTTTTAAAATAGTTAATTAAAATACGCAAACAATTGATGAAAAGGTTTCAACAATACTAAACTAATACATCAAAACATATTTTTACAGTTAAACAAACGGTAGGTTAATTGGGTGCAGAAAATGAGAATTTAGCTGCACCATAATTTAAAGATAAAAAAGGAAATAAATAAAATTATTTTAAAACATTAATGAACAAACAAGAATGAATACATTAACGTATCTAAACAAGCATTATTATTTAAGTGATGGGTTAATGTGAAGATTTTTTTTTTAATAAAGGGCAAGAAAGGCGAACAAACAATTAAATATAGCAAACATTTGAAAACGCATCTAAATAAACTAATTTATATATGAAATATTGTTTGTTCGCTTTTGGGTTGGGTCAAGGTCAGTGACGTCTTAGACAGGAATATGTGGCGAAGGATGATTATTTCGTAACTCTATTATTGTGATCCGGGTGCGGTATATCGCTACCGAAAATCAGTCACTTTAACATGTTAAGAGTGAGGATTTGTTATATGATGTCGATGCTGTTATTATATTCGAGTTTGTGCTAACCCAATAAGTGGGACATGCGTGATTTTATGTATGTATGTATGTATGCATGTATATGTATGTATGTATGTATATATGTATGTATGTATATATGCGATTTTTAGCATGATCCCTATACCTCCCTTTACCAAGGGTAACGGGACGTAAAAATTGAGACAAAATTATTCGTACACCTGCAATTATAAAATTATTTAACACATAATAACAAATTTTTATATTTAGTGATACAATATTAGCTTTCAATACAACCTCCAGTAGCCTAGTTGAGGCATTGATTTTATTAAATTAAATAATATGGAAAGTGGAATTTTTACCCATTCTTCAGTCAGATTCGTCGCTCGGCAATTGATTTGCACAGAACTATGCACCTACTATATGATCCGAAAAAATTAAATTTAGAGAAAACAACTCTATTCCACAATTCAAGACCTTTATTAACATAAAACAATCTGATGTGGCCAGTACATTACCTTCTATCAATCCTGTGTATTATGTAAAAATGCCATAGAACGCTAACCTTGGCAATCAGATATGAGGGCCCGTATCAGAATGACAGCTATTAATTATATCCATAACTGATAAATGTCATAATTTTTCATTCAAAATTTCATTTTTTGGTGTTGTATGATTCCTTTTTTCGGCAACTGAATTCCACATTCCTGATAACAAATAAACCACATGAAATAAGAAAATAATGCAATTTTAAATGAAAAATGATGACATTATTTGTCAGTTATGGATAAAATTATATCTGTCATTTTTTCACGGGCCCCCATATCTGCTTGCCAAGCAAAGTCACGTGACTGCACTCGCCCTGTACATGAATTTTCTTGCAAAAGATCCTATATTTCCAATAAAATTATTTCATAAACAAACATTACACTTGAAACTGACATCTTCTTCTTTAGATTTTCCCATTCGTTAGGAGTTACTATTTTTTATTTTCTTCCACTTATTTCTGTTTTGCGTGTTGTGCTCATTCAGTTCCTTTTCTTTCAAGTCTACCGCAATACAGTCTTGCCATCTTATCTTTGGTCTTCCGCTGTTTCTTCTACCTTCTACTACTAAGCTATTTATTCTTCTTCAAATATATTTTTCATCTTTCCTCATGACATGTTCAAACCAATGTTATCGTCTCTCGTATCTATCTAGAAACTTCTATCACTCGAGCCATTTCCCTTATCATTTAATTCCTTACCTGTCTTTCCGTGTCTTCCCCAACATCTGTCTCAACATCCTCATCTCTGCCACAGTCATTTTTTTTTTCATTGCTACTAACATCTGTTAATATGAATTATCTGAATATATTAGTAGTTTCCATGGTTAGCATAGCTGGCTGATTTATAAAATATGTCCATAACTGACAAATGTCATAATTTTTCATTGAAAATTTCACGATTTTCTTATTTCATGTGGTTTATTTGTTATCAGGAGTATGGAATTCAGTTGCCGAGAAAAGGAATCATAAAATACCAAAATATGATATTTTGAATGAAAAATTATGACATTTGTCAGTTATGAAAATAATTAATAGCTGTCATTCTAATACGAACCCCCATATCTGCTTGCCAAGGTCAGAAAGTCACGTGACTGCTCGTGCCCTATACATAATTTTTTTTGCAAAAGATCCTATATCTCCAGTAAAATTATTTTATAAACAAACTATGAAATATTGTTTACACATAATATGTTATTATAAATATTTAAAAATATTCTATTACCTATACGATTTGATTGCATTTTATATTTCATATTCAATGGAAATAGAGTTAAAGAATTATAAAGAACTAAATTTTATAAATCTGCCAGCTATGCTATAATCATGGAAACAGCTACTATATTAAGAAAATTCTAACTGAAAAGAAAATGAATGTGGTAGAGATGAGGATGTTGAGTTAGATGTTGGGGAAGACACAGAAACATATTGCAAGGAATAAATGAGTAAGGGAAATAACTCGAGTATTAGAAGTTTCTAAAAAGATACCAAAGACGATTTACACTAATTTAAAAATGTCATGAGGAGAGATAAAGTATATATTAGAAGAAAAATGAATAGCTTAGTAATAGAAAGTGGAAGAAACAGAGGAAGACGAAAGATAAGATGGAAGGACTGTATTGCGGAAGACTTGAGAGAAAAGCAACCGATTGAGGACGACCCGCAAAACAGAAATGAATGGAAAAAGAAAATAAAAAATAGCGACCGCTAACGAATGGAAAAAGCTAAAGAAGAAGTTATCAGTGTCAAGTGCAATTCGCATAGTTTGTTTATGAAATAATTTTACTGGAAATTTAGAATCTTTTGCAAGAAAATTTATGTATGAAATTTGTATATAATACACAGGATTGACGGCAGCTATTGTTCTCGCCACATCAGATTTATAATTTTAAATTCATTATATGAATAAATTTTGTCCTCTTCTAATTTTTCGAAATGATTCCAATTCATTGTCGGGATTGACAGTATTTTTGAAGGATATATACCTATAATTTTAAATATTTAACTATTAGTACAAGAAGAAATAATATAATATATGTACTTCCCAGAAAGAATCTTCAGTAATGTCTCTGGATTTTTGACACTGACATTTATCTGTGAGTTACAAACATTTTAATATTTCAATTGGTTTCCATGACATTATTTAGGCTGTAACATTTATTACAACAGATTATGTACGTTATATATCTTTATCTCTAAATCTATAATAGATATAATATATTTTTTTATATGTACCAGATAGAGAATCTACTCGTCTTCAATATGCAAGAAGAAAAATTATCAAAAAAATTATTAGAATATTTTTTTTAAGAATCTGCTACTTCCGGTTATCCAATTATTTCTATAACCTTTTCAGCTCTTCCCAGTAATGTCCGATTAGGAAATACATAGTTAAACATATATTAAGTATTATAGTTTTTGAGAAATCGTCCTTCCAACCGAATCATATTCACACACACACAAACACACACATACATACATACACACAGAAAAACGTGCTTAATCATTAAAATCTGGATATGCGAATTTTAGCATGAATCCAGAGGTAACAATGTTACATGTTTAATACTTTAACAATTACTTATAATGGAATGCATTCCTCGGTGCATTGAATTAAGTAAATTGTCAATAATTTTGTCGTTTATAGATTTCCAATTATTAATAATATTCCTTGCAATATTTTTACTTCTCGCTAAGAGTGATATTGGATTCATACTAAAAATCGCATATACAGGTTTTAATAAATAAGCTTATTTTAAGGTCCTACAATCCGATTTTAACATTTTGTCGATGATGTCTGTGTGTGTGTGTCTCGATATTTGTGTGTCGATGTGTTTGGTGAGTGGATGTATGTGTGTGTGTGTGTGTGTGTGTGTGTGTGTGTGTGTGTCGATGTGTGTGTTTGTATTGATGTATGTGTGGATGTTAGAAAGACGATTTCTCAAAAACTATTACAATATCTGCTAAACTACGTGTTTCCCATTTAGACATTAATGGGAAGAAATGAAAAGGTTTTGATAGCAATTAAACAACCGAAAATTGCAGATTGTTAAAAAAATCTTCTAAATATTATTTTTTGAATTTTTTTTGTTCTTGCTAATATTAAATTATCTGGATCTCCTATGCCTTCTTCAGGAGCTACAAATTGATACATTTAAGAAAAAAACCTTTTAAATACATCGTTTTTTTTTAATCTTACGTGATTTTTTTTTCTACATTTGTATGTACACATTAAAATAATAGGACGTCAAAACAGTTAAATAAATATAATAAAATACTCACAAAATCGCCAAAAATTTAAAAACATAATAAATTTATATGTGACTTTTCGGCACCCTTATTTTCCATAAGGAAAAACTATAATTTACTTTTAACAGGTACAGTTCGGAAGTTTGTTGTTTTACCACTAAAAAAAATTAAAAATGTTTTAACCATTCTTTTTATTGTTTAGTCTCTATTGTGGCCTGTGTTTTTTACATGTCTGTGTTACTAGAGCACACTTTCCATTATTGTTGTTGTTATTCCTACAATTTCTTTTATGTTCCTCTAATCTTGTTTTTAAATAATGTTTTGTTTGACCTGTATAATGGGCAGGGCAATCGTCACATGGAATTTTGTATATTATATTAGAATTGTACATTTTATCTATATTGGCTTTTAGTTTTGAGTAGTAGGGAATCTTTTTCTATATACATGTTAAAACTAAATTATAGTTTTTCCATAAGAGTGCCGAAAATTCAGATATATATATTTATTTTGTTTTTAAAAGATTTTGGACATTTTTTTAAAATTTTATTATATTTATTTATTTTTATAACTGTTTTGACGTCCTACGTGTGCAAAAAAATTCACGTAAGTTTAAAAAACGATGTATTTAAAAGGTTTTTTACCTCTCGCTAAGAGAGGTATTGCATTCATGCTAAAAATCGCATATCCAGATTTTATTGAATAAGCATGTTTTAAGGTCCCTACAATCCGATTTTAACATTTTTACGATGATGTCTGTGTGTGTGTGTGTGTGTGTGTGTGTGTGTGTGTGTGTGTGTGTGGATGTGTGTGTGTGTGTGTGTGTGGGATGTTGGAAGGACGGTTACTCAAAAACTATAAGACTTAAAATTTGTTTAACAACGTATTTCCCAATCGGACATTCATGGGAAGATCTGAAAAGGTTTTGGTAATAATTGGACAACCGGACGTAGAAGATTCTTGAAAAAAAATCTTCTAAATATTATTTTTTGAAAATTTTTCGTGGTAATATTAAAGAAAATTAAATTCTCTATCTGATACATTTAAATATTTTATTATATATTCCATAGATTTAGAGATAAAAGAAGTATAATATATAAAATAATCTGTTGTAATAAATTTGACAGCCGAAAGAATGCCATGAAAAATAGTTGATAATTTAAATTATTTGTAACTGACAGATAAATGTCAGTGTCAGAAATAATGAGTAATGAAAGAAAAATGTACTTGGAGAATCCCTTAATGCTTGATCTGTGACTATTATGGAGATGACAAGTCTAGGTTGAAGGACTTAAATTTGTTTCAAACATTATGGGACAATTTACACCAGTACTATAGACTAGAGTAACTTTGAATTGCGAAAAAGCTATCAAATTCTTCTCAAGTAAGTTGTAAATATTGACAAAATTACACATCGATATAAGAATAATCGGAGTGCAATCTATCCGTCACTTTATTAAAGGGAATTAGTGTTATTTAGATATAACATGTATGAAAAAATAAAATGTAAAAGAAGATATGTAAGAATAGATGCACAATCCATATATACATTTTAGACCGCCCAAAATTAATGTTTTTACTAGAAGAATATGAAGAGAAAGTAAACAACGTTGTTCGAATTGAAAATTGCTGTTACCAGCCTAATATTTATATATGGTAAACTCTACTTTGTAATTTATTGTAACATAATTTATGGTAAAATATCTTCATGTTGAGACATGCTATTATTGAATAATAAAGAAGTTTATACGTCATAGATTTATATGAATATATTATTTGTATTTATAAAAATATTCTTTGCTTTATGCATACAGCCAGGTAAAATATACGGCGAGAGGTTATGTGCTGGCCACATCAGATTTTTTTTAAATTGTATCAATTTGTAGCTCCTGAATAAGGCATAGCATAGGAGACGCCAAAACCGGTAGAGGCCGAAATTTAAATAAAATAATTTAACTGCAATCCAGTAATTTATTAATTTAATTCTCTATCTGATACATTTAAATGTTTTGTTATATCTTTTATTGATTTAGATATAAATGAATGTAATATATAAAATAATCTGTTGTAATAAATCTCATGACATATATCATCTAACTAGCTTCGAATTCCAACAACCCATCTCATGATGTTATATTTAAAACTGAACACAATAAAATACAAGTAAAAAATTTAAATGATTTCTTTCTATATATAAAGCAAAACTAAACGAAATCAATTTAACATTTCCTAAAGTTCAAGAACTAAAGAAGAGTAAAACTCCGCCGTGGATATTCAAAACTCCCACCATCAATAAGGAACTAAAAAAGTCTGATAAAGAAAATACATCACCCATAATCATGAAAACAGAGTTCCTTCAAATACAAAATGAGACCTACAAAAAACATAACTTCATGTACACAGATGGTTAAAAAATTAATAGGAAAACTGGTGCAGCTATATGGACAGAAACCCTGCCAAAAAAATATCATCTACCAAGCTTAACATCCAACTATACAGCAGAAATGTACGCTATCCAGGAAGCAATAAAACAAATGAATGAATTAAAAAATAAAAATAATATTATATGCACAGATTCCCTCTCCTGTATCCAGAATATAGGAAAATTATATACTTCCAACCCCATAATCCAAGAAATTCTAAATCAAATACATAAATTATCCACTTCCCACGCCAAAAATATAAGCATCCTATGGATACCTTCTCACTGCGGCATAAGAGGTAATGAAGAAGCCGACTCCCTCGCCAAGCAAACCACAGAAATGAACATCATTGGTATTCCGATTCTAACTTACGACTACATTAGCCTAACTAAATCAAAATTAAAAGAAAATGGTCACAAATATGGCTCAACACTGACAACAATCATTTACGACAACTGAAAAATGATATAAAAATGCAGAATACGAAGGCAAGCCGAAAAGACAGGACGATAATAACAAGACTAAGAATTGGGCACACTCTTTCAACACACGGCCATATATTAAGAAGAGAAGAACCTACATTTTGCGAAATCTGCAATACCAGAATTACAGTGGAACACGTACTACTCTAGTGCACTAAATACAATATGCAGAGACAACTACCAGCCACCCTCCACAGATGCCTCACCACCGAAACCGAAACTACAATAAAATACTTAAAAAACATACAAATGTACAATAAAATGTATTGCAAATTATTTATAAATAACACTTTGGAAACCAATGTAATTATTAAGCCCAAGCACCAATAGTCCAAGAAAGAGAAGTGCTTGCCAAATATACAATTAAAAAAAATCTCAGCCCAAATAATGCCATGGAAACCAAATGAAAAATTAAAATGTTTGCAACTGACAGATAAATGGCAGTGTCAAAAATCCAGAGACATTACTGAAGACTTTTTCTGAGTAGTACATTCATATATTATTTCCTATTGTATTAATAATTAAATATTTAAAATTATAGGTGTATTACATATACCCTTCAGAAATACTGGCAATCCTGACAATGAATTGGAAACATCTCGAAAAATTAAAAGAGTAAGATAAAATTTCTTCATAGGATGAATTTAAATATCTAAATATAAGGAATTGGTATCAGTAGAATTTTTAGTGTTGAGTGTAGGTATACAAGAAATGTTAAATACAATAGGGCTTTGACAAGCAAATATGGGGGCCCGTGTTTGAATGATAGCAAGTAATTGTGTACATAGATGTCAAAATCATAATTTTTCATTTTAAATTTCGTGATTTTTCTATTTCATCTGGTTTATTTTCCTCAACAAGTAAATTCCACACTACTGGTTAATTAACCACGTGAAGAAAATCTTGAAATTTTGAACGAAAAATTCTGACAATTGACATCTATGTATATAACTACTAGTTGTCATTCTGACCCCCATATCTGCTTGTGAAGGCCAATAAAGTGACATGACTGTTCGCATTCTATACTTATATAACCAAAAACGGTAGTGACGAAAGGTAGTGTTCTGGGCCATAACAGATTTTTGTCAATAGATTCCAACTGAATTTCAATTGTATTAAAGATCAGTTCGTAAGTTATAAACACAGATTTAAATCTGCTCATTATTCTCAATTTTATTCACCACTGTCACACGGTTAAAAATAAAACAACGAGGTTTCAAAATATGAATTCAGCATGAAATTCTCTTTCTTACTAAGTATTATACGATTTAAGCGAATGAGTGGTTCACGAATAAAACACAATGGAATTCCAATGATATTTTTTAATATTTTGTAGTTTCAAATATACAAATTTCTAATTTTTCGTCCACTATTCCGACACCGTTAAAGCCATTGTAATGCAGCTTGAGTTCGACACGAATTTTTCTTTCCTATAATGCATTTGCACGATTGTTGCTGAGGACTGGTTAGTAGATTTGAAAATGTTCAATATATAAAAGGAATTTCTTTGGAATTATTGCTATAACTATTATTGTTTATTGATTACTCAATAAACGAAAACGGGAACTAATATCATTATAGTTAAAAATATAATATAGATAATCTCTAATACTCACTCCTGCTGTAATATTAGCCCCTCTCCTGTTTCCATATACATGCGACCAGACTGACAACTGCACGATGAAGGCAATGGCGTACATTACCGTTATAATGCCTGTATTCAGCAATTCCTGTAACAAGTGTATTTGCTTAGTAACTAGTAACAACGATCCCACCAGCACCAACTACTAAAGATAAAAACTTTCAGTACCTATATTATTACTTACATGTATTAATAATAATTCTCTTATGATAAGTTAAAAACTTTTTCATTTTATTTTAAGATGGAACTTGGAAAAAGTGTATGTGTTTGTGTACGTTTACGTGTCTGTATCTTGCTTCATTGCATGGTGATTTATCGGTCACCTTTAGGTAAGGAAGATATTGTCTTAAATAATTTTGCCACGCGTTTTTTGTATTGCTCTTTTTATTTCTTCTGTCCACCATGGGGCTTTTTTCATTTGTTTATTACTAAGTCTTGTTGTTTCGTGTTGAGATAGGCAGTTGAAATAAGACACGGGAATAGCTTATATAATTTATAAATGAACACAGTAAATGTACAACATGAACACAGTGAAAAATATTATATTGACACTACTCTAAACAACACAGAAAAAAAAACAAGTATATAAAAATTTAGCTATAGAAACAAATTCTTATTAAGTCAAAATGACATTGTGTCAAATATGAATTATTTCAACACTCCCACTTTTTGACCATTTTGCATATCTCTATTAACTACATTTATACAAGTGCGCAGTGCAATAAATCTATCTTTACACATTGCTTTTATTAATATATCAGCATATTGCATAGCACTTGGTACATACTGAACATTTATTACATTTTTATCGTACTGTTCTCTAATAAAATGATATTGGATATCAATGTGTTTAGTGCGTCTGCGAAATTCATGATTTTTTACTAAACAAATCGTACTTTGGTTATCCAGATATATCAAAGTTGCTTTAGCACTTTAAGAGCCAATGTCTTTCAACAAACTTCGCAACCATATAGCATCCTTCACAGCTGTACTTGCAGCCACATGCTCAGTCTCTGTTGTACTTACAGTAACAATTCATTAAAGCTGTGAAGACCATGTGATTGGTCCATTTGCTAGCATGAAAATGTAGCCAGACGTTGATCGCCTAGTTTCTACATCACCCGCATAATCTGAATCACTGTAACCTGTTAAAAATGGCTTACTCACACTACTTCGATAAAGGATACCAAAATTTTGTGTACCTTGCAAGTATCTGTTTTTTTTTTAACAGATTGACAGTGACTTATCATAACTGGTTAAATACTTAATAACTAAATTAACTGCTTAAGCTATATCTGGTCTACATACTGTGGATAGAAACAAGAGGGAACCAACTGCTTCTCAAAAAAGGAATTTTACCAAATCGAATTTATTGGCAGCATGTAATTTATCATTCGGATCTACTGGTACGGATACAGCGTTTGCTTGATCAATACGTTTTATAATTCGTTGTGTATATGCAGACTGAAAATATATTTCTTTCAATTTGCATTCCACAAAATACCCTTACATCTTTTGAAACATGCATTGTAAATTCATTTTCCAATGCATTTATAACATGATCAAGAACTCTTTTGTTTATACCTACTAATAGACCATCATCTACGTACAGGGCTAAAATTACAATTCCATTCATAATTCTACCAATGAAAATACATTTGTCTGCATTGCTTTCTCTAAAATTGAATTTAGTTAAAGACGAACAAAATGTTTGATTCCAGCAACGCGACGCCTGTTTTAAACTGTATAAAGATTTATATAATTTACAAACATAATTAGGCTTACTTCCACTGACTTCCACACCTTCTGGAATTAACGTGCAAATGTCTTCACTTAACTTGCCATATAAAAATGAAGTCTTTACATCGAACTACAGCATCTCGAAGTCCTCTTCAGCAGCTACAGCAAGTAAGGTGCGCAATGAGTCATATCTCACTACAGGAGAGAAGGTTTCTTGAAAATCTAGACCTGGCCTCTGGCTACATCCCCTGGCACATAATCTTGCCTTGTATCTAGGAGTATCTCCAGTTTTCGACGGCTGAACCTTAAACACCCATTTAGAAGCAATTGGTTTATAATTACCTTTATGAATAATTGTCCATGTTCCATTTTCTTCATGAACCTGGAGTTCTTCTCTGATGGCTTGCTTCCATCTATCAGCATTTGGTCCTGAAACAGCTTACTCATAGGTTCTTGCTTCATTGCACTCAACGTAATTTACGTCAAAAATATCAGGAGCCCTTTGTTTACTTCTATCACGTAGATTATAATCATGTCGCTCAATTTCAACTTGCTCTTCTTCAATGTCTTCGACAATATCCTCGCCAATACATAAATCATGTTCACAAGCATCATTATCGTTGTGTTCATCACCGACACGCAGATCTATTTCTGTCGGCTTTGAATTTGAAGAAAGTTCTTCTCCTAGTTTCTCGTTGAAAATTACATCACGGGATTCCACAATCTTTCTTCTCTCTAGATCAAAAAGTCGATAGTTACATGACTGTCCCTGATATCCAACCATGATCATTTTCTTAGATTTTGCATCTAATTTTGTTATGTACGCTCGCGCCTAGCGTTGTTGCGTAATGCGCGGCGCCACGACGAGATGGCGCCACCTCCTGGTGTGCGCGTTGTTAGTTTTCTGGCGATTGTTTTTCCTAACCTATGTAAGCACTTGTAGGTGCTCTAATTATCAATAAATACTTGTGTTATGTAACTGTGAGTACGAATTCCAAGATATACTACACCCAGGAATCACTAGGACTATACACAACAAAATTGGCGACGAGGATGGGATGCCTGGGTGAGTGAGTGACAGTCAAAAAAAAGTGAAACTTGTGGCAGCCATTTCCAGGAATTCGTCAAAGCTGCACAGTCACAAGGAAAAATTCGACTTCTACTGTGGGGCCAAACTGCTACTAACCCAATATTCAAGGCAAGTGACTACTCAATTCATGGAAATGTCCAAATTAGGCGTGATTGAGGAGTTTGATGTCAGCCAACCAAAAACGTGGGACGCTTATTCAGAAAGGCTGTCATTTTACATGCAAGCGAATGGAATTCAAGAGGCGGAAATTAAGAGAACCGTATTATTGAGTGTGTGCGGGCCCAAGACATATGCAGTTGTTCATTCTTTTGTGTCACCGGAAACTCCAGCGACGGAGACGTTCGATGAAATAATCGCGCTGCTCAAAGCACATTTCGCGTCGAAACCTTCTGAGATTTTTCAACGTTTCCAGTTTCACCGTCAAAATCAAAATGCTGACGAAGCCATAAGTACGTTCATCGCACTTCGTCGCTTAGTGGAGCATTGCAACTTAGGCGATACGCTTGACCTGACGTTGCCAGATCGACTCGTCTGCGGCATCCGAGATGAGGCTCTACAACGACGGTTGCTGGCCGAATCGACGTTGACCTTCGCGCAAGCCCAAGAAAAGGCTTTGGCTGCTGAAGCAGCCAACCGCCATACCAAGGAAATCCGAGGTGCTGGGTCGATCAACGTAAATCGAGTAAACGCGGATCACCCGAAGGAAGGGAATCGACACCAACGGCCAAACAAGAATTCCGGGAAACCACCAAGTGGAAAGAATCCGGCTGGAGCTTGTGCAAGCTGTGGCGGTAAGCATCTTCGTAGCGAATGCAAATTCCGGGACGCTGAGTGTCACCGTTGTCGCAACAAGGGAACATGGAACGCGTATGTGGTTCAAAACCTGCGGAGTCGTCGCATGGGGGCCGCGGCAATTCTTCTCGTCGGCCACCGCCGATGTCGCAGGACAAGAAAGACTAGCGTCTACAACCTCCAGTATATCCAGATGTGCGAAGTGCAAACAGATGCTGCCGAACTTCGAACGGTCGTGAGAATTAATGGAGCGTTATGTGAAATGGACGTGGACTCTGGTGCGAAGGTGTCCATCATCGATTTGGACACCTGTCCACGGATCTACCAGAACAAAATGCCGCTAATGAAGAAATCGCCGTACATACTTCGCGATTACAACAAACGTCCAGTTGAGATCGTAGGCATGCTAGATGTCCCAGTTTCGTATGGAAAGTTCAACGGAAATCTTCCGCTGCTAGTCTCCAAGAAGGAACGCAGAAGTCTATTGGGACTGAGCTGGTTCACTGCACTGCGTATAAAACTTGACGGCATTCTACGCGTGAGTTCGACGTCACCTGAGTCGGTATTAACAGAATTTCCAGACGTATTTAGTGAAGAACTGGGTACGTACAAGGGACCGCCAGTGACGCTGCACCCGGATCCTACAGTTAATCCAATTCGACTGAAGGCTCGAAAATTACCTTTCGCACTAATTCCTAAAGTGAACAAGGCAATCGACCGTCTGGTGAATCAAGGAGTACTTGAACCAGTCGCCGACTCCGAGTGGGCTACTCCCGTCGTGCCAATCCTGAAACCCGACGGTAAAATTCGACTATGCGGGGATTTCAAGTGTACCATCAACAAGGCTCTTCGATCAGATCCGTATCCAATACCCGCAGTCAACCGACTTCTGGCTGAGCTGGCAGGAGGTTGCCATTTTGCGAAGTTGGACCTTTCTCAGGCATACTTGCAGCTAGTCGTCGATGACACGTCAGCGTTGGCCCAAACCATCGTGACTCATCGAGGCGCATTCAAATGCAAAAGATTACAATTCAGAGTTTCTACCGCACCTGGCATCTTTCAGGGATTTATCGAGACGTTACTGGCCGGGATCCCTGGGTCATCCCATACTTCGATGACGTCCTCATCAAGAGAGGCTACGCCGGAAGAACTCGCAGGAAACTTGCGGGAAGTACTTCGTCGATTCTCAGATTCTGGCATCCGAGCGAAGCGTGAGAAATGTATCGTTGGTAGTACTAGCGTGACATTCCTGGGTTACCTCATCGATGAGCATGGCGTACGTCCAACCAGGGATAAGATCGACGCAGTTCACAATGCACCTGCGCCAAAATGCAAAGAGGAACTTCAAGCTTTTCTGGGGTTGCTAAACTTCTACCACGTTTTCCTTCGTAACAACGCCGACGTTGCGGAGCCTCTACATCGCCTGTTAGACAAGGGAGCGCCGTGGAAGTGGACGCGTATTCATGATGCTGCCTTCGCCGAGGTAAAGAAGTTGCTGTCGTCGGACACTCTTCTCGTCCACTTCAACCTGGAAAGACCAATCATACTGACGTGTGATGCGTCACAATATCCGATACGATGAATGATACCGAACGTCGTTACGCCCAAATCGACACTATTATGTGTTCTGAGAGCTGTTTTAAGTTGATGGAATCTTTCTACTAGACCGTTTGACTGTGGATGGTAAGAGGTTGTTCTTATTCTGTGTGAACCAAGTACTTTAATGTAGTACCTCGTTGTGTGATTGCGGCTGATTTCAAAGTAGGAATGCTAACCGCATTCACACGGTGTAAAAAACTAAACTTTAAATTGTAAAAACAAAAAACTAAACTGAGAAAATTTTGATATTTATATTTTTCTCTATTTACAAAACAACTAAACTTGTTTTATTCTATCGTCATGGTTCTGGTTTTTTGTGTCGAAAATATGATCATAGTCGCCACAACGTCGTCGGACCCGCTGCTCTCGTGTATCCTCAATTGGGTGTGGAGGGGATGGCCTACCGGGAAGTTAGGCGATGAATTCACGCCGTTCATCCGCCGCCAACACGAACTGTCAGCACACAGAGGATGTCTGCTGTGGGGGTGCCGAGTCGTCATTCTAGACGAAGCACGCCATCACATCCTAGAGACCTTGCACGATTCGCATCAAGGTATCGTTAAGACGAAGGCACTGGCCATAAGCTACGTATGGTGGCCAGGTATCGATGCTCAGATCGAAGAGACCGTAAATCGCTGCGGAACCTGCCAGTCGACTCGTCATGCACCGCCAAAGGCACCAATATTTCCGTGGGAGTGGACCAAGAAGCCGTGGTCGCGTCTTCACATAGACCACGCCGGCCCATTCCAAGATAGCGTATTCCTCCTAGTCGTCGACTCGTACTTCAAATGGCTGGCGGTAATCCAAGTGAAGTCGACGGACGCTATTTCAACAATACAAGCTCTTCGACCTTTGTTCGCGACCCTTCAACCTGGAAAGACCAATCATACTGACGTGTGATGCGTCACAATATGGGACGGGAGCTGTGTTAGGACACCAGCTGGCACCTGAAATGGAGGCACCCGTCGCGTTCCACTCCGATACGATGAATGATACCGAACGTCGTTACGCCCAAATCGACACTATTATGTGTTCTGAGAGCTGTTTTAAGTTGATGGAATCTTTCTACTAGACCGTTTGACTGTGGATGGTAAGAGGTTGTTCTTATTCTGTGTGAACCAAGTGTTTTTAAGAGTTGTTTAGAAAGGGTAGATTCGAACTGTACTCCGCGATCTGTGGTTATATACGATGGAACTCCAAAGCGAGCAATCCAACCTGAAGTTAAAGCTTTTGTTACAGTTTTGGCCGTTGAATCTTTGATAGGAATCGCTTCTGGCCTCCTGGTAAAGCGGTCAACGCAAGTAAGTATGTAATGATATCCTTTTGAGTAAGGCAAGGGACCAACTAAGTCTATGTGGATGTTGTCAAATCTAGCTTCTGGTGTCGGGAAGTTTTCAAATTCAGAATTCGAATGTCTCGTTATTTTTCACTTTTCACAATTAATACAAAATTTTGTCCATTCTTTTAAATCGCGTTTCATATTTTTCCATACGAATCTCGAAGTTATTAGGTTTTGAGATGTTTTAATACCGGGATGAGAGAAAGAGCGTAATTGTTCGAAAATAACTTTTTAAATTTTTTTTGGAACAAATGGTCTTAGTTTACCTGTTGAAAAATCACATTTTAGAGTTGTATTCGAGTTGGGTAAGGGTATGTCTTTGAATTTAAGATTAGTATCATTATTTTTTAGAATGGATTGTAAATCTTGGTCGGTTACTTGTTCTTTTGCTATCATTTTGTAGTCAATTTTGTCTATTAATTCAATGTTACTTATGTTGAAACGTGACAAAACGTCAGCTACTATCACCAATGTACTTTAATGTAGTACCTCGTTGTGTGATTGCGGCTGATTTCAAAGTAGGAATGCTAACCGCATTCACACGGTGTAAAAAACTAAACTTTAAATTGTAAAAACAAAAAACTAAACTGAGAAAATTTTGATATTTATATTTTTCTCTATTTACAAAACAACTAAACTTGTTTTATTCTATCGTCATGGTTCTGATTTTTTGTGTCGAAAATATGAACATAGTCGCCACAATGTCGTCGGACCCGCTGCTCTCGTGTATCCTCAATTGGGTGTGGAGGGGATGGCCTACCGGGAAGTTAGGCGATGAATTCACGCCGTTCATCCGCCGCCAACACGAACTGTCAGCACACAGAGGATGTCTGCTGTGGGGGTGCCGAGTCGTCATTCTAGACGAAGCACGCCATCACATCCTAGAGACCTTGCACGATTCGCATCAAGGTATCGTTAAGACGAAGGCACTGGCCATAAGCTACGTATGGTGGCCAGGTATCGATGCTCAGATCGAAGAGACCGTAAATCGCTGCGGAACCTGCCAGTCGACTCGTCATGCACCGCCAAAGGCACCAATATTTCCGTGGGAGTGGACCAAGAAGCCGTGGTCGCGTCTTCACATAGACCACGCCGGCCCATTCCAAGATAGCGTATTCCTCCTAGTCGTCGACTCGTACTTCAAATGGCTGGCGGTAATCCAAGTGAGGTCGACGGACGCTATTTCAACAATACAAGCTCTTCGACCTTTGTTCGCGACCCATGGCATTCCAGACACCATCGTGTCCGACAACGGAAATGGCTTCATCTGCAAAGAGTTCCAGGAGTCGCCAGGAATAACGGGATAGATCATATCACCATTGCGCCGAAACATGCTTCGTCGAACGGACAAGCCGAGCGCATGGTCCAGACGACGAAAGATGCTCTCAAACGAATCATAGTGGGAAATTGGCATCTGAGATTGGCCAGATTACTGTTACCTCAGCATTCTACGCCAATCGTTCTTCGCCCGCCCGTGAGCGCCGCCCTCCTGCCTGGTTAGCAGACTTCGATACCTAGGGGGAGGGATGTTATGTACGCTCGCGCCTAGCGTAATAGCGTAATGCGCGGCGCCACGACGAGATGGCGCCACCTCCTTGTGTGCGCGTTGTTAGTTTTCTAGCGATTGTTTTTCCTAACCTATGTAAGCACTTGTACTGCTTTAATTATCAATAAATACTTGTGTTATGTAACTGTGAGTACTCATTCCAAGATATACTACACCCAGGAATCACAAGGACTATACACAACAAATTTCTGCCTAAATTGCTTTGGAATATGCATGATGTTTCTGCTCCAAAAACTTTCGTATGTGACAGTTGTGGCTTCCTACCTGTCCATATTTCATATGGTGTGACATTCACTATTTTGTTTATGGATACTTGATTAATTGTGTACACTGCAGTGTTCACAGCTTCTGCCCATAAAAACTTTGGAAGATTTTTGGCTAAGATCATCGATGGTGTACACTCAACGATCGTTCTTTTGTCATGTTCTGCTTTGCCGTTGTGCTGAGGTGTATACGGCTCTGTTGTTTCCAATTCAATTCCACGTAAGGAGAGATATATTTCCATGTTGGCATTAAGGTACTCTGTGCCCCGATCTACTCGCAATATTTTGATGGAATGTCCAAGTTTGTTAGCAACAGTCGCTTCGAATTCCTTGAAACGATCAAAAACATCTGATATGTGTAGGATAAAATAAATATACCTATATCCTGAAACATCATCCTTGAATATCACAAAATATTTGGCACCTCCTAGCGACTCCACTTGCATAGGACCACAAACATCACTATATATTAAATCACCAGGTTGTAATATTCTGTCTTGTCTTGCTTGTTTGAATGGTAATCGGTGTATCTTTCCAAGCCTGCATGCTTCACAAGAAAAATAATCTGTATCTGATAATTTTATTCTACTTATTAGTCCTTCTTTCACCAAGTTAATACTTACTTGATTGGCCTCAACGTTCATGCCACGTTTTTAAATTATCTGACACTGACATGTTTGCATGACAATTTGTGGCAATTGTTACTTTAAATAGCATTCGATAAATTTCGTTATCTTGATTGATTCCTGGAGCCAAAAAACAATTATTTTTAAAAATATTTACAAAATTAATTTTAAAATTTACTACAAAACCTTTTATAGTGCAGACTCCAACCGAAAACAAATTTCTCTTGATTTTCGGTACATATAAGACGTCATCAATTCGACCATTCTCCCACTGTCCGTTTATAAATTTCTTTATTTTAATAGACCCTATTCCTTGAGCGTTACAGGTGCCAAAATCGCCCAGTGAAATTTTTGTTGTCACATTTGCGAAAATCAGAGAACCATTCACGCCGAAAAGTGATATGACGTGATGCCCCGCTGTCAGTAAACCAAATGTCTTCTATGTCAGCATTTGACATCATCTCGCATACCATGTCATTTTCTGTCTTTTTACCTCTCGCTAAGAGAGGTATTGGATTCATGCTAAAAATCGCATATCCAGATTTTATTGAATAAGCACGATTTAAGGTCCATAGAATTCGATTTTAACATTTTTACAATGATGTCTGTGTGTGTGTGTGTGGATGTGTGTGTGTTTGTGTGACGTTGTTGGAGACACGATTTCTCAAATTCTATAAGACTAAAGAGCTTTTTGACTACGGATTCCTCAATCTAACATTAATGGGAAGAGTTGAATAGGTTTTAGTACCAATTGGAAAACCGGAAGTAGTAGTATCTTAAAAAAAAATTAAATATTATTTTTTTGAATTTTTTTATTATTAGTATTAAAGAACGTAAAATTCTCTATTCGATACATTTTAAATTTTTATTATATATCCTATATGTTTGGAGATATAGTAAATAATAATATGAAATAATCTGTTGTAATAAATTTCAGAGCCTAAAAAACTCTATAGTAACCATCAGATGTTTGTAAATAATGACAGAAAAATGTCATTGTCAAAACCAACAATAGTACATAAACCTGTTTCGCAGCTCAATTCTAAAACTTGAACTTAAGTCTATTTTAACTGAACACATGACAGTGGATAAGAACCGATTCAGAATTTTCCATAGTACGAATATGGTTTTATTAGCTGAAAATAAATCTTAGATATTTTTTTTGGCAACATAACAGTAAAACGTCAAAATTAACTGACATTATTGAAGAATTTTTCTGAGATATTGGTAAGTTTACTATTTCTTGTGGTATAACAATAATAACAAATAACTATTTAAAATTATAGCTATATACATATACCCATCAGAAATCCTGTCAAGAAATTGGAAGAAATTCGAACATTTAGAAGTATAGGAGAAAACTTCCCCAAAAAATAAATTTTAAATTATAAAAATAATCTAAAGATAAAGACATGAGAAATTTATAGGGAGCGAGCATTCATGTGACTTTGTTGCACTTGACAAGCAAATAAGGGCCCGAGTTAGAATGACAGCTAGTAATTATGTACATATATGTCAAATGTCCATCCAAAATTTTATGATATTCCAATTCCATGTGGTTTATTTTCCTCGACAAGTAAATTCCGTATTCCTGGTGACAAAATAACCATGTGAAAAATTACGACATTTGACATTTATGTAAATAATTACTAACTGTCATTTTGACAAGGGCCTCCATATCTGCTTGTCTAGATCAAGTATGACTAAGTACGTAAATTTAGAAAATCTTGAAATTTTTGATGAAAAATTCTGACATTTGACATCAATGTACATTACTAATTGTCATTTTGACAGAACTCCCATATCTGCTTGTCAAGGCCAACAAAGTCACATGACTGCTCGCGCCCTATACTTATGTAAGCAAAAACGGAAGTGGCGAGAGGTATTGTGCTGGCCACAACAGATTTTTATCAAATACAAATGTGTTTCTTTTTAAACTGTCTGTAACGACGAAGGCATTCACAGAATCACTGATGCTACCTGATTTTGGTTTATATTCATTATTGTCCTTTTTCTTATTTCGACAATTACGCGAGAAATGTCAAAATTTCCCGCACGCATAGCATTTCGTTCCTTGTAATGAGACAGCAGCCAAAGCACTAGTTGTTTCTTCCATTTCTATAACACGTCTCTCTTCACTAATAAGACGTTCCTGTAATTTATGTATGGTTTGTTGATCAGCTGGTACACTGTCCCATGCAGTGACCAAGGCATGAAATTTTGTAGGAAGACTACCTAATATTTTCACCATAATCGCTACATGAAATACTGTTTCACCCACATCTTTTAACTGATTAGCAATATTTTGAATTTTAGCTATATGGTGAACAATTGTATTGTGACGTACGCCCCTGAGAGAAGAGTATACGAGCGCCGCCACTGAAAGAATGTACCAGAGCGATGAGTAATCCGTTCGCCGGAATTTCCCAGATGATGTAATCCCCGACGACACACCAGCTAGAGGTTAATTACGCCGTGACCTAATTCTTTTGTACTCGGTATCGCTGTGGCGCCGGAAATTTCTAGAAGGACACTGGACTGTATAAATAACGTCTGAATGACAGCGGAGGGATAGTCTGATATATAGAAGCGAAGAGCAATGAACTTGGTGATATAAATAAACATTCTACGTGTTGTTAACATAAATAAATGTAGTTATATAAATAAATATAGATATAAATATTGTCTAAATAAATAATCTTAGTATTTAAGTATTTAATAATATTCTTAGTGTATATAATTATTTAATCATAGTGTTAGTTGTTTTTATTATCTTTTAATATTTATCTTCATTATTTATCGTGTAATAAACGTATTCTTTTAGTTAATAATATTTGTTTGAGTTTTACACTTCACCCATATAAATAAAATGTTACAGTATCATTATTGCTCATACGGTATTCATGAAACCGTTTCATAAGACACAACTTATTTGCTTCGGAGGTTTGCTCATGTACCATACAAAGTTTGGTCCACATTTCCTTTACGGTGGTAATAAATTGCAATACTTTTACCTAAGAGGCTTTTATTAGTTTAAAACGTCACAGTAACAATGAACACAACATAAAACAATATAATGATAAGAATATCATAGATCACTACATTCTCCCCTCCCAATTTATTTGGATACGTAAGTATGCAGGTGGCTTAGTGTTTCGTCGAGGGCGCCCTTGGTTGTAGTCTTGCGGTGCATGAATATTCTGATCTTCCGGTATTTGGTTAGTCCTAATATTCTGAACTTCTGGTATTTGGTTAGTCATAGGTGTAGTCTCTGTCTCAGTCTCTGTTTCAACCGTCTGATTTCTATTAGTAAATTTATCTTCAGACAGAGGTGTAGTACTATGAAATTCTTCGATAGTATCTTCTGGACGGAATTCATCAAATGATACTTCTTCTCTTGAATTCGACAAAAGATCTTCTTTTCCCGTGGGGGCTAGATGTCTCAAGGATATTGTTGACTCGGTGCCGTCTTTCCGTCGTATAAGGGCGTACTGAGGGTTCGCATCTAGAAGTTCAACTTCTTCGACCAAATCGTCATACTTGCTTCCTCGAACATAGCGTTTGGCTAAAACAGTACCTGGAGATAGGAGCCAGGATGGCAGAGTATCCCCATTTACTGTTCGACGAGGATACTGAAAGAAACGCTCGTGTGGTGTGCAGTTCGTGGCTGTACATAACAATGATCTTATGGAATGTAACGATTCAGTCAATACAATTTCCCAGTCCGAGATCTCTAGTCGTTTGCTTTTCAGTGCCAGTGTTATAATCTTCCAAATTATTCCATTATATCTTTCAGTCTGTCCGTTCCCTTGGGGATTATACGGGGTGGTACGACTCGTCGCTATTCCATTTTCAAGTAGAAACATTGTTAGTTCGCGTGACAAAAAAGAAGATCCCCGGTCAGAATGTATAAACGCTGGGGTTCCAAATATAGAAAACAGATGTGTGAAGCATTTGATCACAGAAGCAGAGCTAAGGTCTTTACAAGGATAGGCAAAAGGAAAACGTGAGTATTCATCTATAATCGTAAGAAGGTATTTGTTTTTAGACTTTGTGGGCAGAGGCCCTTTGAAATCAACATTTAATCTTTCCAGCGGTGTCGTTGCTTTTATGATTTTACCTTGATGTTTGTGAAAGTGAGGTTTTACCTCAGCGCAGATTGGACAGGAAGCAGTCATTTTTCGAATTTCTTCAAGATTATACGCAAGATTTTTGCTTCGGATCCAGTGGAACATTCTAGTAATGCCAGGGTGACAAAGAGAGTTGTGCAAACTAAATAACTTACTGTCTGAAGTTGCGCTACAGATTCTAGATAAGGCATCAGCCTTCAGATTATCTTTTCCTGGTCGGTAGATTATTTCGAACTTGTATGGGGCCAATTCTAGACGCCAACGCATGATCTTGTCATTTTTAATTCTACTAGAGTGTTTCCAGTTGAATACAAACGAAAGTGCTTGTTGATCTGTGATGAGTTGAAAGGTTCGACCAATCAGGAAAGGTTTCCATTTTCTTAAACATTCTACAATAGCAGCAGCTTCCTTTTCGATTGAAGAATGGAGTTTCTCTGATTTTGACAATATTCGTGAGAAGAAAGCGACAGGACGTCCGTCCTGACTTAGTGTTGCAGCTAGCGCAATGTCCGAAGCGTCCGTCTCTACGAAATCATCTGCAATAGAAGTGACTAGAGATTTTGAGATATCGCTTTTCAGTTTTTTAAAGTCTTCAGCTGCCTTCAATGACAATGGAAATGAGTTGCTTGAGACTAAAGAATTTATCTTATCCGAAAAATAAGGTATCCATTTTGAATAATGGGCGAAAAACCCTAGAACTCGTTTTAAGCTGGAAGCATCTTGTGGCAAAGGCAAATCAATCAATGGCTTTAACCGATCCGGATCAGGCCTGATGACTTTATAAGAAACTAGATGGCCCAGTAACGAGATAGACGATTTAGAGTACTAACTCTTATCTTCGTTTATTATGAGTCCATACCTTTTGATGGCGGATAAAAGTCGGTTTAAGTTGTAATCGTGATCTGCTTTATTTTTCCCACAGACCGTGATGTCATCTAGGTAAGCGTAGACTCCCGAAAGCTTCTCGTCCTTTATTATTTTGCCAATTACGCGTTGAAAACATGCGACCCCATTGGTCACACCAAAAGGAATTCTGCTGAAGTGATACAGGCGACCACAAGCTTCGAAGGCCGTATAATGCTTTTCTTCTTCAGCAATCGGTATCTGGTGACAGGCGCTTCGAAGGTCAATAGTACTGAAAACGGAATGTAATGCTACTTTGCGTACTAACTTGTCAATATTGGGCAGCGGGTAACCATCCAGTAAGGTGAATTTATTTATTGTGTGCGAATAATCTATGACCATTCGTTTCTTTCGCTTTTCATTCTCCACAACTAATACTTGTGCTCGCCAAGGAGAATTACTCTCTTCTATTACTTCTTCAGTGACAAGCTTAGCAATCTCTGTTTCAATAAACCGGCTTTCTTCCTCTGAAAATCGTCTAGATCTTGTAGCTATCGGCCGGCAGTCAGCAGTCAAATTTCCGAACAACATTGGGGGTTCCACTGTAGCAAAGGCGGAAGAACACACAGAGAGAGGTGATTTTAACCCTCCGAATGTTAGTTGGACATTAGAATGATTTATCATGAGGTCATGACCAATTAAGAGATCCGCACAGAGTCCCTGAAGAACAGTAAGTTTAAAATTCTGATATGAGTGTTCTAAGAGTACCAGATCAATAAGAATGTAACCTTCTACTTTTTGTGTCAAGCTAGCCGGTCTCTGCATGAAGTTCTATCTTATGCTGCCAAACAAATTTAAGGTCAACGAAGCTAATCGAACTTCCAGTGTCTATCAGACAGTACGCAGGAATTCTATTAACTTTGGCCTTTACTATAGCTTTATGTAAGATGTGTGAAAATACTTTGCGGATAGAAGCTAAGATAGCGGCTGATGTTATTGATTCGGGTCTTTTTGATTGAAGTCTAGATGGACACGCTCTGGCGTAGTGTCCTTTCTTCTTACAATGGTTGCAAATACTTTCGAGAGCTGGGCAATTTTCTCGGCGGTGTCGAGACCCTCCACAGAAAAAACATTTCCCTCCAGAGGATTTGGGTATAGCAGCAACTACTTCGCCCTTCTCTACATTTTTGCTTTCCGGAGCAATAGCGTTAATTAGATTTACGTTTGAATAAAGTTCAGCATTAGTCTGTGCCATTTCCATAGCCTGAGCCTGCCTTACTGCCTCCGCAAGCTCTAAAGTTTTGTTTTCCAGTAATCTTTGTCTAATGTAAGAGGACGCCAGACCATTTATAAAAGCATCGCGTATAACCCATTGCGGTGTTCAATGGCACTAACAGCTTTAAATTCACACTCCTTGCTTAGTACTTTTAAATTTTGTACGAATCGATCTATAGTTTCTCCAGATATCTGTTTTCGAAAAGCTAGTAAATGTCTAGCAAATATTTCGTTTTTCTTTTTGGAGTAAACTGCATTAAGAATTTCTAGTGCATTTTCGTAGGTTGAGCAATCGCTGATCAGCTCGTACGCATTAGGAGATAAATAATTTGTCAGTACCTTTATTTTGTCGTTGTCATTAGTGAATTTTGTCAGTTCTAGAAAATTTTGGAATGTTTTCAGCCAGTGTACCCCTTTCCTTAGAAGCATTCGGCGAGTCCGGGTCAGTTTCGAATCTCGCCGGTCGAAGATATTTATCCATAGTTGTATTTAAACTAATAAAATTGTAATAAATTGCAATACTTTTACCTAAGAGGCTTTTATTAGTTTAAAACGCCACAGTAACAATGAACACAACATAAAACAATATAATGATAAGAATATCATAGATCACTGCAATACTCTATTTGTGAGTACTCAACAGCAGACGAAATCAAGCACATAGCTCTAGCATTTTCCTTAATCCATTGATTCCCTTATGCAGAATCCTTAGGCTTTACTCGCGCGCCAATCACAATATCTTGGATACCATATGCATCAAATATTGTACGTATTTGAAACTTCCATAACTTCCATTATTCTTCGTCCGTTATTGTTTAAGGTTTTTTCTCCTTCTTTCCCCATGATTCTTTCTAGTCCTGCGTTATTGTTTCCAATCCTATCATTATAATTATATTTTTCTTTGTGTCGCCTATTGCTTCTTGTAGTTCACTGAAAAAATTATCTTTATCCTTGTTATGCCCCATTTTCCAGTCTATGGACATGATTCTTTCGTTTATGTATTTAATGTTTTCCATTTGGAACACGTGTACAATTAACCCTATTCCTCCTGCAGCCCGCTCACTACTTTCTACTCCTGACTAATACATCCAGTAATGTTCTGTAAGCTGTTTCAGTCTCTTATCTTTCCTTTTAGTTCCGGTTATGCTTAATATATCTACTCTCATCTTTTTCGTTTCTTCTGTAATCTCGTATTCTTTCTCTGTTATACTTCTTACAATCCAGGTTCCTAATCTAATGTATTTATTTTTAGTTCCATTACTCGAGTCAATTTTCTTTGCTTTGTCGACTTTTATGTGTCGTTCTTTTTCTGGATTTAATAGTTTTTTGACTTTTTATTTGATTCTACCACCCCCTGTTCTTGTTCACACCATTCATATAGCTGTCCATCTATTTTTATCTTCTTGTAAGGTAAGGTAAAATGATAAAAATATATAATATATTGCAACGTCCGCCCCTGACTTGAGTATGCGAGCGCCGCCACTGGTGGAATATTCTCGAGCGATGACGTAATCCCCGGCGGGGGAAAACCCCATACGCGTGTAGACTGGTTTAATTGCATTCGTTGGGCTGATCCTTTGTATTCGATGGAAAGATGGAGAACATTCCAGAGACATGACGCCGCGCAATATAAGCACGTCAGAGAAGGCAGCGAACATAGTTTGTTATATAGAAGCAACGAGCAATAAACAGTGAGTAATATAAATAAAGAATCTACGAGTGGTGAACATAAATAAAAGTAGTAGGTAATATAAATAAATGTAGTTATATAATTAAATTAAGTGATATAAATATTGTTTAAATAAATAATCTGATTTTTTATACTTCACCCATATAAATAAACGTTACAATATCATCACGGCATATTACCCATTGCTGGGTGAGCCAATCTGCTTTGTACACAGATGTCGGTAATAATGATGACATATTTGTACCGTGAGGGCGTTTACTACGCATCACTTCACGCGAATCTTGGGAACCGGGTTCGATCCCAACCGGCGCCAAATATTTTAGAATTTTAAATAGCATAAAATTGACCCCTGTGGTGCACTCTCCACACCAGCAATGAATATAGATATAACTATGTAAATAAATACAATAAATATATCATCACGGCATATTACCCATTGCTGGGTGTGCCAATCTGCTTTGTATACAGATTTCGGTAACGATGATAATATATTTGTACCGTGCGAGCATTTACCAAGTGTCACCTCGCGAGTACTAATTGCTGCGTAGAGAGTGAACCACAGGCGTTATTTTTGTGCCATTTAAAATTCGAAAAATTTAGCGTCGGTCGGTATCGAACCCAGTATTTAAATTTAATTTAATTTTAAGTATTTACATGAATAAAAATTAAATTATAGGGAAGTATTGTGTTGGCCACATCAGATTTTTATATCATGTAGTATTAATCATAGTATGTAAATAACTATTTATTACTTACCAAGTATTTCACTTGTAGTATATAGCAATTTAAACTTAATAAACTTGTTAAATTTCTTATTGTTTTGTTACAATTTACATTAAGTTTGTAGGTTATGTGTTACCGAATTCCCGAGTACTCGGTCCTGCCGACTTCCACCGAGCAGAAATTGTTACCAACATAGTGAACAAAATACACTAAATTCATTATTTTACAATTAAATTTCATTCAATGTTCCACCATTTTCTCTTATTATTAAGCGAGAGAGTGTTTGAGAAACTATACTTCTGGTGGAGACCTGGGAAGTTGACGTTTCGGACGTTGCTTAGGCGATGCGAAACAACATATTTCAAAGCATGATTATAAAAAAGAAATTTCAAAATTTCTGTAGTTAATGGCAATAGCCATGGAATTTTTTTCTGGTTGTCAAAAATTATTTATAAACGTCATCATTCATGCGTTAATTTAATTTTTAATAAGTATACCATATAATATTAAACCAATTCCAAATGTACCAACATTTTCAAAAATAGTTAAAAAAATTGAGATCACAACTAATGTAAGGTGAAGATATTAATGAAAATAATAATAATAATAATCCCGCAGGGGTAGACTGGCCTACAGCAGTCTATTCGGGCTTAGTGACCCCGCGTACCCGAACTAAAAAGGTGGCTGAACCAAGCACTAGTCACCTCCCATATGGGTGCGCAGTGTCTGCGAAGTGTTGCCTCCCGTTGTGTGGAGGCCCACCCTCAGTCTGTAAGTCTCATGAGGTGATGGCACCTATGCATGGCAGAGACCTGATATTTAGGGGCTACAGCATGGCTTCGCCGCACCCATCAGGCTCTCTGTCTTTTCTACCTGGTTCTAGAGGCCCGATTCAGAATGACCAAGGAAAACTGGTATGAGTGTTGTGTTTCCATTGTGCACTGCCCAGCTCCTTGGTCCTGGCTGCGACAGAAGCGCAACTATGAGGGGTACAGCCTGGCTTCGCCGCACCCTCAGGTTCCTCTGTTCTTACCTCTCGCCATCCTCCACCTGGTTACTTGGTGAAAACCCGTACCAGGTGTGTACACCGTTACCTCACCCTGAGTACTCGTCTGTAGGCGTAATACACAAAGTCACCCCGACCACCTGGGTGGCTGCCCTGACCACCTGGGCATATCGTCCGCGCCTAGCCTCTCCAGCAATTGCTGAGAGGCAGGTCAATGGTACCCAGGATTCCTGAGGTAGTGAGAAACAAAAGAGCGGAAATAATAATAATAATAATAATAATAATAATAATAATAATAATAATAATAATAATAATAATAATAATAATAATAATAATAATAATAATAATAATAATAATAATAATAATATTAATAATAATATAATTATTATTATTAATAATAATAATAATAATAATAATAATAATAATAATAATAATAATAATAATAATAATAATAATAATAATAATAATAATAGAAAACGTGCTAACAAAAATAATGGAGAAATAATAATTATAACAACTATTTGCAACAAAATACACAAAGAAAATAATTAAGAAATTACAATAAATATTCAAATTAGCTACCCTTCTCGGCCAAAACAATAACCAACTCTGTTGCAAAAAGAAGCTCTAACATTGCCTAATTGTCTTTCAGTAATTTCACTACACCCTTCGAATATAGCTTCTCTTAATAAATCTAAATTCCTATAGCTTTTACGATAAATTTTACTTTTTAGATGTCGCCACAAAAAAAAAACGCAAGGGGCAAGGTCCGGAGATCTTGCACACCAATTTATTTCACCATCTCGGCCAATCCATCTAAATCAAATTTAAATACTCTCACACGTTCAAACCAAAATGAACCGGGCACCCATCGTGCTGGAATCAAATATCTTGATCTAGTTGATTTGCATTTTCCAATGCAGTACCAACATTATTTTGTAGAAGTTTCAAATAACCATCTGAATTCGAATTTCCCGTAATTTCAAATGGCCCTAGTATTCGATTGTTGAAAATTCCAGCCCAAATATTAATTTTTCCATGATATTTGGAGTTTGTGCACATATGCAATTGGGGATTTCGAATATTTGGTTCAGTGTTCAAGGTGAATATGCATTCATCCGTAAAACAAATGGACGGAACGAGGTGTCAGTCACGAATTGCCTTTTCCTGCATAATTTCGCAAAATGTATTTCTATATTCAAAATAAAATTGAAGAAATTCTTAGGTATGAAATTTATACGATTTATACCCATTTATCATAGTCAATAACATTTCTTCATTCATTTCATTATAACGTCTTCTGTTATCATTATCATTATTTCCTTCATTACCTTCATTCACAGCTACATTAGCATTGATTTCAATTTTTTTAACAAGTTTAGATATTGTTGCTAAACCAAGAATTAGTGTATTTTCGTACTATACAAGATGTATTTTAATGGACCCAGCAAACATCTCGCTTATTTATTAAGTTAGTAATTTCTTTCATATAACATGATTTATACAGCAACATATAAGTTACTTGATGACGGATGTACATCATTCATGATACCACTTCCGGTTTATTAGTAATTAATATCAACTTTGAAATTTCAAGTGGAACATACTATATTTTTTACAAATTTGAAAAGTACATCAAATTTACTGTACAATCATGTAAAATAATCCATATGTTATATTATTAAAAAGTAAAATGGCGGGCACTTTTTTATACACCTAGTCGAAAAGGGAACTCATGGCTCACTGTTCCAGTGAGCCATGACTATAAAAAAGTGCCCGCCATTTTACTTTTTAATAATGTAACATATGGATTATTTTACATGATTGTAAAGTAAATTTGATGTACTTTTCAAATTTGTAAAAAAATATAGTATGTTCCATTTGAAATTTCAAAGTTGATATTAATTACTAATAAACCGGAAGTGGTATCATGAATGTACATCCGTCACCAAGTAGCTTATATGTTGCTGTATAAATCATGTTATATGAGAGAAATTACTAACTTAATAAATAAGCAAGATATTTTCTGGGTCCATTAAAACATAACGCCCTGTATAGAACATAAATCACGTATACTTCTAAAACTATTTCCACCTTAATAATTTTTAATATTGAAGACTCGTTCCTCATTCGAATAAACATTCATTATTGAACTAACTTTTTACAAAGAAATTTGACAGAAAATTAATGACATAATTATGTTTAAACATTTGAGTCATAAGTCATGGCTATTGCTACTAATTCACAGAACTTTTGAAATTTCTTTTTAAAATTGCAAAGAAACCAAAAGCATAATAAAACATGTAAAACAGTTTTGCATGCAATTTTTAATTCTGAATAATTCTGTGCTCTTCAGTTTTACCCGTAAAATGAATAGGAGAGCAAGAAATTGTAATAAATTAAAATCCCATGTTAAATCCCTATGTTCAGCCCTAACCGCCACCATCCTGTAGGACAATACTCACAGGAAAATGTGCAGGGCTTAGGGATACAAAGGCCTAATAGAATTAAAGCTGGTATTACTAATAAAGGCGATGTAACCTAATATTAAATGGCGGAATACTTGAATAACATATTCAGTTTTATTAAGCTTAAAATATATATTTTAAATTAGTCGAATAAAATTTGTAGAAATCTCGCACCATTTGCGTTGGTTTTATAATTTGCTTTTTAAAAATGTTAACCGGCCGTAGTATGTTTCTATTATAATTTTACTGGAAATATAGAATCTTTTGCAAGAAAATTTCTGTATGGATTTTGTACAAAATACATAGAACTGACGGAAGGTTTATATGCTGGTCGCATCAGATTTTTTAATATCTCGATTATGTTAAATAATATGGAAAAAAGTTTCAAAGTTTTTTTTTTATATTAAAATGTCCATAAACCTGCAGTATAAGTTTTTCTACAGGTGGTTCCATTTTTACGCAATAGTATGTAACTTAATATTTTCAAATGGAACAATACATATATTTGTTCAAATTTAGATAGTACATGAAATTTGCTACCCAATAGTATAAAAACCATCATATTATGTTGTTATTACATTACATAACATGTGTAATATTGAAATATCGAATTGAAATAGGTGAAATTTTATTTAATTATTACCTTCCATCACCTTTAGGTCAAAAATTCAATAATAAAATTTTAGTGTATAAGCATGTTTCATGGTCCCTATAATACGATTTTACCATTTATCGGATGATGTCTGTATGTATGTGTGTCTGTGTGTGTGTGTGACGAAAGTTTGGGATCGCATAACTTCAGTACCACGATTCCAGAAATTATGTTTTTTTCGTATTCCTGAAGTTTACTTCTAAAAGAACAAGTGATTAGATTTTAGTTATAATTGGTCAACCAGAAGTAGACTCATTTGAATATTTACCAGTTAAATTTTATTTATTGACATTTAACGTTATTATAACTTAAAGAATATATTATTCTCTATACGAGTACGATTTGATTGCATTTTATACTTCATAGTCAATAGATATAGAGTTAAAGAATTATAAAAATATTAAATTTCATAAATCAGCCAGCTATGCTAACCATGGAACTGCTAATATATTCAGATAAATTAAATTGACAGATGTCAGTATCATTGAAAATTAAATGAATGTGGCAGAGATGAGGATGTTGAATTAGATGTTGGGGAAGATACGGAAAGATACGGTAAGTAAATAACTCTAGTGTTACAAGTTTCCAGAAAGGTACAAGAGAGACGATTACATTGGTATGAACATGTCATGAGGAGAGATGAAGAGTACATTCGAAGAAGAATGAACAGCTTAATAATAGAAGGTTAAAGAAACAGAGAAAGACCAAAGATAAGATGGAAGGACAGTATTGCGGAAGACATGAGAGAAAAGGAACTGAATGAGAACGACACGCAAAACAGAAATGAGTAGAAGAAGAAAGTAAAAAATAGCGACCCCTAACGAATGGGAGAAGCTAAAGAGGAAGATGTCAGTGTCAAGTGCAATTTACATAGTTTGTTTATGAAATAATTTTAGTAGAAATTTAGAATCTTTGCAAGAAAACTTATGTATGGAATTTATACATAATACACAGGATTGACGGAAGGTCACATCAGATTTTTTTTAAATTTGAATAGTGTAATGTTAAAATAATGTAATGCAAAGCTTACTATATTTAATAAAAATGTAATATTTAAATAATTCGCCATTGTATTTTGTATATGATTGTGTTCATACTATTGGATAGCAAATTTCATGTATTTTTCATATTTTAATAAATATATAGGCTGTTCCTTTTGAAAATATAAAGTTGCATATCGTTGAGTAAAAATGGAACAGCCTGTACCTACACTGCATAGACCAAGAGCTGGCAGTAAAAACAAGTGACACATAAGATAACAAGGGTTTGACACTCTAAGTATGTAGTACTGCCCGTTGTAAATTAAAAACCACTCGTCTGCCGGCCGCAACTGGTCGCCTTTACTCCCTATATTTTTCAAAAAAGATTCAAAATTGACCTACAAGTGTCTCATTAATTTAATACCAGATTAAATTAAACACCAAAGTGACTAGAATTGTATATTGTACTTAGAACATATGCGTCTGCCGCTTCACGCGGTCGCATTTTTGAAGAAGACGGCGCTCAAAATTTCAGAAAAACGCCGACAACTTACTCATGAACTACCAACTTCATTTTTTGATAGAAAATTAATTTATTATGCAACGAGCAGACGGGCTTAAAGATTTTAAAAATATGGTTGATATTTTGGTACTGTCCTACCGCCTCCTAATACTAAATTGTTTGTTGCACAGAATAAATGTAAACATTATTCTTTATTAAAATCACAAAGTCTACCATTCATAGGTGGGCGAATTATCAAAACAGACAACGTTTACTGCTATATCTAGGTATCTATACAGGGTATTTATAGTTGTAACACCCGAAAACGGCAGTTAGAACTCATGGAACAAACAACTCTTCTAAGTTAAAATTTTTGATTTGAAGCCCCAGTTCATAGTTATTGGCGATTTTTGTTTCTCGAAAATTCGTCATTACTCCCTTATTTTAAGAAATATTTAAAAAATTCAAAAACTTTCAGCATTTGATTTCGGTTCTCTAAAACATTTGTATTTACAATTATTTTATATTTTATCAAATAACAAAATGACGACCGATCAAAAATTTCAAAACAAGATATTTTGAAAACCATTCGATCGATTTTTGAAAATAAAACATTTATAAAATCCTTAAACTATCTACTATAACATTTGTCTGAAACATTTCTTTCGATCTGTCAAAAAAAAAGTTTTTATTCAAATTGAATTACAAGATAAATTTTAACTTGAACAATAATTTAAAACAAAGTAGGCTTGCTGCCATTAAACAATGAAACAAAAGCCGAAAAATAAACGCGTACTTCAAACTTGAGGCACGTGTTTTCTTGTTTGTACGTTCAAATTTATATACATTTTGATTTTATTCTATAGAAATTTCTTTATTTTCAAAAAAATATATTACTGCTTCATCTTGAAAAGTTATTTACATAATTTGTGTATAAAAATGCATAATTATCAAAACGCTAAACTTCTTGACATGCGTTTGGTTTTTGGAGAGACAAGGAGGAATGCACAAGAAGCTCGTAGAATTTATCGGAGAAGTTATCCAAATCGTTAGCAACCAAGTTGCCGAATTTTTAGAAGAATATGTATACGTTTTCAGAGACTGGAAGTTTTCACCCAACAATTGATGGGAATTCCAATAGAATTACGTCGAACCCCTGCATTTGAAGAAGCTGTTCTTAATATTATTGAAGATGAGCCATCGACGAGCACAAGAGTAATGGCAAGAAAATAGATTAGATGTAAATCACGTCACAGTTTGGCAAGTTCTGAAGGAACAAAGTCTCCATCCATTTTCTAGACAAAAAAGTGCAAGCTTTGGGGCCTGAAGAATTCCAGCCAAGATTGTTGTTTTGTCAGAGGCATTTTGAAAAGTTTATTTTATTTACCGACGAAGCTTGTTTCACAAGGGACGGTGTATTTAATTTGTGCGCATCAACGTTTTTCAGTAAATGTATGGGCTGGAATCGTAGGGGAGTACGTTATTGGAGCTTACATTCTCCCAAACCGATTGAATGGTGAAAATTATTTTACTTTCTTAAATAACGTTCTGTCAGAGCTTCTTGATGACTTACCGCTAAACAACAGACGAAGACTTTGGTTTCAAAATAATGGAACACCGGCTCACACAACCCGAGAAGTCATAGCACTACTAAATAGAGAATATCCGAGTAAGTGGATTGGGAGAGGAGGTCCTGTTGCATGGCCAGCCCGGAGCCCCGACCTAACTCACCCAAATTTCTTTTTCTGGGGTCAGATAAAGACCTCTGTATATGAGACACAAGTAAATACCGAAATAGAACTGGTGGCTAGAATAGTAGCTACAGCAGAAGATATAAAAGACAAGCAGACAGCTCTTGCAAGTGTCTCTTCTAATATTAAAACAAACACGCTGCCGGGCTTGCGTTGCTGCGAATGATGGCCATTTTGAAAATCAAATTTAGTACCTCCCTTGTTGTTTCATTGTTCATTGTTTTATTTTTCTTGCTTGTTTGTTTGTTTCTTGTTTTTCTTATTTAATTTTCTTGTTTAATGGCAGCAAGCCTACTGTGTTTTAAATGATTGTTGTAGTTTGTAAAATTTATCTTGTAATTCAATTTGAATAAAAACTTTTTTTGGACAGATCAAAATAAATGTTTCAGACAAATGTTATAGTAGATAGTTTAAGGTTTTTATACATGTTTTATTTTCAAAAATCGATCGAATGGTTTTCAAAATATCTTGTTTTGAAATTTTTGATCGGTCGCCATTTTGTTATTTGATAAAATAGAAAATAATTGTAAATACAAATGTTTTAGAGAGCCGAAAGCAAATGCTGAAACTTTTGTATTTTTTTAAATATTCCTTAAAATAAGGGAGTAATGACGATTTTTCGAAAAACGCCAAATCAAAAATTTTAACTAAGAAAAGTTGTTTGTTTCAATGGGTTCTAACTGCCGTTTTCGGGTATTAACACCCTGCATAATTGATATTATTTTTTTTTCTACAAGCCAAAGCTAATTGACATTTCTTAAAAGTTTCTGCTGAGATTTTTTTTTGTATCTTCTATTAAATCTATATTTCCTAAATGAATACAACAGTTTCTTATAATTTCAGATGAAGTACTAGGTATGTTTGCATCCATAATCTTAAACATAAGAAAAATATGTTTTTATATGGAATAGAATATGATATGAAATTAATTAATAAGTCAATAATGTGGAAACATCAGTTACTTATTTCGAAATAACATTGGCAATAAAAATGATTTTTATTTATTAAATATAAATAATAATAGTTCAGCACTATAAGCCTTCAAGGCCCATGGCTTTGTTGATTACAGCCTTCCACTGGACTTTGTCTTTGGCTGTATTTTTCTAGCCTTTCTCTTTTAAAGTTTGTAGGTCATTCTTTACAGCATCGCACCATTTTCCTTTGGGTCGACCCCTACGTCTCCTGTTGGGTTCTCCTCTCTCGTAAATCTTTTTTGCCACACGGTTACTTGGAAGTCTCTCTAAATGCCCTAGCCACCTTAACCTTTGCACTTTTATCACTTGCACTATGGCCGGTTCCCCGAATATGTTCATTACTTCGTCATTCGTTCTTCTTAACCACATATCCACCACTTTTTTACCCCCGAATATTACCCTCAACATTTTTCTTTCCCAAATCTCAAGCTTCCTTTGGTTACCCGTGTTTAATACCCATAACTCACATGCATATAACACTACCGGTCTTATTACCGTTTTATGTAGTCTGACTTTTAAGGCCGTTGATATGACTTTTGATCGTAATACTTTAAATAGACAGCCCGCACTCTTCATACCTTTAGTTATTCTTGCTGCGATTTCCTCATTTTCACTGTCATTATTTGTAAGTATTGCACCTAAGTATGTAAAAGTGTTGACTTTTTCGAAGTTATACTGTTTCCCATTTTCGTCTATGACTTCCAGCCCTTCTTCTGTCTGTTCTTTTTTTAATAGCATGTAATTTTTTTTTCGATATTTAGTTTTAGACCTGTCTCTCCTGCTATTTTTATCAGCCTGCTTATTGTGCTTTCCATTTCCTTTTTGGATCTTGTGAGAAAAACTATATCGTCCGCATAAGCTAGAACTTGACATCTGTTTTGATGTATTGTGCCTTTAGTCCGAATTTCTGTTTCTCTTATTACCCAGTCGAGTACTAAATTGAAGAGGACTGGTGACATTGGATCGCCTTGCCTTAATCCTTGATTAACCGAAAAACTCTCTGACACCTTTCCATCTACTAGTACCTTTAGATTCGTGTTTGTTTGCGTCATTTTTATTAACCTTACTAACTTACTAGGAAATTGAAAATGATGTAATATTTCATACAGCTGATTTTTCCTTACTGAGTCATAAGCTTGCTTGAAATCTATAAACAAAGCATGTAACTCTAAGTTCTGTTCATAACTGTTAGATATAATTTGTTTTAAGGAGAATATTTGCTCTTTTGTTGATCTGTTTTTCCTGAATCCTGCCTGGTATTCTCCTATAACTTTTTCTGCTTCCTCTGTTATTTGATTTCTTATGCACATTGCTAATATTTTGTAGGTAACATCCAAAAGCGCGATTCCTCTATAGTTTCTATATTCTGATCTGTTGCCTTTTTTAAAAAACGGACATATCATGGCCTCTTTCCATCTCTCAGGCATTTTCTCTGTAGTCCATGTTTCTTTTATTATCTTATATAGTTCGTGGTGTAACTTATCTCCTTCTAATTTTAGGAGTTCGGCAGTCAGTTCGTTCTCTCCCGGACTTAAGATTTTTTTCACTTCTTCTTCTGATGGTACATCTAATTCTGCTTCGCCCATTTCTATTTCCAGCCTTCCAGAGTTTGACGGTTGTGGTTCATATTCGGGGTTCAGAACATCATTGAAATATCTTACCCAACCACGCATTTTCTCGTCACCTGTAACAAGCTGCCCATCTTTGTTTTTCATATAAATTATTCTAGGCTGGAACCCTTGTTTTTGTTTTTTAACTTCTTGATATACATTTTTTATTTCTCTGTTTTTATAACTCCTCCATATTTTTTAGTGCTTCTTCAATCTTTTTACGTTTTTTGTTTCTGCAATTTTTTTTCGCTTGTTTCTTTGCCGTACAGTATTTGTCTGTATTTTCTTTATTTTGATTTTGGTATAGGTTTAACTTAGCTTTGTTTCTTTTTTCTAAGACTGCTTTGCAATCATCATCGAACCAGTCTTTTTTCTTCGTCATCGGGCTTTCTTTTAGCAATTTTTGTGAAACAGTGCATATTTTTCCTTCTAGGATTCGCCACTGTTCCTCGATTTTATCTATATTATTAGTTTTTAAAAGTTCTTTTTCTATTTCTTCTTGGTACTTTCTTAATACTTCTTCACTCTGAAATTTTTGTCTGTTGAATCGTTCCGGTTTTGATTTATTTACTTCATTGATTAAAGGTATCTCCTGTTTCATTTTTATCTGCACCATAAAGTGATCGGAATCTGCTATCGCCCCTCTTCTACTCGTGACATTTTTTACTGCTTTCTGATGTTTATTTTCTATTAAAATATGGTCTATCTGGTTGCAAATATTACCATTGGGATGTAACCAAGTGCCTTTATAGATGTCTTTCCTCTGAAAGTAAGTGCTCATAATTTTCATTTGGACTTGAAAAGCAAAAATTATTAATTTTAGTCCATTTTCACTGGATTTTTCGTGTTTACTATTACCTCCTGTGATTGTTTTAAACTGTTCTTCTCTACCTACTTTCGCATTCAGATCTCCAATAATGATTTTAATGTCGTAATTTGGAATTTTGTTTAATATTTCTGTAACTTCTTCATAAAATTCATCCTTCTTTTCTTCTTCTTTGTCATTTGTTGGTGCATGAATATTTATGATACTTATTTTCCTGTATGTACCTCTGATTCTAATTTTGCATATTCTATCGGATATAGCTTCGAAATCGATGACAGCGTGTTCTAATCTTTTATGTACCATAAAGCCGGTTCCAAAAATGCCTTTTTTACATCCACTATTGAAACAAATGTAATCATCCACTTGAGATATAGAGTTTTCCTACTTGTTTTGTTTCTTGTATTATTGCCCCAATGTCTACTTTATAATTATTAAACACCATTGCTAAATTTTAAATTAATCCTTCAGCCCTTGTTCCTTGCATATTCCACGTTGCTATCATTAGTATGTTTTTATTTATATTTTCTTGTTTTGCGTTTACCTTGTCCGTTGCTCTTGTTGTCTTAGTTTCTTCTTTTTTACCTTCCGTCACCTCTAGGTAAAGAAGGTATTGTCTTTGGTAAAAAAAATCGGTGGTGAGTTTTCATTGAATAAGCACGTTTTAGGGTCTTTACAATACGATTTTACTATTTTTACGATGATGTCTGTATGTGTGTGTGTGTGTGTGTTCGTGTGTGCGTGTGTGTGTGTATGTGTGTATGTATGTGTGTGTGTGTGTGTGTGTGGACGCCGTTTCGTGCACGATATCTCCAATACTAGAATTCCAAAAATTACAATTCTTGCGTATTCCTCTTCCTTACAACCATATGCAGACCTGTTTAGATTCTGGTTATAATTGGTCAACCGGAAGGACCCTCATTTGAAGATTTTAACAGTTTTTCTTGAAAAAATCAGTTAAATGTTATTATAACTTAAAGAATATATTATTGTCTATACGATTTGATTGCATTTTATATTTGATATTCAACAGATATAGAGTTAAAGAAGAATAACGATAATAAATTTTATATAAATTTCATAATTCAGCCAGCTATGCTAACTTAACCATGGAAACTGCTAATATATTCAGGTAATTCAAATTGACATATGTCAGTATCAATAAAATGAAATCAATGAAAGAATAAGGGAAGTAACTCTAGTGTTAGAAGTTTCTAGATATAAGAGAGACGATTACATATGGGTTTGAACATGTCATGAGGAGAGATGAGTATATTAATAGAAGGTGGAAGAAACATAGGAAGACCAAATATAAGATGAAAAGACTGTATTGTAGAAGACTTGAGAGAAAAGGAACTGAATGAGGACGACACGCAAAACAAAAATGAGTGGAAGAAGAAAATAAAAAAATAGCGACCACCTAACGAATGGGAAAAACTAAAGAAGAAGAAGAAGAAGAAGAAGATGTCAGTGTCAAGTGCAATTTGCATAGTTTGTTAATGAAATAACTTTACTGGAAATATAGGATCTTTTGCAAGAAAATTTATGTATGGGGCGCGTGCAGTAACATGACTTTGACCCGTGTCAAAATGACAGCAATTAATTATGTCCATAACTGACAAGTGTTATAATTTCTCAATCAAAATTTCATAATTTTCTTATTTCATGTGGTTTGTTTGTTATCAGGAGTATGAAATTCAGTTGCCGAGAAAGGGAATCACATAATACCAAAAATTTATAATCTTTTGCAAGAAAATTTATGTATGGAATTTGTACGTAATACACAGGATTGACGGAAGGTATTGTGCTGGCCACATCAGATTTTTTATTTCTGATTTCGGACTTACCCTCTTTCTCCGTTTTTTGACAGTGTATTCTGTTCCATCTTTACTACTCCTTTTTCTGCTTCACTCCATTTATATATTTCTCTCTCAATTGTAAGCTTTTGGTACCCTACCTTTACTGATTTGTTGTTTTTCCGTTCCTCTTTGGCTATATTTCTTAATTCTCTTTGAATAAAACTCTCTTCTTTAGTTAAATCATCTGCTATGAATAAATTAGGTTTAATGTTTCTTAGTTTGTTTTTATTAATCATTACCCTTTTCTTATCTTCCCATGAATTCCATTCTACTACATATAACGTCTTATTCCTTTTCGTTTCTACTTTTTTTACATTTTTAATATCTGATTCTATATTTAAATCTTCTTTGATCATTTTTCCAATAGCTCTTTTAAGGTTGTCTTCTTTTATTTCGATTCCAGAAATAATATAATTATTTTTCCGTTTCCCTTTTTATGTTGATTGCACTTTCTTTTCTAGGTTTTCAATTCTATTTATTAATTCTTCCTTTTCTTTTTCCCATTTTTCTTCCCTCTTTTTAATATCCTCTCTTAGGTTTTTAATTTCATCGTTATTGTTTTAAGTAACGTAAAACTGTGTCCAAAGTCTTTTGGAATTTTTCCATATTTTCTATATCTATATCTGAACCGGAACTTTTGTTTCTTCCTTCAATTCTGCTTCGTGTTTCAGAAGACCGTAAAACTTTCTTACTTGTTGAAAAAATAAATGATTCTTCTTCTTCTCTTGGTCTTTCCCCGTCTTCCCCATATATTTTGCCTGAGACCCTTCTTAATATCTACGCCTCTGGCTGCTTCGCGTATGCTGTACGTACGCGCACACTGTACTCAACTGTCAGTCTCAGTCGTTTGACCTTGCTAAGTTCACAAATTTTAAACACTTTTATGCCTTTCTAAGGGTTCAATCGCACTTGATTTATTTTATATACCGGAAAAGGAAATGTTTTTCTACACTTTGCACTAAGTCCGTACACTTTTAACCCTCGGACAGTGTGCTGGAATATAATTACGTAAACAGTGTGGTGGGGTATGACATTTCCACTGATTCTTATAAGATCACTGTCAATAGGGAACACTGTACTCTGTACTAAAAAATTATAGCTAACAGGAAGATTATTTTATTTGACAACTTACTTTTTATTTTTATCACATACGTTAGATCGGGATACTTTAATTAATAAACTTTCTGCTTGCGGTGTTAATGAATCAGCTCTTGTGTGGTATCAAAGTTACCTAAACATCCACATGAGTGTTCTTGTGACATTGGTGTACCACAAGAAAGTATTTTGGGACCCCTATTATTCATTCACTACATGAATGATATTATTAATGTTCTTCAATTTTGTGAAATTCATCTGTTTGCAGATGACACGCTAATATACATCGTTGGTGATGATATTAATAAAATTAATCATATGTGTAATAGTGATTTGAATTTGGTTAATTGCAACAAAATAAATTAAAATTAAATACTTTGAAAAGTAAAAAAACTCTGTTGTGGCCATCAAAATACCTATCGCCCTTTCCATTGTGGTATATATAACTATTGTATTTAAAATTCTAATTACACTTAATCTTTATATTTACGTATTTTCTATAATTTTAAATACATTCTATGAGCAAATGTTTTCCATTTCTTCTAAATGTTCGAGGTTATACCTATAATTTTAAATATATAATTAATAATACAATAAGAATATCTTTCCCAGAAAAAGCCTCAGTACTATCTCTGAATTTTTGACACTGACATTAGTAACATTTATCTGTCAATTACAGACATTTTAATTTCTCAATTAGTTACCATGGAGATGTTTGGGCTGTGAGCAGGCTGTGAGATTTTCTACAACAGATAATTTATACATTATATATCTTATATCTTTAAATCTATAGAAGGTATAATAATTTTTTTAAATGTGTTGGGCAGAGAATTTTGTTTTTTAGTATTTGTAGTAACAAAATTTTTCCAAAAATAACATTTAGAAGATTTTTGTTAAAATACTACTACTTCCGGTTGTTCAATTGTTACCAGAATCTATTCAACTCTTCCCATTACTGTTAGATTGAGGAATCCGTAGTTACACAGGTCTTTAGTCTTATAGAATTTGAGAAATCGTGCCTCCAACACACACAAGAATCTACTACTTCCGGTTGTCCAATTGTTACCAAAACCTTTTCAGCTCTTCCCATGACTGTCCGATTGGGAAATACGTAGTTAAACAAATATAAAGTCTTATAGTTTTTGAGTAATCGTCCTTCCAACGTCCCACACACATACACACACACATACATCCACACACACACACACACACACACACACACACACACACACAGACACACACACACACACACACACACACACACACACACACACACAGACAGACATCATCGTAAAAATGTTAAAATCGTATTGTAGGGAACTTAAAACGTGCTTATTCATTAAAATCTGGATATGCGATTTTTAGCATGAATCCAATACCTCTCTTAGCGACAGGTGAAAATACTGTATCCGAATATGCTATTGTTTACAATTTTTCAATTTCCGGAACGGCAAAAATAATCGAAACCAATAAAAAAAAATTGAAAAAATCATTTGTGCCATAGAACAACAACAATTTAAACAAAAACATCTGTAATAGATTCTTGTTGTTTAAACTTATTTTCAAAACGAGGAAAATGAAAATACCTTTATTGAAATTGATGACAACAATCTAATAGTTGATTACAACAATGTAGTTTGACGAGAACGAAATTTAAAATTTCATTAAGTAGTGACTATGAATACGACTCTTAACTTATTTAAAGTAAAAGACAAAATCACAAATATATGAAATTACAATAAAAAAACAACATACCACAGCAAATGTTCATACATACAACCTTTTACCATTAAACAATTCGCCAATCTATTGTAGAATTCTTGTCAGACATTTGCTAATTGTTTATATAATATTTGTATACATTTTAACAATAACAAAATTTAAATAAGTTTTTAAGTTTAAACGTCAAGATTCTATGATAGATGTTTGCGCTTTTTCAAAATTTTATTCCATGGCATCAATGACTTTTTGCAAAATTGTTATTATTGTTTTCGACTATTTTTACGATTCCGGATATTGAAAAATTATAAACAATAGAATATTTGAATGCAATCTTTTTTTCTGTAGCAAAAACCTAAATACAATTTAGCTCTAAAATAATTAGGGCAGCTAATAACTGCACATTAAGATTTTACCATTGAAACCCCCATGATGCGTCGTCCAAGTCACTATCCTGTATATACATACATACTTATATATTTACCATCAATATTTTTTTGAATCTGTAAAGAGATACTGACCATGTTTATGATAAATTTATACGTAACGTTATGATTTTTGATAATATATTATTTAGATATTTTTAATTTTAATTTTCAACTATTTAGAATACCTACTTAAAAAAAATATTATAGGATACAATGGTAAGTATAATAGCAAAATTTACATATATAGATACCTAGATATACCAGTAAACGTTGTCTGTTTTGATAATACGCTCATCTATGAATGGTAGACTTTGTGATTTTAATAAAGAATAATGTTTACATTTATTCTGTGCAAGAAACAATTTAGTATTTATGAGGCGGTACTGACCTTCAGAACCAAAATATCAACCATATTTTTATAGTTATTTAACTAACAAGTGTGTTAATGAGGGCGATTAATGATCGAGACATTTTAACGCGTGAGCGTAGCGAACGCGTTAATTGTTGAGATCATTAATCGCCAATTAACACACGTGTTAGTTACAATATTTTTTCGTTGACCGTATCTTACTTAAACGGAAAATCTAATTTTATGCCATGACAAATTTTTTTAGGTTAGTAATGGTTGACCGAACGTCAAATTTTACGTCAGAAAATCGATAAGTTTGTCATCAATTGTTTTCAGTGGGTGCGTTCAGTGTACTTAATGCTAGACAACGCAAGCGGTTTTTTATGTTATTTGAGGAATTTTATTCTTTCAAATTCATTTTAAAGGTATGCTACGTGAATATACCTAGCTAGTAAGTGTCAAAAGCATGACTTTTAATTCTGTCTACCTTTTTGCTACTACTTAGCGTTAGCAATACATGCTGTGTTCCATGTGGTGAACGCACCCAATAAATCGTTTATTAATAAAAATCATGCATTAATAGGGGTCATTAATGAATGATTTTCTATACATTAAGATAGCCTATTAATAAACGGTCGACGGAAAAAATCTTTATGCCCGTCTGCTCGTTGCATAATAAATTAATTTTCTATCAAAAAATGAAGATGGTAGTTCATGATCATGAGTAACTTATCGGCGTTTTTACTTCCTTGTACGTAAGTAAAGGAAGTATTGTAATCGCGAAAAATTTCGGTTTTTAGATTTCAGCGGAAATATCCATTTTGATCATCCCTGAATCCATTTTGACTAATTTCGTCGTGACGTCTGTACGTACGTACGTACGTACGGACGGACGTACGTGTCTCGTGTAACTCAAAAACGGTAAGCCGTAGAAAGTTGAAATTTTGTATTTAGGACTCCTATAACATCTAGTTGTGCACCTCCCTTTCTGGTTATTACACAATTTTCAGAAGTGGCACTTTACATGAAGCCTATAATAGATTTTAATGAAAAACTGTTTTAAAATATAATCCAAAACTTTTCAAATTTGGTATACAAGACTTTTATGTCCATCGAAATAACATAATAGATTTTGGTTAAAATAGGCTAACCGGAAGTGGTACATTACTGGAAGTTGTTAACAGTTTTTCTTGAATAAAATGATTTTATTTTGATTTTAGAAATAAATGCCTCAAATAAAAGTTTCAGAGAATTAATTTCTGCGTATAGCACATCAAGTATTATTAAATTTGCCCTTTGTATAAGCGATATATGTAAATTTAAAAATTATATACTTTTTTGTTTTTGTAATAAAGCTTGTTATGGATTAGGACAAAAAAAAAATGTTCATGTCAAATTACGTTAAATACGTGCAATTTTATGATTCGTACAATAACAAATATTATATTTTTATTGTGAAATTAGTCATATTCATTGTTGTAATAAAATATTTCTTTGTTGTAATCAAAACTATCTTTAAAAAGAACCGGGTTTAGTTGTGCACCTCCCTTTATAGTCGCTATATATCTTACCGTTTTGAAGTTAAAATTAATATTTTGTAATTTAGTTATTAAAAAAAATATGTATAGTTTAATAATCGTACAAGGAAGTCGTGTGGTGTCCACATCAGATTTTTTTTTTGAAACTTTGAGCTCCGTCTTCTTCAAAAATGCGACCGCGTGAAGCGGCAGACGCATATGTTCTAAGTACAATAAACAATTCTAGTCACTTTGGTGTTTAATTTAATCTGGTATTAATGAGACACTTGGAGGTCAATTTTGAACCTTTTTTGAAAAATATAAGAAGTAAAGGCGACCAGTTGCAGCCGACAGACGAGTGGTGTTTAATTTAGATTAGACAGTAGTTACATACCTTTGGTATCTTATGAATCACTTGTTTTTTAGTTTGCTAGCTCTTGGTCTAGCAGATTTTAATATAAAATAAACATTTGAAATGGTTTTCCATAATATTTCAAATGCTACAATAATAAATTGGTGAAGATTAATAATAATAATGGGGTCAACACAAAACCTCCCGCCATTTAATTTTTATTAATTTAAATACATATACCTATGGAGTCTCATGACCGCGTGACTGGGTGTCTGGTGGAGAATCTGAGGAACCGGATTCAATTCCTACTATCAAATATTTCAAATTTTAAATGGCACATAACTAACCCCTGTGATGCACTCTCCACGCCAGAAATGAGTAACCGTGAGGTGAAGCATGGTAAACGCCCGCATGATACAAATATGTCATCATCATTACCAAAATCTATGTACAATCTGTGTATTAGCGCATCCAGCAATGAGCAATATGCTGTGATAATATATTTATTTTCTTATTTAAATACATACCTGCACATTTACTTATAGTAGAAATTATGTATGTTAAGTTCCTTTCCATTTAACTATTGTTCTATTCACAATTTTCGTTTTAAAACATTATTATTTATTTGAAATTATGTATATTAAGTTCCTTTCCAAGTAACTCTTGTTCTATTTAAAATTTTCTTTTGAAAATGTTAGCGTTATTAATTTGAAATTATTATTTTTTTGACAGTGACATTTATCTGTCAGTTACATACATTTGAGCTGAACTGTGTAACCAAGGAGTTGTGTTTATACCATAAGCTCTGAAAATAAATTTATCCACAAAATATATAGAAAAAGTATTAATTCAAACCTGTAGAAAATTGAATGAATAATTTTTAATTTTTATAATAACAAATTGCGAAAAAATAGCATTTAAATGTATTTTTTGAAGGAAACTATTTTGAGCTTCAAGTAAACTGCCATTTCCGGTTATCCGATTGACACCAAAATATAATGGCTCCTCTCCATATTAGAATAAGGTAGAAATACAAGATTTAAAAATTTTCTGAATGGTAGTATTTGAGTTAGAGCGTAAAGAGGACGCACGCACGCACGCACGCACGCACGCACGCACGCACGCAGGCACGCACGCACGCACGCACGCACGCACGCACGCACGCACACACACACACACACACACACACACACACACACACACACACACACACACACACACACACACACACACACACACACACACACACACACACACACACACACACACACACACACACACACACACACACACACACACACACACACACACACACACACACACACACACACACACACACACACACACACACACACACACACACACACACACACACACACACACACACACACACACACACACACACACACACACACACACACACACACACACACACACACACACACACACACACACACACACACACACACACACACACACACACACACACACACACACACACACACACACACACACACACACACACACACACACACACACACACACACACACACACACACACACACACACACACACACACACACACACACACACACACACACACACACACACACACACACACACACACACACACACACACACACACACACACACACACACACACACACACACACACACACACACACACACACACACACACACACACACACACACACACACACACACACACACACACACACACACACACACACACACACACACACACACACACACACACACACACACACACACACACACACACACACACACACACACACACACACACACACACACACACACACACACACACACACACACACACACACACACACACACACACACACACACACACACACACACACACACACACACACACACACACACACACACACACACACACACACACACACACACACACACACACACACACACACACACACACACACACACACACACACACACACACACACACACACACACACACACACACACACACACACACACACACACACACACACACACACACACACACACACACACACACACACACACACACACACACACACACACACACACACACACACACACACACACACACACACACACACACACACACACACACACACACACACACACACACACACACACACACACACACACACACACACACACACACACACACACACACACACACACACACACACACACACACACACACACACACACACATACATCATCGTGAGAATGTTAAAAATGGATTCTAGGGACCTTAATACGTGGTCATTTACCAAAATCTCGATATGCGATTTTTAGCACGATCCCCATACCTCCCTTACCAAGGGTTGCGGGAGGTAAAAATATATTTTTTTTTTATTAAATCTTTCAAACAAAATCAAATATTAAAATATTCTATTAACCTTCCACCTTCATCGCTACATAAGTTAACCCTCCGACGCAGCTCTTAAAAATATTCGGGATTTCCTCATTAGCATTTTATTGTAACAATATTGTCACTACTTTCCACACTAAACTGCATACAAATATTGCAATAAAAATAAGTTTTGCGATATTACTTTAACTATATGAAAGATAACGACAAATGTCACATTAAACATGACACTTGACATGTTGCAAGTGGATTAAGCAAGCCATGTATCGAAATCACTTTTCTAATTTCGAAGATGGAAATAAAAAAAAACCAAATTAAAATATTATTAACTAAAGGTGTAAATGACAGAAGAAAGTGTTTCAACTCAAGCAAAAAAAATCTTCCTATAACATTTTTTTTCTATTTCGGTGTTCTTATGTTTCTATAAACGCACTGTTTTGTACTGCAAACACGACGTTTAGAAGATCTATAAGCGTACTATTTTTGGCGCCTTTCATGTTCTAGAGTTGGTAGTCATGCTTTCATAACTGACAGATGACAGGTAACCTCAAAATGGTAAGTTGTTGATAATATTTCAACATATTACTTTTAATTATGGATTTTTATACTTTCTTTAGGTGATAGGACTAGAAAAAAATATAATATTAATTTCACAACCAGAATCAGACCTTGAATCATAAATACGATACACCTTGCAATACACTAATTAATCAATAGTTGACAAAATATGAAATTTCAATTGTTAGCGAGAAGCGTTACCAACATAAACATAACTAACAAAAAAATACCTAGTCATAATTTGACGTCGCAATTTAAATAAATTTAATCGTAAAAATACCTCAATAGAAAAAATAGTATAAAAAACACGTATCATAAGGCCTGTTGACGCACTCGTCCTTTGTAAAACTCGCCTAGCGGCTCGTTTTCCAAACTTGGACTCGTACGTTAACAGATTGCCTTATGATACTTGTGTTTTAATGTACTATTGTAAAATCAAAAATACAGATTTCTTCCATTTATATATATATATATAGAGAGAGAGAAAGAGAGAGAGAGTATAACAGCTCAAAGAGCAAGCTCAAATAATTTCTACATGATTAAAGATACAATAAAGACAGTTTTATAGAAGACCAAAGGGGACCTCCGATTAAAGAAGAATTTATTTTTTAAACCAGTGGTGGTCAAGTTATATTTTCTTCAATGGGATAATATACATTTTTTAGCCTCGTTCGATAGAGTATTTTTTTCTGAATTCAACTATGTGATTATTTTATAACCTTACATAAAAAAATTATTGAGAAGAATTCAATTCAAATTTAAATAAATTTAAATTTTATAAATATTTTTCAGTAGGAAAACACATATTTGTTAGTAACATTATAAACATTGTTCTATTTGATTTCCGTCCTATATAATTCAAATTGACAAATAAGAGTTTTTGTTTTTCACGTATAGCCTACTGAAAAATGGCTATACAGGATGTAACAGAAATAAGTACATTAAATTTAACCAGTGATAGAACTCGTCGCGTGCAACAATATTTCCCAATAACTTTTTCTTGTAAACTTCTAGATATTGAATTCAAATTCTTCAAACTTTTGTCACCCGCCTATGGTTGAATAAAATAACTGCATGTCTGATCACTAGAGCGCATTGCATGCCAAAGTTCTGCGCGTGCGTATGGCGTCCATCTACAAACAGCTGTTTCTAGTTTGTTTCCGTTGAGACTTGTGACTGAATACAATGAAAGAATAATTACAAACTGGTGAATAGATTGATAGATACATCAGAAGATATATAGATAGAATAGAATACCCCGACTAAGGTAACAAAAAAAATCATACGTCAAATTTTTATGTTACAACAGGTTACACAATCCAAAAATGTTAGGATATTTATAGGAGGCAGTCGACCAGGAACAATTGTACAATTGACGGAACAAGAAATCGCATAAAGATGATGAAAAGTAATGCAGACTTAAATGAAATCACAATATGTTCAAAATGGCCACCGTCATTGTCAATACAATATTGATGACGTCGATGAAATGTAATTCTTGTTCAAATAGCCTCCAAATTGTCATATGTGACACTATGTGTTGTAGTGCTATTCTTGGAGTACTAGACCCTCGTTGCGTTCAAAACATCCTCTTCAATATTCTCTGTGATTAGGGCGAGTTTTACTACCATCTTGAGCAGCAGACTCCTCATCTCGGAGATTTATTTATTTTATTTACATACATGTATAAAAGTGCGAACTTTTAAAAGATGACGATTCGGAAAACGTTCCAAATAAATTTTCCGACCTTGGGCAGCGTTTCCCTAAGCTTCACCATAGGCCAGCACAATATCTGTATACTCGCAACCCGTAAAGGCAGGTATATTTTTACTGATTATAACTTTTATAATAATTATTAATCGATTTATTTGTCAAAATTTATTTGAAAAAGTTGACAACTCACATTTGTCAAAAACAATTGTTTCATTGTTATTGCTACTGGATCACATTATAGTGAAAAAACCTTATCGACTTGTTAATTTTTGGGGTTCGCGGTAAAAATACTAAAAAAATAAATTAGATTTCGAAAAAAAGTTATTAAAAAATAATGTTGCTCTCGATGAGTTCTATTACTGGTTTAATGTACTTATTTCTGTTACACACTGTATAAATCAAATTTATATAGATTTCAATTGAATATTTCTCAATATTTTCGTAATATAAAGATATAAAATGATTATATAGTTAAATTCAGAAAAAAATACTCTATCGAATGCATGTAAAAAATATATATTATCCCATTTAAAAAAAATATAACATTGTATTGTAATTTGAGAACCACTGGTTTAAAAAGATATTTTCTTCTCTAATCGGATTTCCCCCTTTGTCATCTATAAGATTGTCTTATAATATTTTATTATATCTTTAATAGTATACAAATTATTTGAGGTAGCTCGTTTAGCTGTTACGCTCCCGCCCCCCTTTAACTTTATATTATAACTAATAGAAACAAATGTCTTAATCATTTTAAATATATTATTTTACGGCGAATGTAAATATTTTTTTAGAAACTCAGGTTTACAAGATACGACTATCAATTTTTACTTTTAAATAGCAAACTATAATTATTTTACTAAAATATAATCCGCCATTTTTTTCTCTTTTGAACGATGTATTAGTTTATATTAATGTATTTAAAAAAATTCGTGAGAAATAAGATAATTGAGATATATGGGAAATAATTTTTATTCAAATATTATACATGGTTATGTGAAAATAAACAAAATGTAACTATGTTAATATAAACAAAGTATACATCTGTTTGTTAGTTGTTTATTATTACTTACTTTATTATTTACTTATTTATCTATTTATTTTCACATAGCCATCTAGAATATTTGAATAAAACTTATTTCTCATATATCTCAATTATCTTATTTTTCTCGATTTTTTTTAAATACCTTAATAAAAACCAATATATCGTTGAAAAGACAAATATGGCACTTTATGTTTTAGCAAGATAATTATAGGTTGCTTTTTAAAAAATAAAATTTCATAGTTATATATCTTGTAAACCTGTCTTTTTAGAAAATATCTATATGTGCCATCATATTATCATATAGCATATTTAAAATAATAAAACTTTTATATGAACTATTTTTTCCTATTACTTATAATAAAAAATCTGATTTAGACAGCACATAACCTCTCGCCGTATATTTTACCTGGCTGTATGCATAAAGAATATTTTTAGAAATACAAATAATATTTTCATATGTCTATGACGTATAAACTTCTTTATTATTCAATAAGAAAATGCCTCAACATAAAAATTTTCACATATATTTACAAAATCTATAGGATATTTTACCATAAATTCTGTACAATAAATTACAAAGTAGAGTTTACTATATATAAATTTTAGGCTAGTAACAGGGATTTTCAATTCGAACAACATTCTTGTTTACTTTCTCTTCATATTCTTCTAGTAAAAATATTAATTTTGGGCGGTCTAAAATGTATATAACATATTGATTTCCTTTAATAATGTGATGGACAGATTGCACTCCGATTATTCTTATATCGATGTGTAATTTTGTAAATATTTACAACTTACTTGAGAAGAATATGATAGCTTTTTTGCAGTTCAATGTTACTCTAGTCTACTGTGCTCGTGTACATTGTCCCATAATGTTTGAAACAAATTTAATTCCTTCAACGTAGACTTGTCATCTCCATAATAGTCACAGATCAAGAATTCAGAGATTCTCCAAGTAAATTTTTCTTTCATTACTTATTATTTAGATGAAATACATTTTTTCTGTATTTTACGTTGCAGAGTGGAGACCATCTTCACTTTCATCTTGTGTTTATAACATTTAAATATCGCCTTCCTTCGAGATGTATTCTTGCTTATATCTATTCTTTACATTTAGATTTTTAAATTTAAATTCATTCTATGAAGAAGAAAGATGTTTCCAATTCATTGTCGGGATTAACGGGTATATGTAATATACCTATAATTTTATTTTTTTAACTATTTATACAATAAGAAATAATATAATGTAAATAATATAATGTATGTACTTCCCAGAAAAAAAAATTCAGTAATGTCTCCGGATTTTTGACACTCACATTTATCTGTCAGTTACAAACATTTTTTATTTTTCAATTGGTTTCCATGACATTATGTGGGCTGTGAGATTTATTACAACAGATTATTATATACCTCATATTTCTTTATTTCTAAATCTATAAAAGATATAATAAAATATTTATATGTTTCAGATAGAGAATTTACTCTTCTTTAATAAGTAAAAACAAAAATTTTCAATAAATAATATTTAGAAGATTTTTTTTTAAAATCTGCTACTTCCGGTTGACCAAAACCTTTTCAGCTCTTCCCAGTAATGTCCGATTGAGAAATACGTAGTTAAATAGATATTAAGTATTATAGTTTTTGAGATATCGCCCTTCCAACCGACCTACATACACACATACATACACACATACATTCACACACACACACACACACACACACACACACTCAGAGACATCAACGTAAAAAATTTAAAATCAGATTGTAGAGACCTTAAAACGCGCTTATTCATTAAAATCTGGATATGCGATTTTCAGCATGAATCCAATACCTCTCTTAGCGAGAAGTAAAAAATTTAGGAGGGGGCGTCTTCCCATCCTGTATATGCAAGCAGTTATAAAAACCGGCCATAAGCGTTTAACATGGGACATCAGTTTTTCCTTGCGCAAAAGTTCCCAAATTATTTTAGACAAAAAAAACTTCAAATAAATGTTGTAGAGAATTGAATTCTGCATCTAAATTAGTAACACGACTTTATTTTCAACATTTCATAGCCGAGAAGATCAATTCTAAAGTATTTTGAAGATTGCTGATTTATAGCGATAGACATGGAATTCAAACAAAATTACGAACAATTGTATGACATCTTAACTGTCAAAAATATTTCTTTGAAAGTATGGAACAGTTTTCTCATGAAGAAAAGCTTTAGATTATAAAATGGTGTTACTATGGACAAATTTTTATCTGAGTTCCATGGCTATCGCCATAAAACACCAATCTTCAAAAAACTTGGAAATTGATTTCTTCGGTTATGAAATGTCAAAAATAAAATCTTATTACTAAATTGTATGCAAAATTTAATTCTCTACATAATTTATTTCAAGTATTTTTGTCTAAAATAATTCGGGAACTTTTTTATTCGCCTATTTGATTCAGCATTTTTTTTCTGAATACAACGATATAAAATGTTTATACCTTTACATAACGAAAGAAACGAGAAAAATGCAAAAGGAAAATTATTATGTTCATATTTACTTCTACATGTAATCAGAGTTCCATGACAAAAACAATTGAATATTTTGTTTTCATCATTGTTTGGGCGATTTAGATACTTTAAAAAATATTATAAAAATGGTTCAAAATTATTGCCATGCTGATTTATACATAATTCCAGCCTTCTGAACATATTACTTCTCATTTTGAATAGTCTGTATTTATGTTTCTTTTAAATCCTATGGATCACACTTAAATTACACTCAGCGGCAGCCATTCTAACAGAAGCTTCAAAATATGCTAATATATTTATCTCAGCTTCTTGATTTTGTACGCTAAGTCGCTTCGATACGAATGCATCCGTATTAGCGCGCAGTGCTAATTCTAATTTTTTAAAATCTGGCAACAAGGTACTCGCCGCCCAGGATAACGTTCCCTATACAATATTCTTTGCAGAAACAATATTTTTCAGAGATAATATAAAAACTTCGTACATATCAATTTTTTCTTCGTGCGTAAAATTCATTTTAACGCAAAAGAAAACAAGAAAATTCATAAACGAACTACTTATATATATATATATATATATATATATATATATATATATATATATATATATATATATATATATATATATAAGCCTGATTTGATGATCCACGACTTGAGAACGAAGGAAATAACTTTAATTGAAGTTGGGATTACAAACAAAAACATTCTGGCTACAACGGAGCTAACAAAGTCAAGAAAGTACGAACTATTGGTCAATGAGTTGAAGAGTATCCACCAAGGAACGAAGGTGACCATCATTCCAGTAGTAATGACTTGGGATGGTGTAGTAACTAAATATTTCAAGCGGTATATGAAACAATTGGATGTTAAGAACAAACTTTTGGCCTACATCCAGACAGTAGTGCTTAAAAGAACATGTGAAAGCATTCTAATAGACTGTAAAGAAGGGCGACAAGACAACTGGCTTGAGGAAGAGACGTCTGAATTAATGGATCAGTTGGAAAGTAATCCAGTTGACCCAGTTGAAGATAATTAATTATATTTTACCATATTTATGAATTTATTATATTTGTATTGTTTAAAATAAATTTATGTATATATATATATATATATATATATATATATATATATATATATATATATATATATATATATATATATATATGGCTGTGGTATGTCTCCGTGGTTGTTTAACTTGTATATGGATGTGTTATTGCGGAGAGCTTTGAGTGAAATGGATGGTTGTACATATTGGTGAAAGTGTAGTGCCTGCGTTAGCGTATGCTGATGATGTAGTTGTTTTAGGAGAAAATGAAGAGCAACTCAGGAGAATGATAGAGACAATACATGTAGTTGGAAGAAGTATGAATCTGATGTTGAATGTTGATAAATCTAAAGTGTTAGTATTTGAAAGGAGTAAATTGGTGACTGAGTGCAATGTGTTGCTGGATGGAGTGAAACTGTAGCAGGTAAATGAGTTTGTATATTTGGGTAGCATGATGTCGAGGGATGGTCGAATTGATCGAGAAATACAAAGGAGAGTGAGTGCGGGATGTAAGGTAATGGGTGCTCTGGGTACGTTTGCACGAAACGTTAACGTATCAAGGGATGCTCGGTTAAGTGTATATAATGGAGTGCTAGTGCCTGATTTGATGTATGGAAGCGAATGCTGGGCATGGACGGGAAAGCATAAAAAGAGAATGACTGCCGTGGAAATGAGGTATTTACGTGGTATATGTGGGTATGTCAGACGGGATCGCGTGAGGAATAATTTGGTGTATGAAGAGTGTATGGTTAGGAACAATGTGATTAAGAGACTTGGTGTGAGTCAGTTGAGATGGTTTGGGCATGTGGAGAGAATGGCGAGTGAACGGCTTGTTAAGCGTATATATCTTGGTGAAGTTGAGGGTTTTCGATTGCGTGGCCGACCAGTGTGTACTTGAATGGATGTGATTGGTAGGGTGCTTAAAGAGAGAGAATTTCCAAGTATGAAGAGAAGAAGAGCATGTATGAATGCGATTATGAGTGTGGCCGAGCCGAAAGAAGTCTGCTTAAATAGGAGTGTGTGGCGAAGGATGATTGTTTCCTAACTATTATTGTGATTTGGATGCGGTATTTCGCTACCGAAAATCGGTCACTTTAATATGTTTACGAGTAAGGATTTGTTGTATGATGTTGATGTTGTTCTTATTGTTATCGGGTTTGTGCGAACCCACTAAGTGGGACACGCGTGATTTTATGTATGTATGTATGTATGTAGTACTTTGTAGGGGAGAGGTCGGCGGTTCCACAACTTTATCTGCCACGTGGTTCAGAGAGTCTAGTTTCCGTAGCCATGAAGCGGTAGAACATGGAGCACTGTACTTTTGCCGTTAAGCAGTTTCTTAGAAATAACGATCCTGTAATTTCCGTTCAACGTCTTTTCCATCGACATTCTAATATGGTTCCAACAAGATGGGGCCTCAACTCAAGCTCATACAGCAAGAGCCATGATGGAAGTTGTCCGACAAATGTTTCCCAACCACATTATCTCGCGGTTTGGTGACGTTCTTTGGCCCCCACGGTCACCGGATTTGTCGGCGTGCGACTTTCTTTTTGTTGGGTTATATCAAATCGAAATTTTATGTTCGAAAATCTCGTACGCTAGACGAATTAAAACTTGCCATTTGTGAAGAAATCGCGATTGTGCCCCAAAAAATGTTGATAAGCTCAATGCTGAACTTTGAGGAGAGGCTACATATGTATGTCCAGCAAAATATGTCATCCTCATGATATAATCTTTTATAACGTTGCTATCTCGAGAACTATAAGAGCTACAAAGACGATTAAATGGGCAAACAATTCCTATTTAACAAAATAAATTTAAAGAAAAGAAAATTTTTTTTTGCGATCAGTGGTTCTTAAAACACGGAACCAAACTTTTTTATTTTAAATGAGAACATGTATTTTTTATTTACTCATTCGTTAGAGAATTTAATTCTGAATTCAGTAATATAATATATTTATACCCTACAATATTTTTTTTTGAGAAAAATACATGTAAAATTTTATATTAATTTGATTAAAATATGGCTATAATAAGTGGGTCATGGATGCAAAAATGTATTTGTTAATTTTTTACATAGAATTAGATTGCCTTACAAAAAGTAGTAAATATTATGCTCTTGTAATAGATCATAAATGTCAATACAAATAAAATATTCACGTCTTTCTTTCATGGAATACTAATTCTATGTAAAAAAAATTAACACGTATTCATTTTTTCCAATCATGACACTCTTATTATAACCATATTTTAATCAAATTAGCGTGATGGCCGATGACTCGCATTACCGCTCTACATATACTTAGTGTAAGATATTAATTATTACTCGTATAGTAGGTGTTCATGGCAGTTGTTATATTTTGATTGATGTGTTGTCATAATTTCTGACTTAATAAAGTATTTTATTGTGAAAGTTTCATCCTACTGTTTTGTATCATCTGCGACGTGACAATTTATATCTATTATATTTTTTAGTATAAAAATCATGGACATATTAATTTTCAACAATTTAAACAAAACCTAGTAGTGTTTTAAAAAAACATTTTAAGAAATGTTGCTAATACAAAAGCATATGTATAAATAAAGGGAAATATATAATATAAAAACAAAGATTTATCTATATAGCTTTACGGTTTTACCTGAGCATTTTCTATAGCTCCAAAAATCCCACTTTCCTAAGTTTTCCAAGAATCTTTACATCTTCCCTTTCAAGCTATTCTAGAACGATTGAATTCAAGTAAACCATCGACAAAGAGACATCATAGTGATTATTTCGATTCTGGTGATCTTGACCAAGTTGCATTTTTTTTAATGGAAACTTAATTTCTAATTTCTCTTGTATAGATTGACATTTGCTGTAACAGAATTTGTTGGTACAAATTCTATTCAAACCTCCGCAATGTTGGCTGCGTAATAAAAATAATAAAATTTATTGCTCTTAGCCCGAAAATTTGAAATATAAAAAAAAATTGGTTCGGACAATTAACAATTATTCCTAGCAACCCAATTCTGAATATAAATTATACGAGGTGGATATTATAGAATAAGTCGAAAGAATTATATTTTCATTTTTGTATTTACAACTCTTTTCTAAAATTAAAAGAAATTACAGCAAAATAAAAATAAATCAAATAAAAATTGACATATGCTCAGACTATTGTACATGTATGAACGCGCCCTCCGCCATTTTTGTGTTGTGTAATGTCCAGCATTTTATTTACCACGGGAGAATACTGAAACATTTCTTAATATCAACATTGAAAAATTAAATTTCTTGGTATTTGTTGACTGTTGGTATGATGTTAAGGTTAAAGATAAATAATTGGAGTTTCAGTCTTGGTGAAAAATGTTTATTAAGATTTCATCTACTTCAGCGTCGGAATGTTAAGTAGATGAAATCTTAATAAACATTTTTCATCAAGACTGCAACTCCAATTATTTATCTTTAACCTTAACATTGAAAATTTAGTATATTGTAAGTAGATAAAATTGTGCTTATATTGCTTATGACTTATTTTTTTATAGATATAGTAAAGACGCGAAGCGAAGTGCCATTATGAGGAATATAAACAAGCAATGGTGAACTAGTTGAAATATGCACCACACAACAACGTGCAAATAAATACATATTTTTTTTGTAAATATAAGATGCATTATTTATTTAATTTGTATTTTTCGTAATATTTTTTTAAATACTTTTTGTTTAATATTTATTGTTGATATATTGTTTTGCATTAATATTTTTTAATTATTTTTTTTATATTATATAGTATAAATAAAAGTAGAATTAAATTATTTATTTTTCCTACCACCATTTATATTTATACCATAAAAATTACGTCGAAACAATGCACTAAATTGACGTCGAGACAACGTCTTAAAAAGACGTCGATACAACGTCTTACAATAACGTCGAAACAACGTCTTAAAATGACGTCTAAACAACGTCTTAAAATGAGGTTTAAACAACATCTTAAAATGACGTCGTACAGCTCCACGCTGAGACATCTTCAGGACGTCTATGTGACGTAAATTAGGACGTCACAGTGACGTTAGATGTTAGGAAATTTGTGTTACTTGGGTATAATATATATATATATATATATATATATATATATATATATATATATATATATATATATATATATATATATATACAGGCTGTAACACCAAATCCGACCACCGCCATTATTTTCTTTATTATCATAGTTACAAAAAAATATTATAAAACAAAATTGTAGAAGACCAAGGGGGACATTCCATTTTAAAAGAAAATATTTTTTTAAACCAGTGGTTCTCAAGTTTCAACAAGTTATATTTTTTCAAATGGTATTATATATATTTTTTATGCCTATTCGATAGCGTATTTTATTCTGAATTCAACCATGTATCAGTTTTATATCCTTACATATTAAAAATATTGAAAAAAATGCGATTGAAATTTAAGTAAATTTGATTTTTCTAGTCATTTTTCAGTAGGCTATGTATGTAAAACAAAAACTACTATTTGTCAATTTGAATAATTTAGGATATAAATCAAATAGAACACTGTTTATAACGTTTTTAGCAAATATTTGTTTCATTTTAATTTAAGCTCAATTGTTTTTCATTCATAGCCTACTGAAAAATAATTATAAAAATTAAATTTCTTTAAATTTCAATTGAATTTTTCTCAATATTTTTGTTATAGAAGGATATAAAATAATCTAATGGTTGGATTCAGAAAAAAATATTCTATCGTATAGGCATACAAAATATGTATAATCCTATTTGAAAAAATATAACTTTGTGTTGTAACTTGAGAACCAGTGGTTTAAAAAAATATTTTCTTCTCTAATGAGATGTCCTCCTTGGTCTCCTACAACTTTGTTAAAATAATGGCGGTGGTCGGTTTTGGTGTTACACCCTATATATATATATATATATATATATATATATATATATATATATATATATATATATATATATAAATGAAAAATTCTGACATTTGACATCTATGTACATAAATACTAGTTGTTATTCAGACGAGAGCACCATATCTGCCTGTTAAGGCCAACAAAGTCACATGACTGCTCGCGCCCTGTACTTATGTAACCAAAAACGGCAGTGGCGAGAGGTATTGTGTTGGCCACAATAGATTTTTTTAATCGTACTTTACAAGTCAGTTGTTCATATTTTAACATAAATATAACAAATAAACCCAATTTCGGTGAATAAAATATTCTTTACGTGTCCGGTTTTTTTTGCCACGAGTCTAGTTTTTGGTTCATTGTCATCAACATTATATGTGTATTGAAGTTTTTATACAATTATTCATTTGGAACATATCAAAACAGTTTTTTTTTTGTTTTTAAAAATTTGACTTAAGTGGATTTGTCGGGTATTGAAACCAGGCGATTCAATCTACGAGTATATACGAGTATCATTAGAAAGGTAAAAATATCTCTTTTTAACAGTGTAACTTTCAATATGGCGTTCATACAAAAATTTACATAACAAGAAATTCAGCAATGCAATGCAATTAAAAAAAAAACATAAAAGGTACCATAAAGAGGTGCAAACCAAAATCCAGTATTACTTCACATTTGAAAATTATTTGCAAAAATAAAAATCTGTTGAGGCCAGCACAATACCTCTCGCCACTTTCTTTTTTGGGTTACAAAATTATAGGGCGCGAACAGTCATGTTACATTGTTGACCTTGACTAGCAGATGTGGGGGCCCGTTTCAGAATGATAATTAGTAATTATGTACATAGATGTCAAATGTCAGAATTTTTCATTAAAAAATTCAGATTTTCTAAATTCACGTAGTTAATTTGTCACCAGGATTGTGGAATTTACTTGTCGAGGAAAATAAACTGCATGGAATTGGAAAATCACTAAATTTAGAATGAGAAATTATGATATTTGACATCTATATACATAATTACTAGCTATCATTCTGACATGGGCCCCCATATCTGCTTGTCAAGACCAACAAAGTCACATGACTGCTCGCGTCCTAATGTATTTAACATTTCTTGTATACCTACACTCTACACCAAAAATTCTACTTATATCTATTCCTTATATTTAAATTTTTTAAATTTAAATTCATTCTATGAAGAAATTTTGTCCTACTCTTCTAATTTTTCGAGATGTTTCCAATTCATTGTCGGGAGTAACAGTATTTCTGAAGGGTATGTGTAATATACCTATAATATTAAATATTTAACTATTAATACATTAAGAAATAATATAATGTATGTACTTCCCAGAAAAAGTCTTCAGTAATGTCTTCGGATTTCTGACACTGACATTTATCTGTCAGTTACAAACAATTTAAATTTTCAACTATTTTTCATGGCATTCTTTCGGCTGTAAAATTTATTACCACAGATTATTTTATATATTATATTTCCTTTATCTCTAAATCTATAGAATATATAATAAAATATTTAAATGTATCAGATAGAGAATTTAATTTTCTTTAATATTACCAAGAAAAAATTTAAAAAAATAATATTTAGAAGATTTTTTTTCAAGAATTTTCTACTTCCGGTTGTCCAATTGTTACCAAAACCTTTTCAGATCTTCCCATTAATGTCCGATTGGGAAATACGTAGTTGAACATATATAAAGTCATAGTTTTTGAGTAATCGTCCTTCCAACATCCCACATACATACACACATACACGCACACATACGTCCACACACACACACACACACACACACACACACACGCACAGAGAGAGAGAGAGAGACATCATCGTAAAAATGTTAAAATCGGATTGTAGGGACCTTAAAACGTGCTTATTCAATAAAATCTGGATATGCGATTTTTAGCATGAATCCAATACCTCTATTAGTGAGATGTAAAAATGAAATACATTTCTGGCGCTATATCAAGTGACCTATACCACTAATGGGGAAACTTTTGTCTAATTGAATCGACTTCGTATCTCTTACAGTTCCCGAGCACGTTAACTTGGACATCTGTATAAACATCTAACAATGATTAGTTTCTTTCGTTATAATGTGACCGCGTATCATTTTCACAATTTTTATACAATAAAAGCACAGACAATGAAACAAAGTACATACGCCATTTCTTTTTTTTTTTCACTTCGAATATTAGATACAATTATTAGTTTACTATCCTTATAAATAAAGTTAAGGTTCATGTGAACCTTAACTATATAAAACTTACCGTTAATATCCAGTTAACTGGTAGATTCAAAGCCTCCCTGATGCCGAGTATATACACAATACACCAGATAAGGGTTGCTAGAAATGCGGTGGTGGCGACGAACAGGAAGAAATGTGTACCTGACACGAAAGCGGGAGACGCACATGCCATGCACAGAATGCCCAGAATCTGAAAAACAAACATAAACTCTTTAATTGATGTACATATGTACATACGTATTTATTTTCAATACAAATTGATTAATATTCACAAATAAAAAATGTAAGTATTATTCATTCCTATTTGAAATATGGTATATATATGGTATAGGGCATATATATATATATATATATATATATATATATATATATATATATATATATATATATATATATATATATATGGCCCAAATATCTTAATATAACACACTTAATGCATAAATGCAATTAGTAAATATCAAATTATCCCGTTAACATAAGTTCCTTTAAAACCCAGTTTGGCGCTACGATTTTATTTTTCATAGCCTATAGATAAGTTAAACACAAAATACCATTCAAGGAAAATTACGATTATCTACTATTTCAGTAAAACAGATGTAAAGTAATTGTTAGACCGGTTAAGGTATTGTTTGAATTTGCAACTCATAAAAGATATGAAAAAATAACGGAAGACACGCGTATAAGTTTTTTTAAAGTACTAAAGTACACACTTTACTTAAAATTACTATAAGACTTTATCTTCATTTTAAGATAATGCTACAGTGCTAAAGTAATATTCTGAAAACGAATACTTTAATTTTATTTTAAAGTGCTAAAGTGAAAAAGGATGTTATGAAAACGACCCCTAAGTTCATATTTATTTATTTATTTATTTATTTATTCATTATTTACATTTTGGATTCTCAACAGGATAAAATATCCCAATAAAAGAAAATCTCTATATACATACATTAAATGAGTACAAAAGCTACAATACTAAATAGAAAAAAATAGTGATACTTAATGAAGTTTGACATATTGAATATTACCGAAATATAAACAAGTGGAGTATAAATTTATTGCAAGTATAATGTTAAAATACGTTTAAAAGTAAGCAAAGGTGACGAAAACATGTCTGGTAAATAAATTGTTGTTTGTTTTTCGTTTTGCATATTGCTAAGTCGAGTTACAGCTGAATTAAGAGCTGAGTTTGTTCTACAACGTGGAATGCTAAATAAGTTCATACATCTAAAATCATGGTTACGAACCCTAAGACTAAACCTTGATAACAGGTACGGTGAATCGGTCATATTATTAAATAATTTATACAGACATATAAAATCTTTAAATTTTCTCCTGTTTTCTAAACTTAGTAAGTTTGCTCTGTATACTGGAAATCTATATTTCAGATATTTTATGAATTTGTTTTGTATGCTTTCAATTCTGGTAATATAAACTGAATATAAGCTGTAATATAAGGACTGCAAAGTTGATGGATGTTTAAAATTGGAACTCGCTGTAATGAGCAAGCCAAGCATTTTAAATGCCTTTTTAACAATTTCGTCTACATGTTTGTCAAACATCAATTTACTGTCCAAAATTACTCCCAAGTCCCTAATGCTAAAAACTGTTTGTATTACATTTTCATTAAGATGATAATTGTAATTAAAGTTAATTCTTTTTCTGGTAAATTTGATATAGCTACATTTTGAAATATTTAGTAATAATTTGCGTTCTTCACAAAATTTAACAAATGCATTCAAATCGTTCTGTAGTTCTTGGCAGTCATGCATACTTTGTATTTTACGATAAATTTTTAAATCATCAGCGTACATAATGAAATTGGAAGATTTGAAACAAGATGAAATATCATTAATAAATATAGTGAAAAGCAGAGGTGCGAGATGAGATCCCTGTGGTATACCTAATGTCACTAGAGCATCATCTGAGGAAAATCCGTTCACAACAACACGCTGTTTTCTATTATTTAAATATGATGCAAACTACTTCAATAATTTTTCCGTTACACCAACTTCAGAAAGTCTAGAGATTAGTAAGTCATGATGGAATTTGTCAAAAGCTTTACAGAAGTCCGTGTAAACGGAGTCAATTTCTATTTGGTCATCCATTGCCTGAAGTATGTAATCACAGTATTCTAACAAATTTGTTTCAATCGATCGACCAGATATAAAACCATGTTGTTGCCGGATTATATATTGTTTAATAGAAGCGTATAATTGTTTATAAACGATTTTTTCAAAAATTGAAGTGATATAAGACCAAAATTTTGTACATTTATTGGGGATTTGTTCTTCAATATTACTAGTGTAATTATTGAAACACTTTTGTTTCAAGATTTTAAATCGTTTTCTTAACACGGAAAATTCATTGTACAAAATTTTAGTTTTATATCATTTATATTTTTTGTGTACTTTGTCTTTCTCTTTTAATAATTTTACAAGTTCCGGGGTAAACCATTTAGGATAACGTCTTGAGCCAATATACTTAGTGGGAACATATTTATCTATACACGTTTTGATAATTGTATAAAATTTAGATATTGTGTGTTCAACATTTAGTTCTCTAAATACATCAGACCAGTTAATCTTCATGAAATAGTTATTTATGTCTACATAATCAGCGGATTTAAATTTATACATTTTTCTTGGTGTACATTCTAAATAAGGTGTGATATGTGTGTGAAAAAGTATATCTAAAGGAGGATGAAAAAATTTAAAGCAGCATTATCGCCGGGTGGGAGATAAACACAACAAATATATAAAGTAATGTTAGTGAGTTTAACACTTATCCAAACATCTTCCGCCTGGGACTGCCACTCGTTCATCGAAGAGTAGGGCAACCTGCTGTGGACACCAATAAGAACACCACCACGATCCGATTTTGTGGAATTGAACACAGATCTGTCCCTCCTTATTACATTAAATTCACTTGCGAAATAGTTGACTGTCACTGATGTTAGAGTTTAAATTAGTTTCAGTGAGACAAATAATATCATAACCACTCTCACATGTATTTAAATGTAGTCCGTTTGTTTTTGTTCTTAAACCACGCACATTCTGATAATAAATTGAAAGAGCCATGACGATTCGGGATGGTAATAATTAGTAGCTGTTTTTTAAATTAAAATTTGAGTAAGTTTTCTTCACGAGTTATATAAATAATACGAGAAGTATCATCCTTTCGGGCAAATATTTTGTAATTTCTCATCCAGACATATTTAAATCCTCTACTTTTTGTTTTACGGAGGGACCCATTTATTGGATCAATTTAAAAAAAAGGTCAGTATTTATAATAAACCACTAATCTAACATATCTTAAACTAACCCAACCATAAAGCATGATTTATAGATTGCTTAGAATAGAACAGAGTAGCACCTAGAATAGATATGTAAACCAATGTAAATATATGGAACCATTTTTTTGCACAGAATGGAATATAGGAGATAACCAAATTTTATTCCTTAAGCTGTTGTATTCGTACACCATTCGGCTTACTCTGATGCTATTCGTATGACTTCGTAGCTTTTGGCCCTTCTCCTAACCTAAAAACTTACTGTAGACAACAGTTCTAAAGAAATAATATATTTTATAGCAAAAACAAACAATGACTATTTACTCGCTTCTAAATAAAATTACTACAAGAAAAAATAACTAATAAATATAGTTAATTTAGTGCAAAAGGGACGACATTCTATCCCAAACTATTCTATACTATGCAATCTATAATAAAAATTTCCCGTATCTGAATGACAGCTATTAATTATGTCCATAACTGACAAATGTCATAATTTTTCATTCAAAATTTTATTTTTTGGTATTTTATGATTCCTTTTCTCGGCAACTGAATTCTCCTGAGAACGAATAAACCACATGAAATAAGAAAATCATGAAATTTTGAATGAAAAATTATGACATTTGTCAGTTATGGACGTAATTAATTTCTGACATATTGAAACGGGTCCCCATATCTGCTTGCCAAAGTCAGCAGAGTCACGTCACTGCACGCGCCCTATACATAAATTTTCTTGCAAAAGATCATATATTTCCAGTAAAATTATTTCATATACAAACTATGCAAATTACACTTGACACTGACATCTTCTTCTTAATTTTTCCCATTCGTTAGGGGTCGCTATTTTTTATTTTCTTCTTCCACTCATTTTTGTTTTGCGTGTCGTCCTCATTCAGTTCCTTTTCTCTCAAGTCTTCCGCAATAAAGTCCATCCATCTTATACTTGGTCTTCCTATGTTTCTTCCACCTTCTATTACTAAGTTATTAATTTTTATTTCAATATATTATTCCTCATGACATGTTCAAACCAATGTAATCGTCTCACTTATATTTTTCTAGAAACTTCTAACATTATATTTATTTCCCTTATTCTTTCATTCGTTTACTTTTTATTGATACTGGCATCTGTTAATTTGAATTATTTGTATATATTAGCAGTTTCCATGGTTAAGTTAGCATAGCTGGCTGATTTATGAATTTAATATCTTTATAATTCTTTAACTCTGACATCACGACTGATAATAATCTTTTTAGTCGTTGAATTGTAGCACCGATATGCTTTAGATTCATTGTCATAACCAAGAAATATCATTTTGAAATAAAACAAAACTAATGAGATATGGACAAAAGAATAAGAACAAGAAGATAAAATTTGGAGAACAAGAATTCGAAGAAGTACATAAATGCAAATACTTGGGAGTAATGATAACAAACGAAGGAGATAGGATAAAAGGAAAAATATTTTCAGCAAATAAGCCTTTCACATATACAAAAAAAACTATTAAAAAGTAAAATAATGACAAGAACAACAAAAATAAAAATTTACAAAACAATTATCAGACCCATATTGATGTATGACGCAGAAACATTACCAATGACCAAAAATATCCGTTTGCAATTAAAAATAGAGCCAATAAATATAAATTATTATTACAACATTAGCATGTGTCCTACTTTCTTATTATGAAATTATTTAACCTATTACCCTTCGTTATCCAAATTCTCAATAGCAGGAGCCCTCAGAACATTTATTATTTCTACCGCTAATTTTTGACCATATTTTAGGAATACCTTTATCATGCACAGCAGAATGCGCAGTAAAAGTGTGTATCGAAAGTACCCTTACTGGTTGTTTCTTATACTGTGCCAAAACGCTATCGAAAGGAACGGTCAAGCATGTAAAATAACAGGTAAAGTTTGGGAAATCCCACTCATAAAATTGGTGCAAAATCAGGACGTTACCATACACCCTATTCGCTTTAAGAAGAGTTTATTTCCACTATAAACGAGAAACCATTAACACCAATACCAACATACTAGAGAAAACATCACTTAAAGGGGCATAGTTAGTGGTTCTATTGCACCATTGAGAAAATTGCTCAGTCCACGCCCTGAAACACAGATATCAAAGTGCTTCAACCGCAGAGAAGATGATCACATCTCTAGTAAATTCCCGAAGTGCTACAATTGTGGAAGGGATGATCACCTTTCCATGAACTGTCCGAAGCCTCAAATGGAATGCAAATAGTGTAATTTGTTAGGTCAATGTTTGAAAACGAGCATTCCAGCACCTTGGAGCCAGTTTTAGTCCATAGTCAAAACTTTCTGGTTGTCCCATATAGGTTTCATCTTCTAGATCACCATACAGAAATGCCGTCTTCACGTCAAAATGATACATCGACACATTTTTCTCTGCTGCAGTAGCCAGTAATACTCGTATAGTATCGAATCGTACTACAGGGCTAAAAGTTGCTTCGAAATAAATACCCTCCTTTTGTGCACATCCTTTCGCTACCGAAAGGTCTTTAAATAATAAAATCCCATCATTATTTCATTTTATTTTCAGTACCCAACGATTCTGGAGTATTTTCACGTTTGAAGAATGGTAATAATAGGACATGCAGTCCATATATAAATTATTTATTTCCTGGCTGATGTTTCGACTATACAACAATCTTCTTCAGGACTAGAAATGGTCAATTATAAAAATTTCTTAATTTGGACCAAGTGTCGACATAATTCGACCAATTAACAATTTTTCAGACGTTAATGATTTTTCATGCTTCTTTTATTCTTTCATCGTCAAACATATTCTGTTTGAACATTGAAAATTCTTCAATAAACATATTCAAACACTATGCGGTACTTCATTGCGTACGTAAACGTTCCCAGATTTCTCTCGATCTGTCGTTGATTGTATTGTTCTACATATTTTCCTAATACAAGACCGTCTTCGAGCACTAACAATACGCGCCATTTACATTGTGGCCAATCTCCTTCATATTGGAACTTATCAATTTTATATTTACGAGTACTCATAGTGAATATTTTCTTAAGTTGAACGTATATATTCCCATAACCTGATGAATTAATACTAGTTGAACACAAATAAAACTCGCTGGCTAATGACCACAACTTTTAATAAAACTTTGTATGTTGACGAATTTACAAACCTAACATTATCATGTGATCAGAAAAAAAAACAATTCTCTTTTTTTACTACCTTAATTTACTATGTCACATTTAATTTTATTCAGCAAGTACTCCTATTATATTATTCCCTCGATTTGATTACACCTTTTTTCTTCATATTAAATGTATTTTGGTACTCGTCGAGGTATCCATGTATAAAATCATAAGCTCGGATATTCAAGAAAATGCCTAGAATCCCACTTAAATTTCATAAATTGTATGCAATTTATTATGTCTAGATTAACAAGGTTGTAACTACAATTTTTATATCAAATAATACCAAATGTTTACGATTCATAAAGGCTTTTTGAATGTAGTGTTCTAGGTACACTAATTGGTCGGTAGTGCATCGGTATTTACGAAATCCAGCTTGGTGCTCGCTTAGAAGACCACGAGTCTCGAGATACCAACTAACCGATTGTTGACCATCCGTTCCAATAGCTTCCCTAGACACGAAGTCAGGCTGATTGGCCTGTAGCTTGATGGTATAAGAGGGTCTTTCTCTACTTTTGGAATTGGCACAAGTGCTTCTCTCTAAACTGTAGGGTAGTTTCCCTAGAGCCATAAATGATTTTATGTGGAAAATAAGGAGGTATTAAAGGCTGGAGTTAGGTGTTTAAGCATCTCATTCGCGATGTTATCCTGTCCAGGAGATGAAGAGGTAGCGCGGGTAATTGCAGAATCAAGTTCAAACCTAGTAAAGGGTTCGTTCTAAGGGAGTATATTTTGGACTTGTAGACTAAAATCCAATGGTATTTCCTTTTCAACCTTAAAGGATAAAAACCCTGATTCATAATTCAAAGAACTACTAGTCATTTCGAATTGGTCTCCAATTACCTTAGCAATTGTGCTAACATCGTAATGTTCTCTTCATCCCATTTCAGATGGGTTATAGGTGAAGATTAACCCATACCCATTATGCTTTTCACCCGAGCCCAACACTCCTTAGTGGTAGTCTCTGACGAAATGCTAGAGACGTAGGCGTTCCAGTATGCTCGCTTGCTTTCCAATATACTTTTACAGGCCATAGCCCTGGCTCTATTAAAAACTACAACTGTGATGAGTAGGGCGCCTTTTAAATCTATTAAAAGCAGCTTTCTTGAGGTGAATAAGGTTTTGTACCTCTTTATTCCACCAGGGTATTCTACGTTTATAGATCCCTGGTTTGGTGGCAGGAATTAAGTTCGTAACTGTTCCTAACAAATTATTAGTTAGATCAATAATTTGAGTGTGGACATTATAGTTTGGGTCTGGAGTTACAAGTGCCGCTTCAAACTTTAGCCAGTTAGCTTTATGGAGTAGCCATTTGGATGGACGAACCTGGTTGGTAGTAACTGTGTCCGTAGTGATCACTATAGGAAAGTGATCACTACCGTACAAGTCTACAAGATAACCTACTCGCTACTCCGGAAGATACTATGGTAAGGTATCGATCTTACCATAGTAAGGGAGGGAAACATTTCGACCGTGCATTGAAACAGTTGGGTGAACCATCATTCATAAGAATAAGATCTGGTGACAACAGAAGGTCTTCAATTAAATCACCTCTTGTGATCAGAGGCCTAAAGGTCATTATGAGCGTTGAAATCTCCAAGTAGTACAAATGGAGTTGGCAGTTGGTTTACAACATGTCGTATATCGTCAAGATCCCAATCTGCCTCTGGTAAGTATATATTACATATTTTGATTACAGATGGGATAGACATGCGGATTGCTACTACTTGAAGATTTGTGTCATCTTGGACATGCTCATATTTGTTTCCGTTCCTCAAGATGATAGCTACCCTACCTCGAACCTGGACGTTGGGTTCCAAATCACTTCGGACTATTGAGTAGTTTTTAAGGCAATAAGCCTGGCCTGGTTTAAAATGTGTTTCCTGAAGACACGTGCATAACGGATTGAATTCCGTTAGCAGTACCTTCAGTTGGCAATAGTGGTAAACGCAACCCTTAATATTCCACTGGATGATGGAATCTATAATAAAATTAACAAATAATGGATCTAGCCAACAGCTTTAGGCTTTCTCGGCTTCCCAGCAGGCCAGCCTTTTTACTTCCTTGTACGTAAGTAAAGGAAGTATTGTAATCACGAAAAATTTCGGTTTTCAGATTTCAGCGGAAATATCCATTTTGATCATCCCTGAATCCATTTTGACTAATTTCGTCGTGACGTCTGTACGTACGTACGTATGTCCGTACGTATCTCGCATAACTCAAAAACGGTAAGCCGTAGAAAGTTGAAATTTTGTAATTAGGACTCCTATAACATCTAGTTGTGCATCTCCCTTTCTGGTTATTACACAATTTTCAGAAGTGGCACTTCACATGAAGCCTATAATAGATTTTAATGAAAAACTGTTTTAAAATATAATCCAAAACTTTTCAAATTTGGTATACAAGACTTTTATGTCAATCAAAATAACATAATAGATTTTGATAAAATAGGCTAACCGGAAGTGGTACATTACTTGAAATTGTTAACAGTTTTTCTTGAATAAAATGATTTTATTTTGATTTTAGAAATAAATGCTTCAAATAAAAATTTTAGACAATTAATTTCTGCGTCTAGCACATCAAGTATTATTAAATTATTGTATAAGCGCGATATGTAAATATAAAAATTATATACTTTTTTGTTTTTGTAATAAAGCTTGCTATGGATTAGGACAAAAACATAAAAAAATGTTCATGTAAAATTACGTTAAATACGAGCAATTTTATGATTCGTACAATAACAAATATTATATTTTTATTGTGAAATTAGTCATATTCATTGTTGTAATCAAATATTTCTTCGTTGTAATCAAAACTCTCTTTAAAAAGAACCGGTTAGATTAATATTAATTTAAGAATGATAGTAGTAAATGAATTATTTTTTGTTCTATATCAAAATATTTCTCAGGCTTGGCTTAAGCCTGTCAATATTTTGTAATTTAATTATTAAAAAATTATGTATAGGTTAATAATCGTACAAGGAAGTCGTGTGGTGTACACATCAGATTTATTCTTTTTAGTCTCAGTTATTTTAGAGATTTCTATCATTTATCATTTTATTATTTATTATTTATTATTTACTATTTATTATTTACTATTTATTATTTATTATTTATTATTTATTATTTATTATTTATTATTTATTATTTATTATTTATTATTTATTATTTATTATTTATTATTTATTATTTATTATTTATTATTTATTATTTATTATTTATTATTTATTATTTATTATTTATTATTTATTATTTATTATTTATTATTTATTATTTATTATTTATTATTTATTATTTATTATTTATTATTTATTATTTATTATTTATTATTTATTATTTATTATTTATTATTTATTATTTATTATTTATTATTTATTATTTATTATTTATTATTTATTATTTATTATTTATTATTTATTATTTATTATTTATTATTTATTATTTATTATTTATTATTTATTATTTATTATTTATTATTTATTATTTATTATTTATTATTTATTATTTATTATTTATTATTTATTATTTATTATTTATTATTTATTATTTATTATTTATTATTTATTATTTATTATTTATTATTTATTATTTATTATTTATTATTTATTATTTATTATTTATTATTTATTATTTATTATTTATTATTTATTATTTATTATTTATTATTTATTATTTATTATTTATTATTTATTATTTATTATTTATTATTTATTATTTATTATTTATTATTTATTATTTATTATTTATTATTTATTATTTATTATTTATTATTTATTATTTATTATTTATTATTTATTATTTATTATTTATTATTTATTATTTATTATTTATTATTTATTATTTATTATTTATTATTTATTATTTATTATTTATTATTTATTATTTATTATTTATTATTTATTATTTATTATTTATTATTTATTATTTATTATTTATTATTTATTATTTATTATTTATTATTTATTATTTATTATTTATTATTTATTATTTATTATTTATTATTTATTATTTATTATTTATTATTTATTATTTATTATTTATTATTTATTATTTATTATTTATTATTTATTATTTATTATTTATTATTTATTATTTATTATTTATTATTTATTATTTATTATTTATTATTTATTATTTATTATTTATTATTTATTATTTATTATTTATTATTTATTATTTATTATTTATTATTTATTATTTATTATTTATTATTTATTATTTATTATTTATTATTTATTATTTATTATTTATTATTTATTATTTATTATTTATTATTTATTATTTATTATTTATTATTTATTATTTATTATTTATTATTTATTATTTATTATTTATTATTTATTATTTATTATTTATTATTTATTATTTATTATTTATTATTTATTATTTATTATTTATTATTTATTATTTATTATTTATTATTTATTATTTATTATTTATTATTAAAATAACTAAATATACGCAGATAGAACTTTGATTCCATGAAAGAAGTGCAAATCATAAACCTTATAGAAAACCAAGGGGGACATTCGAATAGAGAAGGAAATATTTTATTAAACCAGTACTTCTCAAATTACAATACAAAGTTGCCTTTTTTAAATGGGATTATATTTTATAGCATAGTATGACCCCGGATTAAGTTCACAAAAGGGAAAAAAATCTTTATTTTTAATTTTAAAAAAATGTTATAAGAACTGATTTTGCTGGACTTGAAGTACTTCTGTCATTTACACCTGTAATTAATAATATTTTTTTTATTATTTCCATCCTGAAAATTAGGAAAGTGCCTTTGATACATGGCTTGCTTAACCCACTTGCAACGTGACAAGTGTCATGTTTAATCTGACATATGTCGTTACCTTCCACATCGTTAAAGTAATATCGGCTTATGGGAGTTGCCTCTTAATTATCGGTTGCCAATGTATTTTCGACGCAATGGTTTTCCGACGCATTATTCTCGAATTTTCTAAATCGTAAATTTGGTAATCGTTGGATAGGTAGGAATGATCCAATTTTATAGCTCCCATGGAGCATAGATTTGACAATTGTAGTGTTTTATTTGTGGGGACATTTAAAATAACCAGTGTATGCAAAAAAACTTACCTAATGCTCCCCAGAATAGCTTTAAAGAACTGCGTCGGAGGATTGAATTATGTAGCGACGAAGGTGAAGGGTTAATAGAATAATTTAATATTTGATTTTTGTTTGGATGATTTAATAAAAAAAATCTAATATTTTTTTCAGCCACGTGATTATGTTATATCCTTACATAACAAAAATATTGAGAAAAATTCAATAGATATTTAAATATATTTCATTTTTTATAGTAATTTTTCAGTACGCTATGTATGAAAAATAGTTGAGCTTAAATTAAAATGAAACAAATATTTGTTAATAACGTTATAAACCGTGTCCTATCCTAAATAATTCAAATTATTAAAAAATCTTTCAGAACTCATATTTTATTAAGAATAATACAACCTTTTTACCTTCCGTCACCTCTAGGTAAGGAAGGTATTGTCTTTGGCCAAAAAAATCGGTGGTGAGTTTTCATTGAATAAGCACGTTTTAGGGTCTTTACAATACGATTTTACTATTTTTACGATGATGTCTGTATGTGTGTGTGTGTGTGTGTTCGTGTGTGCGTGTGTGTGTGTATGTGTGTGTGTGTATGTGTGTGTGTGTCCCCGCCTTTTCGGACACGATATCTCCAATACTAGAATTCCAAAAATTACAATTCTTGCGTATTCCTCTTCCTTACAACCATATGCAGACCTGTTTAGATTTTGGTTATAATTGGTCAACCGGAAGTACCCTCATTTGAAGATTTTAACAGTTTTTCTTGGAAAACTCAGTTAAATGTTATTATAACTTAAAGAACATATTATTGTCTATACGATTTGATTGCATTTTATATTTGATATTCAACAGATATAGAGTTAAAGAAGAATAACGATAATAAATTTTATATAAATTTCATAATTCAGCCAGCTATGCTAACTTAACCATGGAAACTGCTAAAATATTCAGGTAATTCAAATTGACAGATGTCAGTATCAATAAAATGAAATCAATGCAAGAATAAGGGAAGTAACTCTAGTGTTAGAAGTTTCTAGATATAAGAGAGACGATTACATATTGGTTTGAACATGTCATGAGGAGAGATGAATATATTAATAGAAGGTGGAAGAAACATAGGAAGACCATATATAAGATGAAAAGACTGTATTGTAGAAGACTTGAGAGAAAAGGAACTGAATGAGGACGATACGCAAAACAAAAATGAGTGGAAGAAGAAAATAAAAAATAGCGGCCCCCTAACGAATGGGAAAAACTAAAGAAGATGTCAGTGTCAAGTGCAATTTGCATAGTTTGTTAATGAAATAACTTTACTGGAAATATAGGATCTTTTGCAAGAAAATTTATGTATGGGGCGCGTGCAGTAACATGACTTTGACCCGTGTCAAAATGACAGCAATTAATTATGTCCATAACTGACAAGTGTTATAATTTTTCAATCAAAATTTCATAATTTTCTTATTTCATGTGGTTTGTTTGTTATCAGGAGTATGGAATTCAGTTGCCGAGAAAGGGAATCACATAATACCAAAAATTTATAATCTTTTGCAAGAAAACTTATGTATGGAATTTGTACATAATACACAGGATTGACGGAAGGTATTGTGCTGGCCACATCAGATTTTTTAGTTTAGATTCTGTTATATTTATAGTGTATATTGCCGAAACCTCGTTAATTTAATAAATATAACAGAATCTAAATTAAAAAATGTTGTATTATTCTAAATAATTCAAATTGACAAATAGCAGTTTTTGTTTTTCATATATAGCCTACTGAAAAAAACTACAGAAATCAAATTTATTTAATTTTCAATTGAATTTTTCTCAATATTTTTGTTATATAAATATATAAAATAATAACATGGTTGGAGTGGGCCTAAAAATATATATGTATATCATCCCATTTAAAAACTATAACTTTGTATTATAACTTGAGACTGGTTTAATTTTTTTTTCTCTCTAATCGGAAGTCCTCCTTAGTCTAAGATAAGAAGGTCTTATTATATTTTATTGTATCTTCAATAATATAGAAATTATTTAAGGTAGCTCGTTTAGCTGTTACATCCTGTATATACACATATAGTTCTAATTATGCCTATTATTGTAATACTTTTTTCAGTAATTAAGCATACCATTGCATTTTTTCTTCCATATTCTTATAATACAATTAAATCCATTATTATAGTCAAAAAATGTTAATTCGATAACAATAATTGGCGTTTTCATTTATTATCTCTGACAGAGTAGTCAGATTTGTCTGATGATATCATCAGATTTCAATATTCTAATATTCATTTTCCGATTTTATGTTTGATAACAACGTTTAGCTATCACATAATCATATACATATATTGCAAATAAATGTAAGGAAATAGTATCCTTATAATTTAGGGTGACCAGACGTCCGGATAAAGTCGGACATGTTCGGCTTTTTGACAAAAATCTAAATATCCGGCCGGCTTTTATTTACGTCCGGCTTTTTCACGAATTAAAGCAAAAAAAAATGTTAGTGTTCCCATTTTTAAGTTTTAAATATAAAGATATGTTTATAGAAATTAGTTGAGAAAATATGTTTATTTAAATATTTTCGTTTTCAAGTTTCAAATATCCCGGATGTCTACCATTTATCCGGACCATAGGAAATGCAATGGTAAAATTTTTATATGGCTGTATTTTTTGCCATATTATTTTAGATCAAAAGTATACATACAAAAAAATGTTCAGAATTATAAACTGCATCTAATAACTCCGAAATTATTGTTTATATGCGTAGCGTTCGCGACAAAGAGGCAAATTAAAGTTGTAATTTTTATGGAAATTTACAGTCGGCATGATAAATAGAACAAAAATGTTAGTTATGTTTGAGTTTGACATATAACATACGACATAGGTCTTAATAATTATTATTTTGATTAAATTAATTTTTAAATAATTAATTATATTTTTGTGAAATGGTAAATGTATCGATGATTATTGATAAGTAATTTAATGAAATCAATAATTATTAAAACTTTATGACAGATATCATCTCTCAACTCAAACAATACCAGTATTTAACATTTTTGTTCCATTTCTCAGCATAAAAAATTACAAATTTTGTTTTACACCTCTCGCGAACGTAATGCATGTAAGCAATAATTTTAAACTTACTACACAGTTTTTAATTCTGAACATTTTTGGTACTTACACTTTTGTTACCAGTACCTAAAAAGGGTAGATATTACAGCCATATGATAAATTTACCATTGTATTTCCTATGGTCTAGAAAAAAGTAAACACCTGGTATTTATGTATTTTTTTTTTAATTTTGTCATCCTTTTTTACTAAAAATCATCCTTTTTTGTCTATTGTGTCCTCCTTTTGTGAGGTAGACGTCTGGTCACCCTAATAAATTGCAATTAAATTATTTTATGAAGAAGATTTCATGGACGAAAGAGAAGAAATCATTTTGTAAGAAATTATAAATGAAGAAGAAACGGAGTATTAAAATACATACTTATATAAAAGAAAATGTTTCAAATTGTAATGTGTACGATTTTGTATTTTAATTATTAAATTTCTGTTTACGATATAATTACTATTGCAATTATAATATTACAGATTTTAAATCCCATTTCTGATATCTCAGATACCCGCGCATTTCATACATTAACTCTACAGATTTGTTAGAGCGCTTGAAGGCCTTCGGCGCGTTCCTCTCCGGCTCTCCGAGAAGTACTAGTTAAAATACGAATGTAGATAAGTACCTACGTTTACAATCCTTCACAGTTGTCCGATACAATAAACGAAAACGCTTAATGTGTTTTATAATAGCAAGTTAAAATTTCAAATCAGATCCCTCGCAATTTTATTTTCTTGCAATTACAATCTTGTTATTCTAGACCTGCAAGATGTCAGTATCAATATAATTTGCAAGAAATTTTCTGAGTGGAATTTATAAAAATATGTGTATGCATATAATAGAAAGGTTGTTGAAAATTAATTATGCATACTTTTTTGAGTGGATTTGAATATAGGCACATTGACTAACGTGAATTTATATTTAGTTGTAGATAAAATGATTTTGAATTTAAAATGGTTAAAATACATTTCTTATATTATTATGGTTATCTCATTAATTACTAAACAAAATGTTGATATCTTTATATATTAATGAGCCATGATACTGTGACGTTAGTTGCACAGAAAGGTGCGGGAGTCAACTACGCACCCTAGTTGACAGGTGTGCGGCCGCCAGCTTTAGACAGTGAAGAAGGGGGGGGGGTTCTTAATGTTAATGACGTAAAAGGGATTAAAGGGCGCCACGTAATTTTTCACCTCAAAATTACGAAAAGGACGGTACATAAGAAAAATACAAAAAAATGACTAAATAAGAATTTCACTTACCGTGATTCTACTGTTGCCTGAAAACGTAATAAGGTTTTCCCCAAAATAATACGAATACGAAATGTAAATAAATGTTTAATTATAATAAAAAGTTGGTAATATAAATTGTCACGGCGTTCGCGAAAAGCCCGTAACCCGATCGACATCTATACGTCCATTGTTGGCCAACCATAAGATGCAGGCCGTTCAAGCCAGTTGAAACCGGGTGTCGAACCATCCGCAAACGGTAAAACTTTAGACAACAATTAATGATGCTAACAATAACAGTAAAGACAGTCTGACACTGTCTGTCCAACAATAATGCGTTAATAAAAGAGAGTAATATTGCACTCAATGTGCACAAATTTATCTGAAACCTCTCTTCGCTAATACAGTGCAACAATAGAATGATGTACAAAATAAGACTAATGAAAAAAATAGAAATAAAAATAAAATGACTCATCCAAGTTCCAAGTGGCGACTGGTGGTTAGGAATGGTAGGGCTGGCAGATTGGCCGTTTGGGCGCTGGGCGGCAAGTTAGCAGGAAATCAGTGGAAATGTCCTGAAGCGAAGACGGCGGGAGCAGCAGTATATCCTCCGTAGAGCTGGACGTCCGGGGAAAACCAAACAGTGGTGCACACACCAACACGTGGTCACCCACCAAAAAAAGAACCCACTGGACAGTCCTCAAATCCCGATATTAATCAATTCCGCACTCGGCGCGACCCTCTTGGGTAATTTTAATATCCGGGAACACTACTCCGCGTCTTTAAAAAAAAAAACTCGCTCGCCAACTATGAGCTAAAACAATCACCAACCGTTCAACCACGAGGCTTAACCCAGAATTCCCCCAAAAAAAAGGAAGTTCTCTTCTTCCAGTAAAGTGAAGAATTTTACACAGGAAAGAGATATCACCAACGTAAAATAAATTACGATAAAAATCTCAAGAACACCACTAAAGGATGGTTTACAGCGACGACCATAGAATTAAACAATGTTTAAGCGAGGAACTAAAGTTGGAATACATTCCTAGAGTAATATACAAGGACAATGCAACACTAAAAATAATACAGTTCGGTACTAGATGCTCGCTAACCATGAATTCAATTATTAACAATTTAAACGTTGTGCGGTGAGAGCGTAAACGCGCCTTAATCTCGACACAACCTACCAAATAAAACTTGTAAATTTATAAACACTAGCGGTCTGTTCTTAGGTTAGAAAAGATATAAACACATGCACTAAAAGCAGGCCTAAATCTTAAACTACCACTGCAATAATAGAATAATAGGTACGTTACTTCAGATTTATTAACAATGAATTACATGAAGACGATCTATTTCAGCCTTATATACACAACAAGCTAAACAATTGACTTGACAAAGAACAGTGAAGGAATGAAACATGAAAGAAAACTAAGAAACACACAATATAAACCAGATTTAATATGATACGGTAAGAGAAATAAGGTTGAAGGAAAGTTAAATAAGAATATAGATTATAGAAAGCTAGCGCAGAAATAAACTGTAACAATACAAACAATTTACTATTAAATCATAACATATGATACAACCACCCGCAACGTCCCTGAGTCGCACTACTTTGTTACAATCTTATTTTTAGTTAGCCTCGACGTGCACATAGCTATAGCTATAGGCTTGTCTTTTATCAATAATACTCAGCGTTAGTGAAAGAAATAGAAATGTGTGTCGGCACGTAAATAGCATTACTGCCGAGTAATTTTCATAAAACACGCACAGACTAACCATATGCTGTGGTCTAACTGTTCACAAAATACCGAGAATGATGAACGAGTTACGACGGCCGGATGTTTAGCTTCATTCAAATTTGATATAACGATACGCCGTTAATCAAAAACATTAATTATAGATGGTCAATACTTCAGGAAAATTTCATATTGTTTTGGATGTTCTGAAACCACCTAACATAAAATACCTATACACACACTATTTTTATTATTATTAGGAGCGCCAAAAAAATTCGTAATTGGCGCTTGGTTTATTTTATACACCATCACATTAATATTAGGTGAGTATATGAGTGAGTGAAAAATATTATCTTTTTCTATGTTTATTAAATTCATCAAAACTTACAAAAATTAACAAGTTTTAATCATTTCTAAAAATCATGATCTGTTCATTTTTTTTCGACTTTTCTAGGGTCCCTAGAATACGAATTTACTATTTTTACGGTAATGTCTGTATGTGTGTGTGCGTGTCTGTGTGTGTGAATGTGTGTGTATGTGACGATCGTTTCGGATCGCGTAACTCCAATACCAAAATTCCAAACAATATATTTTTCCATATTCCTCGAGATAAGATCACTTGCAACTTTTATTAGTTTTTCTTGAAAAAAAAGGAGTTAATATCATTTATTTATATTTAATGTTACTATAAATTAATTAAAGAATGGGGTCTCGTGGCCTTGTGTCTGTTTGTCTGGTCGCGAATTTGGGGACCCGGGTTCGATCCTAAAAATTACTTCGAATGTTAATGCAATAAATTGACTCTTGGTGCAATCTGCCTGCACGGTACAAATATTTCATCGTTATAGATATCTGTGTACAAAGCAGATTGACACAACCAGCAATGGGTGATATGCCGTGATAATACATTTATTTTATTTATTTATAGATTATAAAATGTATTATTCTCTATACAATATTATTACATTTTATACTTCATATTCAACAGATATATAGATATTGTGGAAGACACGGGGAAATAAGGTAAGGAATTAAAGGATAAGGGAAATGAGTCAAATGATAGAAGTTTCTAGAAAGATACAAGAGGGACGATTACATTGATTTGAACATGTCATGAGGAGAGATGAAGAATATATTTGAAGAATAAATAGCTTAGTAATAGAAGGTAGACGAAACAGAGGAAGACCAAAGATAAGATAGAATGACTGTATGGCGGCAGACTTGAGAAAAAAGGAATTGAATGAGGACGACACGCAAAACAGAAATGAGTGGAAGAAGAAAATAAAAAATAGCGATCCCTAACGAATGGGAAAAGCTAAAGAATAAGAAGATGTCAGTGTTAAGTGCAATTTGCATAGTTTATGAAATAATTTTACTGGCAATATAAGATCTTTTGCAAGAAAATTTATGTATGGAATTTGTACATAATACACAGAATTGATGGAAGGTAATGTGCTGGCCACATCAGATTTTTTACTGTGTAGCTTTAATTTTAAAAAAGTAATTTTATAATACTTCCGCAAACTACCTAGCTGCTACCATATCTGTACGAATTTTACGAGTTGTTAGTTAAATCAGAATAGCAAATAAAAACTGCACTCAAACATACTATCAAGGGACCATGTTCAGGTTCAATTCTTCAGAGATATGCACTCTATGCAATGTATTCTCCTTTTAGAACAAAATTTATAAATAAACATATAAACAATATCTCAAACGAAAATTTAAATTAGAAGTTATTAGCAAGCCTACCTCTACCAAAGATTTACGACATTACGACATATCTAATTTCATAGTTTCAGCTCCAAAACTAAAAATATTTTTAGAAACATACTAATAATTACAATAAAAGATCATAATATAACTGCGAGAAGCATTAGTAAAGTGTAGCGAAGGGCCTGTTGATAACATAAATTGTGAATAAGTGATGAAGTGTTGAAAGTCGGAAACGAAGGCTTTCGTAATTTCCTGCTTGTCTAATTATTTAGGGGAAAAAGCTTCAAATAAAAGTTGTAGAATGTGTCAGAATGACGGCTAGTAGAGCCGTCATTCTGACACGGATCCTCATATCTGCTTGCTAAAGCCAACAAAGTCACATGACTGCTCGCGCCCTAAACGTAACGAATTTAACATTTTTTGTATATACACAAATAATTGAAATTGTTTCTCTTCTTTCGTTCAATGAGAAATTTTATCCTACTATTCTAATATGTTCAAAATTCTTCAAATTCATTGACGGTATTAGCAGTATTTCTTAAGGATATATGTAATATTAACATACCTGTAATTTAAATACATATTAAATTAATAATACAATAATATATATTAAATGTACTCATACCTCCCAGAAAAATCTGACACTGACATTTTGCATTTATTTGTCAATTACAAAAATTTTAATATCGCAACTGTTTTTCGGGCAACGAGATTTATTACAACAGATTATTCTATATTATTATATACTATATCTCCAAACCTATACGAGATATAATAAAAAAATTAAATGTGTCAGATTGAGAATTTAATTATCTTTAATATTTGTAGTAACAAATTTTCAAAAAATAATATTTAGAATTTTTCTTTTTAGAAACTACCACTTCCGGTTGTCCAATTGTTACCAGAACCTATTCAACTCTTTCCATTACTGTTAGATTGAGGAATCCGTAGTTATACAAGTCTTTAGTCTTATAGAATTTGAGAAATCGTGTTTCCAACAACCTCACACACACACACACACACACATCCACACACACACACAGACATCATTGTAAAAATGTTAAAATCGGATTCTATGGACCTTAAATTGTGCTTATTCAATAAAATCTGGATATGCGATTTTTCGCATGAATCCAATACCTCTCTTACCCAGAGGTAAAAATGTATAATTTTTATTTAAATATGCCTATATAAAGAGTGCCATGGAAGAAAACAAATCAATATACCCTGTATACTGGGGGAAAATACTGGTCGATATTTTCTAAAATAACTTCTAAACTATTAGTAATATATGACCGGTACAGCCGAACATAGGTCTTTAACATATAAAATCAGACTTTTGTATTTTCCTGCTTCCCAAATTCAAATAAAAAATTAACAAATGTTAACAATTTATCTGTCAAACTAGGTTAATTTATTTGCATTATGTTCAAGTGAACAAATATCAATTGAAATTAATAGATAATTCTTAACTGAAACAGAAATTAGAAATAATATTTAATAATATAAAATACCCTAAGATGATAGCTATTTATTTTGTCCCAATTTCATGGCTATTGATATTTTTAAGGTGATTTTCAACATTTTCATACCTAATTTCTGCCGTTACACGCTATACAAATTTAAGTTTTTTTACATAAAATAATTAGGGAAGCAGTAAATTAGGAAAGTCAGATTTTACTTGTTAACATCCTATGTTCGACTGTGTGATTGGTATGTAAAGTTTATTTATTTGGGTGAAGTATAAAAATCAGAGAAATATTATTAGTTAAAATAAAAGTTGTAATGCACAATCATTTCCTTACAAAGTTTATTAAATGATAAATAATTAAGATAAATGTATTAAAAAAACTAACAGTATTATTAAACAATTATAAACACTAAATTAAGACAAAGAATATTATTAAATAGTTAAACACTAAGATTATTTATTTGAACAATATTTATGTCACTATATTTATTTATATAACCACATTTGTTTATGTTCACAACTCGTAGACTTAATCACCAGCTGTTCATTGTTCGTTGCTTCTATATAACAGAATGTCCGCGGCTGTCCACTCTGACGGGGTTTATATAGCGCGGCGCCTTTCTGAAACTTTCCGACATCGAAGACAAAGAATTAGCTGACCCTGAGTAATTAGACAGGTCGTAACGAGTTTACTACGCCGATCATTGCGAAGATTGCATCATCGCCCAGCGCGGCGCCGTTCTTGAAATATTCTATTAGTGCCGGCGGTCGCTTACTCTTAGAGTCACAGGCGCACGTACGTATATCAATTTTGTTGTGCAACGCGGTATAACAAAAAAATACAGTGACCAGAATCAAACGCCGCTTATAACAGTTTTCACACAGATTCAGTTTAAATCTTTATATTGTAACGTTTTTATTTATATGGGTGAAGTGTAAAACACAGACAAATATTATTACCTAAAAGAATACGTTTATTAAACGATAAATAATTAAGGATTAAATATTAAAAGATAATAAAAACAACTAACACTATGATTAAATAATTATAAACACTAAGAATATTATTAAATGCTTAAACACTACGATTATTTATCTATACAATATTTATATCACTACACTTATTTATATAACTACATTTATTTATGTTAACAACTGGTAACCTGTTTATTTATATCACCAAGTTCATCGCTCGTTGCTTATATACAGGCTGGAAACGAACTTAATGTCATAAATTTAAGGGTGGGTGGTATGACATGTGTAGATTACGAAACAGAAAGAATTTTTTAAAAATTCGCATATTTAAGGGTAGTTTTCATGAAACTAACATTTGTGGTACCACTGGACCACTGGCAACGCAATTGCATTATTTTATCTATTACACAATTATTTTCGTTAAAAATGCTATTTAATTTAATTATTAAGAATAATGTCTTATACAACTAATTTTGAATGTATTTTTGAGAACCATATTTTAATGAAATATTAATTAAAACAGCAGTAAAAAAAAGTTTCCTTAAGAAAAGTCGGATTTTCGTTTTTCGAATTTTGAAAAAATTCTTTCAATTTCGTAATCTACACATGTCATACTACTCACCCTTAAATTTATGACATTAAGTTCGTTTCCACCCTGTATATATATATATATATATCAGACTATCTCTCCGCTTTCTTTCGGCCGGTATTTATAGAGCTATAGATGCCATGCAGGACGAAAGACAAAGAAAAGTGAAGGAAAGGGAAGCAGTGCCGATGTCTTCAAGAAGACTTAAGACGCCTGGAAGACACATAGAGGGACAGAGATAGGAACTAGAAGGAAAAGGGAGTAACGTCGACACATTGTCCAGAAGGCCATGCCAAGATAGAGGTAAATATGGTAGTCGGCTGGAAGAAAAACATGCCACCATTGCCAGAATAACAGTAGTCGACGATAGTTGGCAGCCCGATGTATTACGCAAGGACCAAGAGAATGACGTTGAAAATACTACTGGAGTGGAAAGCAGAAGAGAGAAAACCAAGATGGTAAGAAGTTGCACCGCACTCACAGAGTGTAAAATCATACTGGGCGCAATGGGACTCAATGATGATTGAGGATGGCCTGTTAAAGCGTTTGGTGGAAAATACCGATGGAACTGAGAAGAGAACTCAGTTGGTTATTCCTAAGAATAGAATACCAGTCGTGTTGAAAGAGATCCATGACGGATCTGGAGGTGGCCATTTTGGAGTCAACAAAACATTAGAAAGATTGCGCCAGCGATTTTACTGGGTTAACTGCAAAAAAGACGTTAAAGACTGGTGCAAGAAATGTGTGGTTTGCGCTGGAAGCAACGGTCCTCATAGACGACGAAAAGCTCCAATGCGTCAATACAACGTTGGCAGTCCATTTGAGCGCATTGCGATTGACGTGGCCAGACCATTTCCAGAAAGCGAAGACGGAAATAAATACATCGTGGTTGTCGTGGACTACTTCACTAAATGGGTTGAAGCCTATCCATTACCCAACCAGGAAGCCACCACGGTCGCCGAAACCTTAGTCAAAGAGTGTATATGCTGGTTTGGTGTACCACGTGAACTTCACTCCGATCAGGGAAGAAATTTCAAGTCTGTCGTTTTCCAAAATATCTGTAAGATATTAGGAATTAATAAAACAAGGACAACTGCATTACATCCTCAGTCCGATGGCATGGTTGAACGAATGAACAGAACGATCAACCGATATTTGTCGAAAGTAGTCTGCAACCATCAAAAAGACTGGGACCGACATCTTCATCTGTTCTTGATGGCTTATCGTTCATCCGTGCATGAAACCACAGGGCAAAGTCCTGCGAACATCTTATTCGGGCGTGAGTTGCGCCTGCCATGTGACTTGGTGTTCGGCAGTAAACCTGGGGAAGATCTGGCCGGGGAAGATTACGTAACGGACTTACGGAGAAGAATGGACGATATTCATGAACAAGTCCGCACAAACACTCAGCTGCCAGCGACTGAATGAAGGACCAGTATGACATCAAGGCAGAAAAAGGTGGATACCAACCAGGGGATTTAGTGTGGCTTTACAATCCTCAAAGGCGCCGAGGTTTATCACCAAAGCTACAAAGAAATTGGGAAGGTCCATTTGAGGTCGTTAAGAGAATAAACGACGTGATATACAGGATTAGAAAAATACCAACAGGGAAGCCGAGAGTAGTACACTTCAATCGGCTAGCCCCCTTCGCTGGTGACAAAATGAAGACCATCATGGAGCAACGGTTCGTCGGATCATAGCTCAGGATCCGACTTTTGAAGACTTCATGGAACAGTATTCCTTTGGTCACAAGGCGCGGTATGGCGTGACGACAGAAGAACATAGAGACCTGTTCACCGTGTCCTCAGATTATTCCCTCGGCCACTGCTTATCGGAAGACTTAAAGATGTCACGTGGCATAGCGTCAGTCTTTAAGACAAAATTTGGACGACTACAAGAACTGGCCAACCAACTGAGGGATAACAATACAGAACAGCAGCAGTGGTCACAAAACCATGCTCGTACCAGAAGCCGTTATATCGCAATCTATGGAGCTCGCTGTGTGACTTGAATGATCATCTGCTAGAGAATGACATTTTGAAGTTAGCAGTACCGAAGTTAGGCTGTGGACTAGATGGTTTGGATTGGAGGGTTGTTAAGAACATGTTAGAGATCCTCTTCCGCTATACCGGTATTGAAATTCTCGTCTGCAGCTTTAGCCCTAACGAACAGAAAGAAGAACTCCAGCGGACCATCGACTGTCACTTCTTCAAGACTTCCAAATGTAGCAAGGGTAATACATGTAGATTTCGTCATCAAGAACTGTTCCGGGACGAAACAGTCTTAAGGAGGGAGCAGTGCGACCTGCGCCCCTGTGAGAATAGTACACGAGCCCCGCCTCTGAAAGAATGTACCAGAGCGACGTCCCAGATGACGAAATCCCTACGACGCACCGGCTAGAAGTTAATTACGCCGTGACCTAATTCCTTTGTACTTGCTATCGCTGTGGCGCCGAAGTTTTCTAGAAAGATATGAGCTCTATAAATACCGGCCGAAAGAAAGCGGAGAGATATTCTGATATATATATATATATATATATATATATATATATATATATATATATATATAATTCCTAATATCTTACAGATATTTTGGAAAACGGCAGACTTGAAATTTCTTCCCTGATCGGAGGAATACTGTTCCATGAAGTCTTCAAAAGTCGGATCCTGAGCTATGATCCGACGAACCGTTGCTCCATGATGGTCTTCATTTTGTCACCAGCGAAGGGGGCTAGCCGATTGAAGTGTACTACTCTCGGCTTCCCTGTTGGTATTTTTCTAATCCTGTATATCACGTCGTTTATTCTCTTAACGACCTCAAATGGACCTTCCCAATTTCTTTGTAGCTTTGGTGATAAACCTCGGCGCCTTTGAGGATTGTAAAGCCACACTAAATCCCCTGGTTGGTATCCACCTTTTTCTGCCTTGATGTCATACTGGTCCTTCATTCAGTCGCTGGCAGCTGAGTGTTTGTGCGGACTTGTTCATGAATATCGTCCATTCTTCTCCGTAAGTCCGTTACGTAATCTTCCCCGGCCAGATCTTCCCCAGGTTTACTGCCGAACACCAAGTCACATGGCAGGCGCAACTCACGCCCGAATAAGATGTTCGCAGGACTTTGCCCTGTGGTTTCATGCACGGATGAACGATAAGCCATCAAGAACAGATGAAGATGTCGGTCCCAGTCTTTTTGATGGTTGCAGACTACTTTCGACAAATATCGGTTGATCGTTCTGTTCATTCGTTCAACCATGCCATCGGACTGAGGATGTAATGCAGTTGTCCTTGTTTTATTAATTCCTAATATCTTACAGATATTTTGGAAAACGGCAGACTTGAAATTTCTTCCCTGATCGGAGTGAAGTTCACGTGGTACACCAAACCAGCATATACACTCTTTGACTAAGGTTTCGGCGACCGTGGTGGCTTCCTGGTTGGGTAATGGATAGGCTTCAACCCATTTAGTGAAGTAGTCCACGACAACCACGATGTATTTATTTCCGTCTTCGCTTTCTGGAAATGGTCTGGCCACGTCAATCGCAATGCGCTCAAATGGACTGCCAACGTTGTATTGACGCATTGGAGCTTTTCGTCGTCTATGAGGACCGTTGCTTCCAGCGCAAACCACACATTTCTTGCACCAGTCTTTAACGTCTTTTTTGCAGTTAACCCAGTAAAATCGCTGGCGCAATCTTTCTAATGTTTTGTTGACTCCAAAATGGCCACCTCCAGATCCGTCATGGATCTCTTTCAACACGACTGGTATTCTATTCTTAGGAATAACCAACTGAGTTCTCTTCTCAGTTCCATCGGTATTTTCCACCAAACGCTTTAACAGGCCATCCTCAATCATCATTGAGTCCCATTGCGCCCAGTATGATTTTACACTCTGTGAGTGCGGTGCAACTTCTTACCATCTTGGTTTTCTCTCTTCTGCTTTCCACTCCAGTAGTATTTTCAACGTCATTCTCTTGGTCCTTGCGTAATACATCGGGCTGCCAACTATCGTCGACTACTGTTATTCTGGCAATGGTGGCATGTTTTTCTTCCAGCCGACTACCATATTTACCTCTATCTTGGCATGGCCTTCTGGACAATGTGTCGACGTTACTCCCTTTTCCTTCTAGTTCCTATCTCTGTCCCTCTATGTGTCTTCCAGGCGTCTTAAGTCTTCTTGAAGACATCGGCACTGCTTCCCTTTCCTTCACTTTTCTTTGTCTTTCGTCCTGCATGGCATCCGTTTTCTTTTGCGGTTTTCTGTAAAGTCTCTGTGGATGATCCAGTTCATCATTTTTCCAACCGCGGAGTTTCTTTCTTTCAGCAAACACTTTACTTGCAATTCGTCGTAATCTCTCCTCCAGATCTTCAGTATTTTCATTTCTCTCAGCCTCATTATCTCGCACTCGCGATTGATTTCGTGAAGCTTGTTTGGCAGCTTCATGTTCTAATGCATATGAGAGTGCGTCAATTAAAGTTTTTGGACGGGCCAATGCAATGCTTGCTGAGTTTCGTTGTCTCGAACTTCATAGATGAATGATTGTGTAGCCAGGCATTCCAAAACGCTATCAGGAGCTGTAGGATGTGCAAAACGAACCAAACGGGCTACGTCGACTTCAAATTCTTGCAGGCTTTCTTTTGGATTCTGATACCGAATTCTTAATTGCGTCTGGTATACCTGCTCCAGATGCGCATTGCCATATCGCATATCCAACCGTTTGACTAGTTGGTCATAGTCTTCTTGTTCTTCTTCCTTCAGCGTTTGTAAGATATCAATGGCTTCTCCGTGCAACGAGACAGTCAACGCCGTAGCCTTCTCCTCGGACGTCCAATTATTTGCTTTTGCGGCCGCTTCAAATTGTTTTAAATAATTCGGCCACGAAGACTTACCATCAAATTCCGGTGTCTTTATGTGCATTTTTAAAGTCGTATCAGGTTTTACTACTATTCTTCCTTCCAATGTATTTGCCTTTGCTATACCGGAATTCGAAGTTGACGACGATGTGATTTTAGTGAATTTTTCTCGTATTTCTTCAATCTTCTTGTCATACTCATCTTTTAAATTCTTCAGGTCTTCTTCGGTTTTTTTAAAATTCTCCTCTAATTTTTCTTCTAGAATTCTAGAATTTTCTTCTAATTTTTCTTCTAAACTTCAAGAATTTTCTTCTAATTTTTGTTCTAATGTTCCTGTTAATTCTTCTTTTAATGTTCTAGAATTTTCTTCTGCCTTTCTAGAACTTTCTGCCATTTCCAGTTTTAATTCTTCTTTTATTGTTCGAGAATTTTCTTCCAATTTTATTTTCTAATGCTCTGGAATTTTCTTCGGCTTTTCTAGAACTTTCTGCCATCTCCTGTTTTAATTCTTCTTTTAATGTTCTAGAATTATGTTCTAATTTACCAAATTCGGATAGGTCAAATAAGTACTCTTCAGGATTTTCACCAGAATCGATTAATGCTTGCTGCAGTCTTTCTTGAAGCTCTGACTTCGTTCCTTTTGTTTCTAAATCCCGTTCTTCCAGTTCTCTCTTGAGAGTACTTACTTTTAATTCAGTTAATTTTATTTGTTTGGTCGCCATTTTATTTATTTTTATTTACACTTCACAGTTTATTAACAACCCCACTTCTGACACCAATTGTAACGTTTTTATTTATATGAGTGAAGTGTAAAACACAGACAAATATTATTAACTAAAAGAATACGATTATTAAACGATAAATAATTAAGGAATAAATATTAAAAGATAATAAAAACACTAACACTATGATTAAATAATTATAAACACTGAGAATATTATTAAATGCTTAAACACTTACGATTATTTATCTATACAATATTTATATCACTACACTTATTTATATAACTACATTTATTAATGTTAACAACTGGTAAACTGTATATTTATATCACTATGTTCATCGCTCGTTGCTTATATATATCAAACTATCTCTCCGCTTTCTTTCGGCCTGTATTTGTACAGCTCATATCTTTCTAGAAAACTTCGGCGCCACAGCGATAGCGAGTACAATGGAATTAGGTCACGGCGTAATTAACCTCTAGCCGGTGCGTCGTAGGGATTTCGTCATCTGGGTCATCGCTCTGGTACATTCTTTCACGAAATATACACGGGCTGTTAAAAAAAACGGTAAAATATTTTAAGGGTATGTAGTACTGATCAAAATGAGTAAAAAAAAATATGTTGTGGCCAGCACAATACTTTCCGTTAATCCTGTGTATTATGTATAAATTCCATACATAAATTTTCTTGCAAAAAATTCTAAATTTCCAGTAAAATTATTTCATAAACAAACTATGCAAATTGCACTTACACTAAAATCTTCTTCTTCTTTTCTTTAGCTTTCCGCATTCGTTAGGGGTCGCTATTTTTATTTTCTTCTTCCACTCATTTCTGTTTTACGTGTCGTTCTCGTTCCTTTTCTCTCAAGTCTTCCGCAATACAGTCCTTCCATCTTATCTTTGGTCTTCCTCTGTTTCTTCAACCTTCTGTTACTAAGCTAATCACTCTTCATCCAATATATTCTTCATTTCTCCTCATGAAATTTCCAAACCAATGTAATCATCTCTCTCGTATTTTTCCAGAAACTTGTAACACTAGAGTTATTTCCTTACCATATCTTTCCGTGTTTTCCCCAACATCTACTTCCACATCCTCATCTCTGCCACATTAATTTACTTTTTATTGATACTGACATCTATCAATTTGAATTATACGAATATATTAGTAGTTTCCATGTTTAGCATAGATGGCTGATTTATAAAATTTAATTTCTTTAAAATCCTTTAACTCTATATTTATTGACTATGAAGTATAAAATGTAATGAAATCGTATAGAGAATATATATTCTTTAAGTTATAATAACGTTAAATGTCAATAAATCAAATTTAACTGTTAAATCTTCAAATGAGGCTACTTCCGGTTCACCATTTATAACCCAAATCTAATCAGTTGTTCTTCTGGATGTAAACTTGAGGAATACGAAAAATATAATTTTTGGAATCGTGGTATTGAAGTTATGCGAATCAAAACTTTCGTCACACACACACAGACACACACACACACATACACACACACACACACACACACACATACACACCATATATACATACATACATACATACATACATACATACATACATACATACATACATACATACATACATACATGCATACATACATACATACATACATGCATGCATGCATACATACATACATACATACATACATACATACATACATACATACATACATACATACATACATACATACATACATACATACATACATACATACATATATACATACACACATACATACATACAGACATCATCGTAAAAATGGTAAAATCGTATTATAGGGACTCTAAAACATGCTTATTCACTAAAAACTCATAATTGAATTTTTTGACCAAAGACAATACCTTCCTTACCTAAAGGTGACGGAAGGTAAAAAGGTTAATCATCATAGGTCTGATCTTCAATAGTTTCTGAAATATTAGGCAGTTAAAAATGAGTTTTTACGGAGTTTACCTCTGTTATATCAAAACCTATAAGAGTTACGACATCGATTAAATGACTTTTTGTTTGTCATTCACAGGTCATCTTAAATGTATTTTTCTTCGATTCTTCATTTTTCTTGCAAACAGTTGAAATAAGACCTATGTTGCTTAATTTTGTCTTTGGTCATAAAATTCAATGATGAGTTTTTAGTGAATAAGCATTTTTTACGGTCCCTATAATACGATTTTACCATTTTTACGATTATGTCTGTATGTATGTATGTATATGTGTGTGTGTGTGTGTGCGTGTGTGTGTGTGTGTGTGTGTGTGTGTGACCAAAGTTTCGGATCGCATGACTTCAATACCACGATTCCAAAAATTATAATTTTTCCGTATTCCTCAAGTTCACATCAAGGAGAATAAGTGAATAGATTTTGGTTATAATTGGTTAACCGGAAATACCCTCATTTGTAGATTTTAACAGATAAATATAATTTATTGGCCTATAACGTTATTATAACTTAAAGAATATATTATTCTTTATACGATTTGATTGCATTTTATACTTCATATTCAATATATCCCGACCGGCGCCACAAATTATTTCGCAATTTAATGGCACTAAATTGACCCTTGTGGTGCACCCTCCATGCCAGCATTGGGCGCCCGTGAGGTGACGCCTATAAGCACCCGCATGGTACAAATATTTCATCATTACCGATATCTGTGTACCAAGCAGAATGAGAACGACACGCAAAACAGAAATGAGTGAAAGAAGAAAATAAAAAATAGCGGCCCCTAACGAATGGGAAAAGCTAGAGAAGAAGATGTCAGTGTGAAGTACAATTTGGATAGTTTGTTTATTTGGTCAGTACTATATACCTTCAAAAAAAAATTATCCTTTTTACCTCTCGCTAAGAGAGGTATTGGATTCATGCTAAAAATCGCATATCCAGATTTTATTGAATAAGCACGATTTAAGGTCAATAGAATCCGATTTCAACATTTTTACAATGATGTGTGTGTGTGTGTGTGTGTGTGTGTGGATGTGTGTGTGTGTGAGAGGTTGTTGGAGACACGATTTCTCAAATTATGTAAGACTAAAGACCTGTGTTTGACTACGGATTCCTTAATCTAACAGTAATGGGAAGAGTTGAATAGGTTCTGATAACAATTGAACAACCGGAAGTGGTAGTTTCTAAAAAAAAAATTCTAAATATTATTTTTTAAAAATTAGTTACTACAAATATTAAAGATAATAAAATTCTCAATCTGACACATTTAAATTTTTTATTATATCTTGTATAGGTTTGGAGATATAGTATATAATAATATAGAATAATCTGTTGTAATAAATCTCGTTGCCCGAAAAACAGTTGCGATATTTGAATTTTTGTAATTGACAAATAAATGCAAAATTTCAGTGTCAGTTTTTTCTGGGAGGTATGAGTACATTTAATATATATTATTGTATTATTAATTACTTATGTATTTAAATTAAAGGTATGTTAGTATTACATATATCCTTAAGAAATACCGTTAATACCGTCAATATATTTGAAGAATTTTGAACATATTAGAATAGTAGGATAAAATTTCTCATACAACGAAAGAAGAAAAACAATTTCAATTATTTGTGTGTACTTATAGGGCAGAACATGTGACTTTGTTGGCCTTGGCAAGCAGTTATGAAGATCCGTGTCAGAATGACGGCTAGTAGTTATTTACATAGATGTCACAATTGTCATATGTCATAATTTTTCATTCAAAATATCAAAATATTCTGATATTTATTTGTCATCCATAGTATGGAATTTACTTGTCGCGGAAAATAATCCACATGGATTTCGAAAATCATAATGTTTCGAATGAAAACTTATGATACTTGACACCTATATATATTACTCGCTTTCATTCTGACACGGGCCCCCACATTTACTTGCCAACTCCAACAAAGTCACATAACTGCTCGCGCCCTATGCAACATAAAATGAAAATGGCGAGAGGTATTGTGCTGGCCACAACAGATTTTTTAACACTATGTATATCTGTACTGTTGATGGCGTTTAACAGGCGTCAGCTCACGGGCTCTCAAAGCTGTTGTGAAAACAGAACAATAGGGTCATTTTTTGTGTTATTTCAAATTATAAATAAGTTTCAAGTATGAAAGAAATCAAACTCGAATCGTCCGAACCACGACTGGTAATCTTAGGCACACAGTCACGAGTCACCATCTAATTCTAAAGGCCTCTCCAACCCTCCAAGAACTTCGAGTAAATTTACGGCAACGCCCATTTTGTCTTACTTGTAGTTCTCATGAATTGCATCACTGTCAAATTACTTGAACGTTTATTATCAGTATGGTGTTTAAATTAACTACATATTATGTACTATCAACCATAAGTACAATGCTGTAATCGCTACAGCTACGCTATCGCTGGTCTAGGTGACAGAGTACTGTAGTAGAGGTCGTCGACCTGCTGCTTAGCTCATGCCATCGTGACAGGTGTAGCATAGATTGTGTCTTTACTTGCCGTTTCCTCGGTCTAGACGTGGACTTGTAGGTCAATCGAAGAAGGTGAGCTTCGTTTCAGAGTACCTACCAGCATGACATACAAAAATAATAGATAAAACAGATGATGCCTGCATATATTAGGTGTAATTTTTAAAACGGGTCTGTAACATATAAAGGCAGTTATTTGGCTGCCAAAAGTTTCTACATAAATTTATAGAAAAAAGAATAATTGGTGTATATTTTAGAGAAAAAAAATACGAATTTCTTGAACCCAAACCCGTTGCATTTCCGTTTCATATAAAGCCACAAAATAAATTTAAAAATTTGCGTAATTAAGAAAATATCTCATAAACCATGAAACTGACAGTACAAAACTGTCATTTTTACCACCATAAAGAAAAACCAAAATAATAATAATAATTATAACAAATAAAATGCAAATAATAGTATATTGTGTTATTAGGAGTAAAAGTGATACTTTATGTGATGAGCGTGGAAGTTTGCACGACGAGCGAAGCGAGTCGGACAATTGCACGCGAGGCACACAAATACACTTTTACTCCGAATGACACATTATATTTTTTCTTCAAACGTAAATATTTAAAGAAAAATATCTACTACTGACGTTACATATTACCTAAATTACGTTTGCGATCTCAATTGCCCTGTAGCTATGGATACTTATTTATTCACTTTTTTGTTATAAACATTGAAGTAAAAATTTTCACCGTTTGACGATTAAATAAAAACTGTGCAATTTTATAGCCTCCTTGTGTGCAATTATGTCGGAATTTGAAGTATTATAATGTACGACCCCTGAAGTTGTTCAATTGGATGGAAATCTAACAGTGTGGCTGAAGAATATGTACAGGAATCACTGAAAAACAATATAAACTTTGCTTATCACTTTAATTCTTATGTTCATTACCATCCCTGTAATTGTAATCTGCCAGTCTGCTATTCTTTAATATGTTATTTCCTCAAAAGTGAAGTCTGTTTATATTTCAATTCATAGGTTATTCATTTAAATTTGACAACTATTGATGGTATTTAGTAACTTTATTCTTAGGTTACCTAGTGTGTTATAGTGACTTTAGGGCGATACTACAGGTTTATTTTATACAAGTTACTTCTTATTCGTTGATTCTGTATAGTTTCTATGGATATTTATTTATTTTATTTCTACCTTATGAATCAAGTCACAAAAGATGCTACTTTTATGACGTTTGAAGAAAAATGTTGAGCTACCAACAACTGTTTTGTTACTGTCAGTTTCATGGTTAATGAGACTTTTTCTTAATTTCGCAAATCTTTAAATTTATTTTATGGTTTTATATGAAACAGAGATGTAACGTGCTTGGTATCAAAAATATGTTTTTTTTTATAATATGCACCAATAAATTATTTCATTCGAGAATATACTTCTGAATATAAAAGTAATTTAAAACACCTGTACGAGTAAACCAGCAATACTATTGTGCAGGAGTGCTTAACAGGAACCCTAGCTTCCTTATTAAATAAATTTTGAAGTGTATAAATAAACAATTTTTAATAATAAATTATTTCATCCGATAATATACTTCTGAATGTAGGTTTAATTTAAAACACCCCTATGGGGTAGCCAGCAATTCAAATGTACAGGGGTGGTTGACGGGACCCCTAGCTTCCTTATTAAATGCATTTTGAAGTATTACAAATAAACAATTTTTAATAATACCGTAGGGGTGTTGTCAGTTACTGTCCAACCCGTAGTATATTGATGAATTATTATTAAACTATTTCATAGTTTATTAAAATAGTTAGTTGATATTTGTATGTAGCTATCTAATTTGACCCCACACATAACAAATTTAGACACATAATCGTTTATATTGATGATTATAAGCATTTTCGTATTGCCGACGGTTTTACGTAACGGTATACATAACCTGCTGCGTCGCTAACTTCACTCCCATTTCTCTTTTCACCTTCCGTCACCTTTAGGTAGGGAAGGTATTGTCTTTGATCAAAAATTTTGATAGTGAATTTCTAATGAATAAGCCGTTTCGGGGTCCATATAATACGATTTTAAATTTTTACGATGATATGTGTGTGTGTGTGTGTGTGTGTGTGTGTGTGTGTGTGTGCGTGAGTCTGTGTGTGTGTGTGTGTGTGTATGTGTATGTGTACGCGCGCGCGTATGTATATGACGATAGTTTCGAATCGCATAACTCCAATACCACTATTCTAAAAATATGATGTGGCCAACACAATATCTCCCGTTTAATTTAATTTTTATTCATGTAAATACTTCGATCCCGACCGACGCCAAAAATTTCGAATTTTAAATGGCAGAAAAATGACCCCTGTGGTGCTCCCTCCACGTCAGAAACAAGTTCTCGTGAGGTGACACCTGGTAAACGCCCGCACGGTACAAATATGTCATAATCGTTACCGAAATCTGTGTACAAATCAGGTTGGCAGACCCAGCAATGGGTAATATGCCGCGATGATATATTTATTTAATTTATTTATATACTTACCTATATTCATTGCTGGCGTGGAGAGTGCACCACAGGGGTCAATTTTGTGCCATTTAAAATTCTAAAATATTTGGCGTCGGTCAGAGCATTGGGTAATATGCCGTGATGATATATTATATATTTTTATTATCTTTCCTATATTCGTACTTATTTACTTATGCTGTATACTGTATTAAGTTCCTTTCCATATAATTATTGCTCTATTTACTATTTTCTTTTTAAAACGTTACTATTATTTTTTTAAATACTTAGTTAGTTGACAGTGACATATATCTGTCAGTTACATACATTTGAGATCTGATCTGTGTAACCATGGAGTTATGTTTAAAGCGTAGGCTTCGGGATTAAAATAATAATAATAATAATTTTAGAAATTTATCCATAAATATATATATAGAAAAAGTATTAACGCAAACCTGTAGAAAATTTAAAAAACTTTAATTTTTACAATAATAAACCTCGAAAAAATAACATCTAAAGTATCTTTCGAAGAAAAACTATTTTGAGCTTCCAGTAACGTGCCATTTCTGGTTATCTGATTTACTCCAAAATCTAATGATACCTCCCTTACCAAGCGTAGCGGGAGGTAAAAATTATATTTTTTTCGTATTCCGAGTTTAGATCCATATGCAGACGTGATTAGATTTTGGTTATGTACAGGAAGTACCCTTATTTGCAACTTTCAACAGTTTTTCTTGAAAAAAACGTAGGTAAATATCATTTATTGACATTTAATGTTATTATTCGTATTGTTTATTAACGATATTTGTAATTTCGTGAATTATGACATACTTTTGTAGGCAGGCAACATTAAAATATGCTATAAAATTAACGACATTAATGACTGTATTAATTTGCAAAAAAATATAGACAACATTCAGGAATGGTGTACGATAAACAAACTACCACTAAACATAAATAAATGCAGCGTGACATATTGTAGCAAAAAGAATTATTTAATTATCTATAATTACAACATAGAATATGTCTCATTAAATCGAAGTTCAAGTAAAAAAGATTTAGGTATACTTTTTGAACCTAATTTAACGTTCAGATTATATATTAATAATCTAGTGTCTTCTGCTACGAAAATGCTGGGCTTTATTATTCGTAATTGCAAACATTTTTTTAATGAGCAGGCTATATTAACCCTTTACTTTGCCTATGTTAGGTCAAAACTGGAATATGCTATTTTAATTTGGTATTCACCCTATCACACTTATAAACATGCCTTGGAAAATATTCAAAGAAGATTTTTAAAATATATGTGGTTTAAGCGATATTCCTGTTATCCTGACAGAGGAACAGGAAATATTATTAAATTTATTTGTACTGGAATCCGTCGAAAGCAGGCATTCACATATTACTATGACAATGCTGGTCAACATCTTGCAAAACAAAGTCGACTGTCCATATTTATTGTGTCACCTTCCCTTTCACGTCCCTAGAATAGCATCTCGATTGCAGTTAACATTTTATTTACCTAAAAATAAAACTAATATTTTAAGTAAATCGCCTGTCTATGTCATGTGCAAATTATACAATAATTGCTCGAATAATTGTTTATATTAGTTTGTAATATCTCTTTACTTTTTAATGTATTATTTTTGTGATATATATTTCTCTACTTTTCTTTTTGTACATTTACTTGTAATGGGTTCATCCTTTTAAGTAATAAATGATTATTATATTTTTAAAAAAATATTTTATTCTCTATACGATGTGATTGCATTTTATACTTCATATTTAATAGATATAGAGCCATCATGGAAACTGCTAATCTATTCAGATAATTCAAATTAACAGATGTCAATATCAATGAAAAGTAAATGAATGTAGCAGAGATGAGAATGTTAAGATAGATGTTGGGAAGACACAGAAATTAGTGAAAAAATTAAGGAAATAACTCGTGTAATAGAAGTTTCTTTTCTAGAAAGATACAAGAAAGACGGTTTCATTGGTTTGAACAAGTCATAAGGAGAGATAAAGAATATATTGGAAGAAGAATGAATAGCTTAGTAATAGAAGGTATAAGAAACAAAGCACGGCCTAAGATAAGCTGAAAGGACTGTATTGCGGAAGACTTGAGAGAAAAGGAATTGAATGAGGACGACACGCAAAACCGAAATGAGTGGAAGAAAAAAATAAAAAATAGCGACCCGTAACGAATGGGAAAAGCTAAAGAAGAAGATGTCAGTGTCGAGTGCAATTTGCACAGCTTGTTTATTAAGCAGTTTTACTGGAAATATAGAATCTTTTTATGTATGGATTTTGTACATAATACACAAAATTGACGGAAGGCATTATGCTGGCCACATCAGATTTTTACCTCCCGCTACCCATGGTAAGGGAGGTATAGGGATCGTGTTAAAAATCGCATATCGAGATTTTGGTTTGGTTTGACCACGTTTTAAGGTCCCTAGAATCCAATTTTAACATTTTTACGATGATGTGTGTGTGTGTGTCTGTGTGTGTGTGTGTGTGTGTCTGTCTGTGTGCGTGTGTGTGCGTGTGCGTGCGTGCGTGCGAGGTATAACAAATTTTTATTATTACTTGTATTTTTAAGAAAATTATAATAATCTGATACTGTACATTTATTGTTAAATATATTTCTTCCTGCTTCATTATTTATTAAGGACCATGTAGCTTTAGTTTTATTTGGTGATTGAGAAAGCTTATTGAGATTGGATAGCTTACGAGCTTCTCTTACCTTATCTTCATAATCTTTTTTTGAATTTATTATTATATTTGATCTTCAAGTTCTCATTATTACTTGTTGTCTAAAAAATAGTGTCCATAACTCGTACAAAAGTAATACCGTATTGTTTGTATGTTCAGTTCACACTCGGACGAAAATTCTCTCTTTCGATATTCGTTATCAAATATATTATATCGAACTATAGTGCCATTAATGTTATTAACCTTTTCTGTATACGCAACTGTAAACAACTAGTCCGGTAGATACGTTTTACGGCCTAGGCCGGTTGTACATGATAACGACCTTGGCGACGTCCGGTGGGTATTTCAAAATGGACTATTACATAATTTGTAAATAATAAATTAAATACAAAATGCGTTTAATAAATTTTACCTAAATAAACATGTTGAAAACAAACACGACGCTTTTGATTAAATAATAATTATACTAAGTAATTTCAAAATAGTTGTTGAGCATACAGAAAAATTATATACGACACACGGCCGGTAGCTGCATTACGGTCTCGCTAGTTCACATGTCTCGCCCTATCGGGCTCGACCGTAAAAGCTTAGCTACCGGCCTAATGACGTAAATAGCTATTTTGGCTATGTATGAGGGTATTGCACTTATCTTTTAGCGAAATAATAGCATTCGTCGATTTGTATTAACGTAAACTGTCGTACCTACTCATCTTCGATTACAGTAATATCAAATAAATACTTACTTGTATTTATGTTTATTTATACCTTAATCTATTTTTTTATCTTCCGTCACCTTTAGGTTACATTCCTCAGGTATTGTCTGGTCAAAAAATTGGTTTATGAGCTTTTATGGAGTAAGCACATTTTAGGATCCCCAGAATATAATTTTACTATTTTTACGATGATGTCTGTATATGTGTGTATGTGTGTGACGAAATTTTCTTCGTCGATAACTCCAACACTACAATTCTAAATATTATAATTATTTCGTATTTTTCTGCGTTACATCCATATGAAGAGTTGATTAAAGTTTGGTTATAACTGGTCTACCGGAAGTACCCTTACTTGCAGTTCTTAACAGTTTTTCTTGAAAAATCGCAGTTTAATGTCATTTTATGTTTTTATAAATATTAAAGAATTTTCTATTCTCTATATGGTTTGATTTCACTTTTTCTTTCATATTCAACAGTTGTTATAGAGCTAAACAATTGTAAAGAGATTAAAATTTCTTGAATCAGCCAGCAATGCTATAACCACATAACCATTGAAACTGCTGATATATTCAAATAATTAAAATTGACATAGGTTAGTGTCAAGTGTAATTTACATGATATGTTCGTAAGACGCGGAAAGATAGGATAAGAAATGAGAGTATAAGTGCAGAAGAATAGCGAGCCCTAACAAATGGGAAAAGCTAATGAAGAAATATAGAATCTTTTCCAAGGAACTATCTGTATGGAATTTGTATAAAATGCATAGACTTGACGGAAGGTAACGTGCTTGGCACATCAGATTTTGTATTTTTGTGCGTAACTAATTTACTACCTATGACCGCAAACGAAGTCCAACATGGAGAAATTTGTTAAACCACGTATTTTTTGTTTATTTTAGCATTTATTTAAATCATAGTACATTATATTTATTGACATTAGGTATTATTTGTAAACAATTTAAGAATGGTTAAACTAACCTCTCAAATTTCTCTGACACGATTAGAAAGTGCCAATATTTTATGACATTTAATTCCATCGCAGCAAATTAAATTAACCAATACGATAAAGAAGCACCTATACGCACACAAAGTTGTGTTTATGTATCATCATACTACCATATTTGAATTTTAAATTTAATCATTTATATAAATATTTTGTAGTGAACAAAATTTAGTTTTGTTGTAATATTTTTTTAGCTAAAATTGAAATAATATAATACTCGACATTATAGCAATTTTTGAAATTGTTGTTGCCTTGAATATTGTCATTCTTTATTACATAATGTTATGGGTGCTATAATTGACACACAGTTTGTAAGTTCAAGTTACTCTTTCACAATTGTTATATTTTTACAGGCAATACAATCGCCAATGTTTGATTCCAAAGGAATATAAAGAATGGGATCCTTCCCCAAAGTAAGAATAACAAAATAGAAAATTGGTCATGTTTTATTACCCTTAATATCTACGTGGCACATCTTCTCTAAACGAAGCAACGAAAATAAACTAAATAACACTAACACATAAGAGAATTTTTTAACCATATTTATCTATTTTTATAAATGTCGATATCAATTTATGTGCCTCCAATTGTCAACGAACACAACTATTTGAGAACAAAATGAACTTAATTATGATTATGGTTCAAAGAAAAACAATTAAGTACAGATTTCAATTTTGATGAAGTTTCATAAAAAAAAATCTCAGTGAAGGTCCCCATCCCGACGGCATGAATTTTATGCATGAAAATATCAGTTACTACACTGATACTATCAGTATCAGTGACAATCAGTTGCACTTTTCTACCTCTCACTACCCCAGATAAGAAAGACAGAAATTATGTTAACAATTGCATTATGAAGGCTTTAGTAAATAAGCACTTTTCAACGTTCCTAAGACCTAAAATTTTATTTGAATATATTTTACGAAGTCTGTGTATGTGTATACAGATATGTCTATGTTTGTATGAACATAACATTTAAAACTAGTATTCTATTTAAATGGAAAGAACTCATTGGATTTTCAAGTCACTGGCAAACTAGAATCCGAAATTTATTGGGAGCCATATGATCTTTCTTGAAAACTGGGTGTTAAAAATTACTCAAAATCTCAGTCAAATAGCACTTAGGCCCGAATTTATTAACGTTCCTAATGAGTTTCCGTATTCCTTAATACAGGATTCCTTAGACTTTCCTTGGTGTTAAAGAGTCCTTTAATAAAAAACATATTTATGAACCTTCCTTGACCTATCCGTTGTTAAGGAAGTATGTAATCGTCAAGTTGACATTGTTGTAATCAGTTGAATAGATGGAGAGGCATAACATTTTGAATATTTTAGGAAAAAGCATTAATTTCTAATACACATAGGTAAACCATATATCAAAGTTATATTAAACGTATTAAATAATTAATATATAAATTAAAATGATATCACAAATATTCCGTGTTTGTAAATCTGAATATTAAAAGATATTGTTATAGTTTCACCTTTATTTCAGTATATTCGCATAATACACATATTAGTTACCAAATTAAAATATGTTGCAGTAAGCTCATCATTTGGTAAATCATATCTTCTAATTTCTCTTATTCAATTTTCGTCTCAATTACTATACACCAATAACCTAACCTAACCTAACCTAACCTTAATCAATATAAATTTCTTTGGTACTTTTCATATTCTTAATACGTATGCTGTTTGTACATTTATTCTTCAAAAATGTTCATTAATTTTTGTTAAGGAACTCTAAAGGGGAGATTTCTAAGGAATCCTTAATTAAAGAAGCCAGGAACGTTAATAAATTCGGGCCTATTTCTCTTATCTGGGTAACTAAGATCCTACAAAATTTTACAATTTTACATATACTCATGTACCTGCACAAACACATTCCATTTTTGTGTACATGAGTATATTTTATATCGAGTAAAATTTTATAAGGTCTTACTTAATCATATGAAAATACAAAAGTGTACCGAAATGTCGGTTGTATAAAAGAAGAAATGCTATATGACTGAGATTTTGAGTAATTGTAAACATCTAATCTATACTACAGTCGAATAATTTCCCACATTTATAGAAAATATTAATAGAATTATGATTTCTCTACGATCGTGTAAACAGTAGACTTTAGATATACTCGAATACTCGTATATGTATTTTGAGAAACAATAATAACTCTTCATTGCAAAACATGAAAAAAGTTTTTTATGTCAACTTTCCATTAGAACTTGGAGTAAATAATATATACGTGGGATAAAGAATCCGGTTTTAACTCTATTAAAACAAAATATCGAAAATGCTACACATACGGAGCTATTTGAAGAGATTTTAAGAAGCGTATATAACTCTAAACGGTGTATCCACGTCGAATTATAACACTCAAGGCTGTGATATACGTGTAATGCCACTATTCGATAACTAATAAGCTAGATAAATAAAATCGACAATTATCGAGAATTCACAATTGGAACACAGAAACATGTGCGTATGTTACGTGCAATCAAATTAGAAGTCGTAATAAATTGTGCCACAGCAATTTAAGCAGTTACAACAGATCTTGGACAGAATGGAAACATGAGTTAGTGTTAGTGGATTATTCTCCTATGCATTGGTTAAAGAAGTTACAAAATCCATCCATGGCAACTTATTACGATAAAACGCATTATTAGTAAAATGCAAAATGTATAGGTAAAAAACGGTATCTCTCATCATTGACGGGTTTACCTGAACAATTTAAGAGCAACGAGCATCGTAAAGGTAGGCGTTTATGGATAACCAGAAGATCCTTTTAAAATCATTATCAATTGCAATCCAGAGATATAAAATTTAAATAAGGCAACGTTTGGCAACAGTTCAGATGTTGAATGGCCGACAAAGAAGAAAAAGGGAAGTATCATTCAATTGTTGTTATTTTATTAATCTATTTGTAATTGGAAATTTAGCTCATTCAATTCTTGCTAATTTTCCTATATGTAACTGGAAGTTTAACTAGAGAGTAGTGAAATAATTTAGGAGTATGCTCAGATATCAAATTTAATTCGGACAGAATGTACAGAGATAAAGCAAATTTAATTTTAGTGAAAATTATTTTATTTTACCAATAGAAACAAATTTTCGGAATATTGACATTTTGATAAGTCACCCAGTACTAAATAGTTCAAAAATCACTTTTAAAGTTAATAGCACTAATTTAGAATTGGTCAAATCAAACAAGATATTTATAATTATAAAATGTTACAGTAAATCCGACGAAAATTAGTTTTATATCTGCGTAGTCCAGAAGCGAAAAGAAATTGTGGAAGTTACGCGTATTTGAGAAGTTTCAGTAATATTTTCTAAACACAAAATATTGGCTAAAGATGAGAAAATTTATAGCGACACGAGCAAAAATGAACGTAATAAGGTAATACAGGAGAATAAAAGGTATGTACAAAACTAGTGGTAGTAGTGGTGGTATTCTGAGCGTTTTCATAACTTCTATGAGTTATCTTAAGGACTTATAGATCTTAAACGTCAGAGTGGTATTCTGAGCGCATCTATAGCTTATAGGATTGTCTTAAATGTCTTACGATATCTTAAAAACTTACGGTCACTGCACAGTTCGCTGTAACTTGTCAGAGAAACAAATAGAGGTACAATTTGGTTTGAAAATGAATAACAATTTGCAAATTTTATATTTTGCACATTTATTATCAGAAGAGGAGTATGAACTTTAAGTATTAATTAAATTATTTAATTAAAATATTTATACATTTATCAATATTTGAGGTTAATTATTGTTATATTTTTAGTAATTACATACGAATATCATAAGAAAAAATATAAGGGATGTAATTAATACATTTTAATTGCCAAACATTTTAAACAAATGTTTCATCTTACAAGGGAATGTATGAGAAATATAATTGAAACTTTGCAGCTCCATTATGTCGACCGCACATCTCGAATATAATTTCATAGCAAAATACTTTTGCTACATTACATTTTTGTGCATCTGGTTCATACCAAAGCAGTGTTAGAAATAGCACCTGGGTGTCAATGAGCCAGCCAACAATTAACAAGTTTTATTTTCCTGTAACATAATTTTTATTTATAATATAATTACAATTACCTATCAAACATTTTGAATTCTTAACTCATTTTAAATTGACTTCTATGTGACCATGCCTGACTGTTTATAAACAAGTTTGACGTAAATCTTCGGTCAATTTCTTACAGTAACATTCAATCAGTAAAGTTAACCTCAGAAAAATAAATGCTGTGCATATGCAATTAAGAATTTGGAAAACTTGTATTTTTTTATTTATTTTATAGTAATAATTCATTTTCAAATGTAAATAACGTTAACTAAAATAGTTACAAATAAACTATTACTCTTATTTTATAAATATTAAACCATGATACATGTTTTATTTTCAAATGAGTGGCAAACTTGGTTTTAAGATATGTTAAGGGAATGTTATAGAAACTCAAGGTTATAGACGCACGCTCAGAATACGGATTTATGAAAATCTATAAGCGTTCAAGTTATGGATTTATCTTAAGCTATAGATCTTAAAAGTTACAGATTTTTAAGATAATGCTCAGAATCCCACTATAGATCTCGCGAAAACATCTACAGGTAAACTTTGCACATTAGTGCAAAATTAAGTAGGGTATACAGATAATGTTGAAATGCAGATAAATTTAAAAGTAGATAAGCCAGTATTATTAAAAACGCGAATCGAACTCCGATTTTGCTAGTACAGTTATTTTAATTATTTTATTTATGCATTCATTACAGAAACTGAGTTGGGTCTGTTGACTGGGGGGTGTTTACTCTAATACGTCGTTAATCACTTAGCTCCAGTACAAAGGGTTTTACGATAATTATAGTTGCGATATAAGCCAAATGCGGGCAATACAAACATGATTGATGTGAGGGTTTTACGAAAAGAATAGTAGTGAAAGTGAACAAAGTATGAGAGAGAGAGAGAGAGAGAGAGAAAAGGTGTCATAAAAGTACAATGAATGATAATAGAAGTAATGAAATTGAAAAAAAGTATAAGAGAGAGAGAAAGACAAAGAGAGACGCAGAGAGATAGAGAGAAGTCTTCATAGAATTGCAATGAACGATAATAGTAGTAGTGAAAGTGAATAAAGTATAAGAGAGAGAGAGAGAGAAAAGGCCTCATAAAATTTCAATAACCGATAATAGTAGTAGTGAAATTGAACAAAATAATAAGACAGAGAGAAAGTGAGATAGAAAGAGAGGAACCTTTTAAAGTCCAGTAACAGTGTAGTAGTAAAAGTGAACAAATATAAGATAAAGATAATAATAATAATAATAATATTTTATTTCAATTGACATAATACACATATGCATAGAAAAGTCACAAAACATGGAAAATACATATGTACAAAATAAACTTAGTCGATTGAACAGTTGTAATACTCAATGAAAGAATGGGTGTTAATTGTATTTGATACGTGACTAAAAAAGGAGTATTCGAATAAAATAGTGATTTTTTCTATATTTGATTTTTTTTATTTTCCTATCATCGTAATAATAAATAATTTTTATTTAAACTCGATTACATCTCGTTATTCACATTCTCCTTAAAATAAATTCTAATATATTTATTCTGTGATTCCTAATATCCTTACAGAACAGTGTGATGTAAATAAATATAATATTAATAGGAAGAACGAGTCCTAACAATCGTTCGGCTTTAAAATATGTTATCTAGGCAGCGTTACAGGTCGTCACACGCACAGACAGCAGAGCTAAACGACATTGAGTCTCAAATTAGACTGCCATCGTGTCGGAGGGGGCTATTTTCTGATTAGCGCCAACTCTTGGCAAAATATCACATTTTTTCAGGAGGAAGTGTATAAATAGGTAACTATCAAATTTGAAAACATAATCACAGAAATAATCTGTGAAAGTAATATTTTAATAATTTTGTCAGTTAAGAATCAAAGAAGAATAAAGGGAATATTAGAGATTTGTTTAACTACTCGCAATGAAAATATTCTAAAAAATCTGATGTGGCCAGCACATAACCTTCCGACGTATGCATAAAACAAAGAATATTTTTACAAATATAAATAATATATTCATATATGTTTATGACGTATAAACTTCTTTATTATTCAATAGGAATATGTCTCAACACAAAACAATTTTCATATATATATTCAAAATTTATATGGCATTTCACTATAAATTATGTACAATAAATTACAAAATAGAGTTTACCATATCTAAATTTAAGGCTGGTAACAAGGATTTTCAATTTGAACAATGTTCTTGTTTACTTTCTCTTCATATTCTAGTAAAAACATTAATTTTTTACAATTACCTTTTCCATACATGTTGTATGTAAATAACACAGTTATTTCCTTTAATAAAGTGATGGATAGATTGCACTTATATCGATGTGTAATTTTGTCAATATTTACAACTTATTTGAGAAGAATTTGATATTTTTTTGCAGTTCAATGCATACTTTTCTTAATCATTACTAATTATTTCGATGAGATATAATTTGTCTGTATTTTACGTTGCAGAGTGGAGACAATATGCAGTTTCATCTTGTGTGTATAACATTTAAATATCGTTTTCCTTCGGGCTGTATTCTCGTACAGTACATTAAAATATTTTCTCGTAGGCAATCGTCCATCGCCTTTTCACTCATTATTGTGCGCTGAGGGATGCCACGATTATCTCCATTGTCGGGATTAACAGTATTTCTGACGGATATATGTAATATGCCTATAATTTTAAATATTTAACTATTAATACAATAAGAAATAATATAATGTATGTACTTCCCAGAAAAAAACTTCAGTAATGTCTCTGGATTTTTGACACTGACATTTATCTGTCAGTTACAAACATTTTAACATTTCAATTGGTTTCCATGACATTTGGGCTGTAAGATATATTACAACAGATTATTATGTACCTTATATATCTTTATCTATAAATCTATAAAAGTTGAAGAGAGAAGACTGGATATTCCTCAAGGTTGGATGTTTTTGGAAAATTTACTTTCTTTGGCGTTCTTTGAGGAATGGAATTCAAACAATTAGATTTTGTTGAATATCTTATTTATTGTGTGGGACGTTTCGGGGAACAATTTCACCCATCTTCAGCATTTTGGTATAATTGGTCTATGTTGGTTACATGGTTTTCATAAAATAATGTAGGGCTGCTTTGCTCATGAAATACAACTTAGACAGATGCGGACATTGAAGTTGAAAATTTATTGGAATAGTCATTTTTCATCGTTATAATTAAAACATTTTAATTTACCCAAACCACGAGGTACCCATCAATGTAATATTAGATCATATGGATGTTTGGAGATTGTTATAATAAATCATGATGTTGTGTAGAAATGTAGAATAAATCTATACAAGATATAATAAAATATTTATACGTATCAGATAAAGAATCTGCTCATCTTTAATAAGCAAGAAGAAAAAATTTCAAAAAGTAATATTTAAAAGATTTTTTTTAAGAATGTGCTACTTCCGGTTGTCCAATTATCAGCAAAACCTTTTCAGCTCTTTTCAGTAATGCCCGATTGAGCAATACGTAGTTAAACAGATATTAAGTATTATAGATTTTGAGAAATCGTCCCTTCCAACCGACTCACATACATACACACACGCGCGCGCGCACACACACACACACACACATATACATACATCATCGTAAAAATATTAAAATCGGATTGTAGGGACCTTAAAACATGCTTAATAATTAAAATCTTGATATGCGATTTTTAGCATGAATTCAATACTCCTTTTAGCGAGAGGTAAAAATGTAATAAAGAATGAAATTTGTAATGAGTTTTAAATAACGAATATTTCAAAGAATTTGTGATTACATAGACTTGTATAAGCAGTATAGAGTAGTGTTTTATAGCTGGTGTCTCAGATGCGCGCAAACACTAATATGATTGCTTCAAATAGTAATAAAATATTTACTATAGGGTTAAAGGGTCCAACAGAACTAATTTTTAAAACCACGGTTAATAAAGTTCTTGCCGTCCCTGAAAAGTTAGCGATGTTATATAGATGCATCGATGGGAGTGAACACGGAGCAAAGTGAAGTGATTGGCTTCCGGCGGATTGCCAGTGTAATATGACGACTACGGATTTTAGTGGTAGATTCCATGTTTTTAATATTAGCGAAAATTGTATGACAATTACAAGGTTAACTTGTCTCAATCTCAAAATTATGTAAAAAAAACCTATTATGGCCAGCACAATACCTCTCGTCATTATCATTTTATGTAGCATAGAGCTCGAGCAGTTATGTGACTTTGTTGGCCCTGGCAAGCAGATACGGGGGCCCGTGTCAGAATGACAACTATTCATAATGAACATAGATGTCAATTATCATAATGTTTCATTCAAATCATCAGGATTTTTTATTCATCAGAATATTTTGAAATTTTGAATGAAAAATTATGACATATGACAATTGTGACATCTATGTAAATAACTACTAGCCGTCATTCTGACACGAATTACCATATCTGCTTTCCAAGGCCAACAAAGTCACATGACTGCTCGCGCCCTATAAGTAACGAATTTAACATTTCTTGTTCATATAAATCAGTGAAATTGTATCTCTTCTTTCGTTCTATGAGGTATTTTGTCCTACTCTTCTAATATGTTAAAAAAAAACAAATTTATTAACGGTATTAGTAGTATTTCTTAAGGATACATGTAATATTAATATATCTATAATTTTAAATACATATTTAATTAACAATACAATAAGATATATTAAACGTACTCGTACCTCCCAGAAAAATCTTCCAGTAATGTTAGTAAAACTGCTAATTTTTGACACTGACATTATGCATTTATCTATCAATTACAAGCATTTAAATATCTCAACTGGTTTCCATGAAGTTGTTTGAGCAACAAGATTTATTACAACATATTATTCTGTATTATTATATACTATATCTCTAAATCTATAGGAGATATAATAAAAAAAATCTGTTGTGGCCAGCACAATACCTCTCGCCATTTTCATGTTATGTTGCATAGGGCGCGAGCAGTTATGTAACTTTGTTGGCCTTGGCAAGCAGATATGGGGGCCCGTGTCAGAATGAGAGCTAGTAATATACATAGGTGTCAAGTATCATACGTTTTCATCCGAAACATTATGATTTTCCAAATCCATGTGGATTATTTTCCTCGACAATGGATGACAAACAAACATCAGAATATTTTGAAATTTTGAATGAAAAATTATGACATATGACAATTATGACATCTATGTAAATAACTACTAGCCGTCATTCTGACACGGATCCTCATATCTGCTTGCTAAGGCTAACAAAGTCACATGACTGCTCGCGCCCTATACGTAACGAATTTAACATTTCTTGTATACACACAAATAATTGAAATTGTTTCTCTTCTTTCGATCTATGAGATATTTTATCGTACTATTCTAATATGTTCAAAATTCTTCAAATTCATTGATGGTATTAGCAGTATTTCTTAAGGATATATGTAATATTAACATACCTGTAATTTAAAAACATTAAATTAATAATACAATAATATATATTAAATATACTCATACCTCCCAGAAAAATCTGACACTGACATTTTGCATTTATTTGTCTATTACAAAAATTTGAATATTGCAACTTTTTTCGGGCAACGAGATTTATTACAACAGATTATTCTATATTATTATATACTATATCTCCAAACCTATACGAGATATAATAAAAAATTTAAATGTGTCAGATTGAGAATTTAATTATCTTTAATATTTGTAGTAATAAATTTTCAAAAAATAATATTTAGAATTTTTTTTTTTAGAAACTACCACTTCCGGTTGTCCAATTGTTACCAGAACCTATTCAACTCTTCCCATTACTGTTAGATTGAGGAATCCGTAGTTATACAGGTCTTTAGTCTTATAGAATTTGAGAAATCGTGTCTCCAACAACCTCACACACACACACACACATCCACACATACACACACACACACACACACACACACACACACACACACACACAGACATCATTGTAAAAATGGTAAAATCGGATTCTATGGACCTTAAATCGTGCTTATTTAATAAAATCTGGATATGCGATTTTTAGCATGAATCCAATACCTCTCTTAGCGAGAGGTAAAAAGTTAAATGTATAAGATTGAGAATTTAATTATCTTATTATTTGTAGTAACATATATTATCAAAAATAATATTTAGAATTTTTTTTGTAGAAACTACGACTTCCGCGGTTGTCCAATTGTTACCAGAACCTATTAAACCCTTCCCATTACTGTTAGATTGAGGAACCCGTTCTTATACAGGTCTTTAGTCTTATAGAATTTGAGAAATCGTACCTCCAACATCCTAACACACACACGCACACACACACACACACACACACACACACACACACACAGACATCATTGTAAAAATGGTAAAATCGGATTCTATGGACCTTAAATCGTGCTTATTTAATAAAATCTGGATATGCGATTTTTAGCATGAATCCAATACCTCTCTTAGCGAGAGGTAAAAAGTTAAATGTATAAGATTGAGAATTTAATTATCTTATTATTTGTAGTAACATATATTATCAAAAATAATATTTAGAATTATTTTTGTAGAAACTACGACTTCCGCGGTTGTCCAATTGTTACCAGAACCTATTAAACCCTTCCCATTACTGTTAGATTGAGGAACCCGTTCTTATACAGGTCTTTAGTCTTATAGAATTTGAGAAATCGTACCTCCAACATCCTAACACACACACGCACACACACACACACACACACACACACACACACACACACACATCGTAAAAATGTTATAATCGGATTCTAGGGACCTTAAAACGTGATTATTCAGTAAATATGAATATGTTATCTTTAGCATGAATCCAATAAGTACCTCTCTTAGCGAGAGGTAAAAAATAACATGTTTCTGCTCTATAATTTCATGTTTTTATATGATATTTTATATAAAATAATAGCGTCCATTCAAAACATGGCATTTTAAAGCTTTATCGTATTCTGAATACCGCCCAAAGTGAGCTTTTTAGCAACTATTTTTGGAGTTATAAATTTTATTTTATCTATCATCGTGGGATAAGTTTTACCATAATCGCACTCATTTTGGATATATAATACCCTTGTTATCCCATTGAAAACAATAATGAAATTCTAGTGTGGTAATAATTTCATTATCGCACTCAATGGGATAACAAGGTCGTAACATATCTAAAATGATGCGATATGGCATAGTGATAGAAAAATATTGTACGATATCGTTGGATACTTCATTATTAACGCACTATATGATAACCCTGCGGACTCGTATCACAATTCACAATACGTGCGTTAATAATGTCTATATCTCACTTATATTGTAAATAACTATTATGGTACCAGCGTTAAAATTGACAACACATTTCCTCCATAGATATCGAGCTAGTTTAATAAAACATAAATGTGAAAGATTAATAATATTTGATTGGAGATAATGCTAAATTTTAATATATTTTTTTTAAATTAATACAACACACATAATTTAACATTCATAATATAACATCAATATTCATCCTATTTAATGTTGAAAAATTATAAACATCACTATTTGCCTGTTTTTAATGTAGATACTTTAAATATTTATTTACTTCATGTATTTATGTTTGCATATTGTATTATTTACATTGCTTAAGCACATTTAGGTAAATTGTAATTACATATACCGACCATTTGATATACAAATCGTGTTTTTATTTGTCATTTTATTGCAATAAGAAACATACTCCTTCTAATCAAAAGAACGTTTTGTAAACCTCTGTGCGGCGCCCTCATTTGTACTTTTAATAATTCAAAACCTCATAGATTGCTAGATAACGACAGAAAAAATATAATTTTAGGTCCGTGATTTCCACCTCCTAATAGTTAATAAATAATATTTACATAGTTTCACCTCCGAATTGATATTAGGTAGCTTACATTGATGAACGCTAAAACGCCACCAGGTGTGGATGAAGACACAAAACCAAAATCTTTTAGTAACAGATATATACACTAGACTCAAACACGTTAAACATGTTAACATAGAAGAAAAATAATTTTATACGTTAAATATTACAGTCCCATGTAAATATGTTATTTTTTTTCATTTTTTATCTGTTTCAACTTTTAGATAAGCGCAATAATTTAATATTAATATCTGGTATCAATTATTCTCGTTAAAAAATACAATTTTTAAATGATTTAAAATAACAGAAGTACTACAAAATTAATTTAATCAATCCAGCTATCTAAATCATGGATCACTACTTTCAACTCTACTAATAATCTAAAGATATAACAGGCTAATTTGAATTTTATCGTTGTTTCAAATATTCCAAAAGTTATCAGACGCATTACAAATTGCGATGGCCTAAATTTAATGCTAGTGACATTGATCAGCAGTGCGTTCGCACTAACGAGTGTTATTTTTATCCAGTGAATAAACATGTACCTACGACAGTACGCCACTGGCACAGGCACCCGTTGTAATTTATTGCAACGGATGTTTCAATCCGTATACGAAATCGCGATACGCCCACTATTTATCCTACCGGAAATACACAGATTTGTATTAATTAGCTGTAATTTAAACACTTAAGAATTTTTCAAGTGTTACGAATAAGTTTCTATAATATCAAGTGGCTAAGCTATATGAAGCTAAATAATGTAACATTTATTTATATGGGTGGTATAAAAAAATCAGAGAAATATTATTAATAAAAAATAAAAGATTATTCAACGATAAATAATGAGGATAAAGTGATAAAGATGATGAAAATAACTAACACAATGATTAAACAATTAATAATTATTTTGATGAAAGCAATACAATATTCTCGAGCGATAACGTAATCGCCGGCGGGGTAAGCTCATACGTCTAGACGTGTTAATTACATCGGTGGCCTGACTCCTTTGTATTCGATGTCATTGTCGCGTCAGAAAGTTCGAAAAGGACACTGTGCTGTATAAATACCGCCGGGAGGACAGGGAATAGTCTGTTATATAGAAGCAACGAGCAATGAACAGTCGGTGATATAAATAAACAGTGTACGAGTTGTGAACATAAATATATGTAGTTATATAAATAAATATAGTGATATAAATATCGTTTAAATAAATAATCATTGTGTTTAAGTATTTAATAATATTCTTAGTCTTAAATTAGTGTTTATAATTGTTTAATCATAGTGTTACTTATTTTTATTATATTTTTAATATTTATCCTAATTATTTATCGTTTAATGAACGTATTATTTTAATTAATAATATTTCGCTGATTTTTACACTTCACCCAAATAAATAAAACGTTACAACTGGTGTCAGGTGTGGGGTTGTTAATAAACTGTGAAGTGTAAATAAAAATAAATAAAATGCCTAAACTATTGAACTATTGAAAGTGGTGTTTCATCAAGACTAGAAATATTATCTTGATGATCATTTCTTGTCTTGAAAATCAAGACAAGAAAATATTTTTGTCTTGGTCATTTCTTGGCTACATATTTCTTGTCTTGTTTCAAGAAATCTTGATATTTCTACACGTTTTAGGGGAATCCCCTTTATCGCTTTATCCAATCCGAACGCTCAAGTGTAGCGTTGGCGTCTGCCATTGGCCCTTTTTAAATGTGCTATGGTTTCGTCGCGTCGCGCAGGGACGGACCGTGAAATTTGTGGGCCCCGGGGTGCTTTAGTTCCAAATGTCACTACCAGGTCCGCATTCTTATTTATATATTCCAATAGTGATAAGGAAGTGGCTATTTTTAGAGCAAAAAAGTTGAATTACGCAGGAAATGGTTGATCATATAAGTAAAATATTTTTATTATTTTATATATAAAATTGTTTGCTGAATTAAATAGTAAAATAAAATATAGCATAATACTTTTTCATGTAAGTTAGTTAGGAATTAATTCCGGTTAGACCGGAGGTGCCACTGCTTTGCAAGTATGTATTTTAGATGAAACGGACATATCGGAAAACTCCCAGATATCAAATTTTGTGAAATAATATAGAATAGTTTTTAAAATAAAGATGTGTAAACTCCCCGTGGAACAGCCTCAGTTAGTTTCTATCATATATAGAATGTTAATGAATATTTACATGCTATAAATTTATAGAGTAGGTAAAATGGACTGACTTTTACTATTAACACACCGTTTTCGAGCTACAAGCTCTTAATGAGTAATTATTTTCTACCTAATTTTAGTTGGTCCTTACTTATCACGTCAGTTATTTTTGTTTATTTTAACTTCTATATAAAATTGATTTTTTTTTAAATAAATTTATTCATTTCTTATTACATAATAATTCCTCATTCGTTAAAAAATGTAGTCAGAACAAAATAAACAAAACTAATAATTGAAGTGACAGGTCACAGCCAACTAAAATAATAGTATATTAAAAAACAAGTTTCATAAGACAATCTGTTAACGCACAAGCCTTACGAGGACGAGGTACTTACCCGAAAATTTAAAACTTATACCTTCAACTGTCGCTTCGATTTCAAAAAAATTATTTGTTTTGAAAATTATAGTCAGATATACAAAATTTTATATTTTAATAATAAATGCGGATTTAGAAAATTAATTGTCAAGAAATCAAGAATTCTTGACAAGAAATCTTGCTTCTTGATGATACTTTCTTGTCTTTTCTTGGGACATAAAATATATTTCTTGTCTTGATTTATTGATAAGATCAAGAAAAGACCAAGAGTATATCTTGATTTTTGTGAAACACTAATTGAAAGTACATGATCTCAAGACAGAACTGGAAGAACGAAAGTTAGAAATAACAGTGCTTCAAGAAAGATTACGGCAAGCATTAATCGATTCTGGTGAAAATCCTGACGACAACTTATTCGACGATCCGTGTAACTTATCCGATCTTTATAAAAAATTATTATTCGAACAAAAATTCAAAGAAAGTTCAAGAAGTTTGGAACGGATAATGGTAGAAAGTTCTGAAAAAGTGGAGGAAAATTCCGGAGCACTGGAAAATTAAATAGAATAGAATTAAAGAACATTCTAGAAATTGAAAAGGGAATTGCATGAAAGTTCTAGAAAAACGGAGAATTAATGGAACATTCTGGAGCAATGGAACGTGAATTAAATGAGAGTTCTAGAAATGCCGAAAAAGATTCTGGCATTCTTGAGCAAGAATTAAACGGAAATTTTGAAAAAGTAGAGGAGAATTATGGAATTCTGAGCAGAAATTGAAACAAGGATTGGAGAAGACTTCTAGAAAAACTGAAGAAAGCCTTCAAGAATTTGGAGCTGACGTAGCTCGTTTGGGTTGTCTCGCACATCCTACAGCCCCTGACAGCGTTTTTGAGTACCTGGCCACTCAAACATTCATCTACGGAGTTCGAGACATCGAAATTCAGCAAGCACTGCTATTGGCTCGCCCAAAAATTATAGTTGATGCACTCTCATATGCATTAGATCATGAAGCTGCCAGGCAAGCTTCATGCAACCAATTGCGAGTGCGAGAGAAAGGAAAACACTGAAGATCTGAATGAGAGATTACAACGAATTGAAAGTGAAGTGTATGCTGAAAGAAAGAAACTCCGCAGTTGGAATAACGGTGAACTAGATCATCCGCAGAGGTTTTGCAGAAAACTGCAAAAGAAAACGGATACCATGCAGGATGAAAGAAAAAGGAAGTTGAAAGAAAGGGAAGCAGTGCCAATGCCTTCAAGAAGATTTAAGACGCCTGGAAGACACGCAGAGGGACAGAGAAAGAGACTTGAAAGAAAAGAAAGTAATGCCGACGCACTGTCTAGAAGGCCATACCAAGATTGAGGCAAATATGATAGTCAACTGAAAGAAAAACATTACACCATCACCAGGATAACAGTAGTCGACGATAGTTGGCAGCCCGATGGACTACGCAAGGACCAAGAAAATGACCCGATTTTGAAAATCATATTGGAATGGAAAGCAGAAGAGAGCAAACCAATATGAGAAGATATTGCTCCACAGTCACAGAGTGTAACATCGTACTAGGCACAATGGGACTCCATGGAGATTGAAGATGGCCTATTAAAGCGCGTGATAGAAAATGCCGATGGAACTGAGAAGAGCACTCAGTTGGTTATTCCTAAGAATAGAATACTAGACGTGTTGAAAGAGATCCATGACGGATCCATTTTGGATTAAACAAAACTTTAGAAAGGTTAGAAAGATTGCGCCAGCGATTTCATTGGATTAACTGCAAGGAGGATGTTAAAGACTGGTGCAAGAAACGTGTGGTTTGCGCTGAAAGCAACCGTCCGCTTAGACGACGAAGAGCCCCAATGCGTCAATACAATGTGGGCAGTCCATTTGAGCGCATTGCGATTGACGTGGCCGGACATTATGCATTGTTATATCGTTATTATAACGATATCGTTAAAGTGGTATTCTGTAAACAAAAATTTAATTCTACATAACAAGAAAAGGATAACGATATTGTTATTTTTTAACGACTGGAAAAATCATTCGTTACATAAACGTTTTGTCAATAAGTCAGTATTTTAATTCATGTCAAAATAAAATTGCTATTATGTTGAATACTGATCTCAAAATCCAGTCATATTACAGTTTTCTGCAGATAATATTAAAATAATTTAATAAGTTTTTATTCGTAACGCCTAGCGCAAGCTTCCCAATTTATCTACAGATAGTAGTAGTTGCTCTAGCATAACTTACGACAAGAAAAATAAAGGCTCCGACAGCTGACAGGTTGACAGCAGACTCCCACCAGAACTAATCTAACCTAGAAGTTTTGTGAGTTATATTGAATTATTTTAGATATTTTATTTAAAATTATAATTTGATTTTAGGAAATAAAGTTCTTAACTTGATCCCAAGGTTATTATTTTTCAATATGTGTTACATAATACGGCTACAAAGATAACGATTCTTGTTAAGTAGAAATAACGATTTTCATAATAACGATTTCGTTATGATAACGATTCGATTTTACAGAATAGGCCTCTTAGTTGCTTTACACTCCACAAAGGCGTCGCGATTTATAACCAAAGCTGCAAACAAATTGGGAAAGTCCTTAACTCAATGTTACATGAAAAATACGGTATATTGATTCATCCTCATATAATATTATTTTAATCGGTTAGTTAGTTGTAATTAAAAGGGATATAGTTTATACTGGTTTATTAACGTGTAAACTTTATGGTAGAATGCATTTTGTTGGGTTCTGCTAAAGCAATTAATTTACAAAGCTCAATGTTAGATGAAAAGTACGGTATATTGATTCATCTCATATAATATTATTTTAATCGGTTAGTTAGTGGTAATTATAAGGGATATAATTTATACTGGTTTATTAACGTGTAAACTTTATGGTAGAATGCATTTTGTTGGGTTCTGCTAGAGCAATTAATTTACAAATTCAATGTTAGACGAAAAGTACGGTATATTGATTCATCCTCATATAATATTATTTTAATCGGTTAGTTAGTTGTAATTGAAAGGGATATAGTTTATACTGGTTTATTATCGTCTAAACTTTATGGTAGAATGCATTTTATTGGGTTCTGCTAGAGCAATTAATTTACAAAGCTCAATGTTAGATGAAAAGTACGGTATATTCATCCTCTTATAATATTATTTTAATCGGTTAGTTAGTAATAATTAAAAGGGATATAGTTTATACTGGTTTATTATCGTCTAAACTTTATGGTAGAATGCATTTTATTGGGTTCTGCTAGAGCAATTAATTTACAAAGCTCAATGTTAGATGAAAAGTACGGTATATTCATCCTCTTATAATATTATTTTAATCGGTTAGTTAGTAATAATTAAAAGGGATATAGTTTATACTGGTTTATTAACGTCTATACTTTATGGTAGAATGCATTTTGTTGGGTTCTGCTAGAGAAATTAATTTACAAAACTCAATGTTACATAAAAAGTACGGTATATTGATTCATCCTCATATAATATTATTTTAATCGGTTAGTTAGTGGTAATTAAAAGGGATATAGTTTATACTGGTTTATTAACGTCTATACTTTATGGTAGAATGCATTTTGTTGGGTTCTGCTAGAGCAATTAATTTACAAAACTCAATGTTACATAAAAAGTACGGTATATTGATTCATCCTCATATAATATTATGTTAATCGGTTAGTTAATTGTAATTAAAAGGGATATAGTTTGTACTGGTTTATTAACGTGTAAACTTTATGGTAGAATGCATTTTGTTGGGTTCTGCTAGAGCAATTAATTTACAAAACTCAATATTAGATGAAAAGTACGGTATATTGATTCATCCTCATATAATATTATTTTAATCGGTTAGTTAGTGGTAATTAAAAGGGATATAGTTTATACTAGTTTATTAACGTCTAAACTTTATGGTACAATGCATTTTATTGGGTTCTGCTAGAGCAATTAATTTACAAAGCTCAATGTTAGATGAAAAGTACGGTAAATTGATTCATTCTCATATAATATTGATTTAATCAGTTAGTTAGTGGTAATTAAAAGGGATATAATTTATACTGGTTTATTAACGTCTAAACTTTATGGTAGAATGTATTTTGTTGGGTTCTGCTAGAGAAATTAATTTACAAAGCTCAGTTATAATGAAAGTACGTTATATTGATTCATTCTCATATATGGTGTGTTCGAAAATTCATTCGCGGTTAACGTGGTTATTTTACACGCTAACTGAAAGGTTACGGTTCTCGCGGTAAGCAGTCGAACGCATTGGTATTCATGGTTATTAATAACTGTCGAAATCATTTTAGTTTGCACCGCAGGATATTTTTGTTGGATACTATTTGTTTTTTGTACCATGTACAGTACTCAGTTGTTTTTAAACACAATTTACCTTTAAATGATGTCAAAGAACACCATGTGTATACTTCAAAAGTTAGGTTATAGACTATAAATTACTAAAAAAACCGTGCTCTGAACACGGTTCCGGCGGTAATTAAAATTTACCACATATTTCAGTTACCGCGTTCGAAAATAGTGCCGGTACAGTCGTGGTTCAATTTCGGACATACTAATAATATGGTTTTAATCGCTTAGTATGTGGTAATTAAAAAGGACATAGTTTATACTGGTTTATTAATGTCTACACTTTATGGTAGAATGCATTTTGCTGGGTTCTGCTGGAGCAATTAATTTACAAAGCTCAATGTTAGAATGAAAGTACGGTATATTGATTCATTCTCATATAATATTATTTTAATCGGTTAGTATGTGGTATTTAAAATGGATATAATTTATACTGATTTCTTAATGTCTAAACTTTATGGTAGAATGCATTTTGTTAGGTTCTGCTAAAGCAATTAATTTACAAAGCTCAATGTTATAATGAAAGTACGGTATATTGATTCATTCTCATATAATATGGTTTTAATCGGGTAGTATGTGGTAATTAAAAGGGTTATAATATATACTGGTGTTTTAATGTCTGAACTTTATGGTAGAATGCATTTTGTTTGGGTTCTGCAAGAGCAATTAATTTACAAAGCTCAACGTTAGATGAGAAAAACGGTATATTGATTCATCCTCATATAATATTATTTTAATCGGTTAGTATAGTTGTAATTAAAAGGGATATAGTTTATACTGGTTTATTAACGTCTAAACTTTAAGGTAGAATGTATTTTATTGGGTTCTGCTAGAGCAATTAATTTACAAAGCTCAATATTAGATGAAAAGTACCGAATATTGATTCATTCTCACATAATATGGTTTTAATCGGTTAGTATGTGGTAATTAAAAGGGTTATAATATATACTGGTTTATTAATGTCTGAACTTTATGGTAGAATGCATTTTGTTGGGTTCTGCTATAGCAATTAATTTACAAAACTCAATGTTAGATGAAAAATACGGTATATTGATTCTTACTCATATAATATTATTTTAATCGGTTAGTTAGTTGTAGTTAAAAGGGATATAGTTTATACTGGTTTAATAACGTCTAAACTTTATGGTAAAATGCATTTTATTGGGTTCTGCTAGAGCAATTAATTTAAAAAGCTCAATGTTAGATGAAAAGTACGGTATATTGATTCATCCTCATATAATATTATTTTAATCGGTTAGTTAGTTGTAATTAAAAGGGATATAGTTTATACTGGTTTATTAACGTCTAAACTTTATGGTAGAATGTATTTTATTAGGTTCTGCTAGAGCAATTAATTTACAAAGCTCAATGTTAGATGGAAAGTACGGTATATTAATTCATCCTCATATAATATTATTTTAATCGGTTAGTTAGTGGTAATTAAAAGGGATATAGTTTATACTGGTTTATTAACGTCTAAACTTTATGGTACAATGCATTTTATTGGGTTCTGCTAGAGCAATTAATTTACAAAGCTCAATGTTAGATGAAAAGTACGGTATATTGATTCATCCTCATATAATATTATTTTAATCGGTAAGTTAGTGGTAATTAAAAGAGATATAATTTATACTGGTTTATTAAAGTCTATACTTTATGGTAGAATGCATTTTGTTGGGTTCTGCTAGAGCAATTAATTTACAGCGCTCAATGTTAGATGAAAAATACGGTATATTGATTCATCCTCATATAATATTATTTTAATCGGTTAGTTAGTGGTAATTAAAAGGGATATAGTTTATACTGGTTTATTAATGTATAAACTTTAAGGTAGAATGCATTTTGTTGGGTTCTGCTAGAGCAATTAATTTACAAAGCTCAATGTTAGATGAAAAATACGGTATATTGATTCATCCTCAAATAATATTATTTTAATCGGGTAGTTAGTTGTAATTAAAAGGGATATAGTTTATACTGGTTTATTAACGTCTAAGCTTTATGGTAGAATGCATTTTGTTGGGTTCTGCTAGAGCAATTAATTTACAAAGCTCAATATTAGATGAAAAGTACGCTATATTGATTCATCCTCATATATTATTATTTTAATCGGTTAGTTAGTTGTAATTCAAAGGGATATAGTTTATACTGATTTATTAACGTCTAAACTTTATTGTAGAATGTATTTTATTGGGTTCTGCTAGAGCAATTAATTTACAAAGCTCAATGTTAGATGAAAAGTACGGTATATTGATTCATTTTCATATAATATTATTTTAATCGGTTAATTAGTGGTAATTAAAAGGGATATAGTTTATACTGGTTTATTAACGTCTATACTTTATGGTAGAGTGCATTTTATTGGGTTCTGCTAGAGCAATTAATTTACAAAGCTCAATGTTAGATGAAAAGTACGGTATATTGATTCATCCTCATATAATATTATTTTAATCGATTGGTGGTAATTAAAAAGGATATAGTTATACTTATGGTAGAATGCATTTTGTTGGGTTCTGTTTTAGCAATTAATTTACAAAACTCAATATTAGTTGAAAAATACGGTATATTGATTCATCCTCATATAATATTATTTTAATCGGTTAGTTAGTTGTAATTAAAAGGGATATAGTTTATACTGGTTTATTAACGTGTAAACTTTATGATAGAATGCATTTTGTTGGGTTCTGCTAGAGCAATTAATTTACAAAGCTCAATTTTAGATGAAAAGTACGGTACATTGATTCATCCTCATATAATATTATTCTAATCGGTTAGTTAGTGGTAATTAAAAGGGATATAGTTTATTAGCGTCTAAACTTTATGGTAGAACATATTTTGTTGGGGTCTTCTATAATCAGTTGGATATAGAATATTATGTTAATCGTAGTAATTTTTTATTTTTTTTACTTGTTTGCCCGAATTTATTTAAATCTTCAATAAATAAGTGGCAATTAAATGGCAATTAATTCCTACACACTAATATTTTATAATGTAATGCATTACAGCCCAGGGGACTGCTAACTTGATTGTCAAGTATCTTTTTTAAAAAAGTGGCAATTAAATTGGCATTGTGGTAATTAATTGGCAAATAAATAGCAAAAAAGTATGCACTAATTTTCATTAGGTTCTGCTGATATGGGCGTGCTAGCTATACGCAGCCCAGCATACAACATCCTTTTCCTACACACCCAATAGACCAAGATATCCGACAACAACTACAAATTCTAACATCCCACAACAACTCTATCATGTTTATATGGACCCCTTCCCACGTCAACAATCGAGGAAATGAAAAAGCAGACACTGCTGCAAAAGAAGCCTTACAAACTGAGAACATCACCAACGCACCAATAACAAAAAACGAACTTAAGAACTACATTAAAACACAAACAGAATACCACTGGTTGAACAAATGGCAACAAACAACAAACAACAAACTAAGAATAATCAAAGAAGACACCAACCCATGAACAACACGTGGATCGAAAAAGGACAAAACAATTATAACAAGAATGCGCATAGGCCATACCAAACTTTCCACAGCCACCTACTTGCAAGAACAGCCCCCCAAACATGTGAACACTGCAACACCACACTGAACATCAAACACATAATAGAAGAATGCCCACAATACACGCAAAAAAGAAGACAATTTAACATCCCGACAGACTTGAAACAGGCACTATCCAACAATAAAGAACAGGAAGAAAACATTATATTATTTCTCAAAGACACAGAACTGTACAATAATATATAACATAAATATGTATACAATATACAACATAATGTAAAATACCATACCATATAATATGTCCACATTATAAATTAGAATGTACCAGGGTTCAAAGAACCATAGAAGTTGAAGAACCCTTAACTAATTAAATAAATAAAAATAAAAACACTAAGAATATTATTAAATGCTTAAACACTAATATTATTTATTTAACCAATATTTATATCACTACATTTATTCATATAACTACATTTATTTGTGTTAACAACTCGTAGACTACTTATTTATATCACCGACTTCATTACTCGTTGCTTCTATATCACAGACTATCCCTCCGCTGTCATTCAGACGGTATTTATACAGTCCATTATCCTTCTAGAATCTCCGGCGCCACAGCGATACCGAGTACAAAAGAATTAGGTCACCAAAGAATGTTTCAACGAGTACGCATGGGTTATTCCGTCGTCGGGGATTGCATCATCGCGCTGGTACATTCTTCAGTGGCGGCGCTCGTATACTCTTAACTCAGGGGCGCACGTCACACTGCCCCCTTCTTAAGACTGTTTCGTCCCGGAACAGTTCTTGATGACGAAATCTACATGTATTACCCTTGATACATTTTGAAGTCTTGAAGAAGTGACAGTCGATGGTCCGCTGGAGTTCTTCTTTCTGTCCGTTAGGGTTACAGCTGCAGACGAGAATTTCAATACCGGTATAGCGGAAGAGGATCTCTAACATGTTCTGAACAATCCTCCAATCCACAGCCTAACTTCGGTACTGCTAGCTTCAAAATGTCATTCTCTGGCAGATGATCCTTCAAGTCACACAGCGAGTTCCGTAGATTGCGATACGACGGCTTCTGGTACGAGCGTGATTTTGTGACCAGGTAGTAGATATACCGCTGATGTTCTATATTGTTATCCCTCAGTCGTAGCGTTTTCCGAACGGATGGACCTTGGTTGGCCAGTTATTGTAGTCCAAATTTTGTCTTAAAGACTGAAGCTATGCCGCGTGACATCTTTAAGTCTTCCGATACGCAGTGGCCGAGGGAATAATCTGAGGACATGGTGAATAGATCTCTATGTTCTTTTGTCGTCACGCCATACCGCGCCTTGTGACCGAAGGAATACTTTTCCATGAATTCTTCGAAAGTCGGTTCCTGAGCTATGATCCGACGACCCGTTGCTCCATGATGGTCTCCATTGTTGTCACCAGCGAAAGGGGCTAGCCGATTGAAGTGCACTACTCTCGGCTTCCCTGTTGGTGTTTTTCTAATCCTGTATATCACGTCGTTTATTCTCTTAACGATCTCATATGGACCTTTCCAGTTTCTTTGCAGCTTTGGTGATAAACCTCGACGCCTTTGTGGATTGTAAAGCCACACTAGACCCCTTGGTTGGTATCCACCTTTTTCTGCCTTCATGTCATACTGGTCCTTCATTCGGTTGCTGGCAGTTTGAATGTTTGCGCGGACTTGTTCATGAATGTCGTCCATTCTTCTCCGTAAGTCCGTTACGTAATCTTCCCCGGCCAGATCTTCCCCAGGTTTACTGCCGAACACCAAGTCACATGGCAGGCGCAACTCACGCCCAAATAAGATGTTCGCAGGGGTTTGTCCTGTGGTTTCATGCACGGATAAACGATAAACCATCAGGAACAGATGAAGATGTCGGTCCAAGTCTCTTTGGTGGTTAGAGACTACCTTCGACAAGTATCGGTTGATCGTTCTGTTCATTCGTTCAACCATGCCATCGGACTGCGGATGTAATGCAGTTGTCCTTGTTTTATTAATTCCTAACATCTTACAGATATTTTGGAAAACGGCAGACTCGAAATTTCTTCCCTGGTCGGAGTGAAGTTCACGTGGTACACCAAACCGACTATATATTCTTTGACCAAGGTTTCGGCGACCGTGGTGGCTTCCTGATTGGGTAATGGATAGGCTTCAACCCATTTGGTAAAGTAGTCCATGACAACCACGACGTATTTATTTCCGTCTTCGCTTTCTGGAAATGACCCGGCCACGTCAATCGCAATGCGCTCAAATGGACTGCCAACGTTGTATTGACGCATTGGAGCTTTTCGTCGTCTATGAGGACCGTTGCTTCCAGCGCAAACCACACATTTCTTGCACCAGTCTTTCACGTCTTCCTTGCAATTAACCCAGTAAAATCGCTGGCGCAATCTTTCTAATGTTTTGTTGACTCCAAAATGGCCACCTCCAGATCCGTCATGGATCTCTTTCAACTCGTCTGGTATTCTATTCTTAGAATAACCAACTGAGTTCTCTTGTCAGTTCCATCGGTATTTTCCACCAAACGCTTTAACAGGCCATTCTCAATCATCATTGAGTCCCATTGCGCGATACCGAGTACAAAAGAATTAGGTCACGGCGTAATTAACATGTTTCAACGTGCACGCATGGGTTATTCCGTCGTCGGGGATTGCATCATCGCTCTGGTACATTATATCAGTGGCGGCGCACGTATACTCTTAACTCAGGGGCGCACGTCATAATACATTTATATATAAATAAAATAAATGAATACATCATCATGGCATATTACCCATTGCTGGGTGTACCAAACTGTTTTGTACGCAGAATCGGTAATGATGAAATATTTGTACCGTGCGGGCGCTTACCACCTCACGGGAATTCAATGCTGGTATGGATAATACACCACAGGTGTCAATTTTGTGCTATTAAAATTCGAAGTACAATGGCGTCGATCGGGATGGAACCCGGGTCCCCAGATTCGCGACCAGACACTCAAGCACACGGCCACGACACCCCATTAATTTAACATGTTATAATACCGTGTATGTAAATGCAAGAGAAATATTATTTACTTGACCTAATTTGACTATAACATATAATTTTGTTCCATCTTTCTTAAAAAAAAAAAAATCGTACTACATCAATAGCAAACTTAATACTACTTATTACATCATGATACTAAATATAAAAAATTAACAATATGAAATCCTCGTATATCAAATTAATAAACACAATTTGATAAACAATATAACTATTTTTAACATTAATCCATTGTTTTTAAAATGACTACTATTTTCCCAACAGAATGCGTACTTTTCACATAAACTTGAAGTCATCTTGAAAAACTAAATTTTGTGGTTCATTTGTCGTACAAATTAAATTTAATGTACCATTTGTAAGATTCACTTTTTGGTGGCACGCCACTGGGTTAGAGGCGCAGGAATAAAAACTTGACATTCCTTAAAGGCAAGATACCCCCGAGCCTTGGATGGTTAGTTTGTTTGTGCTAACAGTGTCATGCGGATGTGTGTGATAGTGTTCATAAGAAAATACAAGCAGTTTGCTGTAATTAAAGGTGAGTGGTAAACCTCACAGTCGTTCTGATTATATTGTACAGGTATGGCGTTCAGGTATGAATCACCTGATGCTAAAAGCTTGATTGATATGTTGTACACTATTTGTGTATTTGATACGCATGGTATATGTGAGATATACAGTTGTATTATTTATTTGTGGCCGCAAACTAGTAGTTTCCTAATTATCCAAAGAGTTGTCTGGGACAACTCTGGGTCCATAGAACCATGTGCTCTGAAGGTGTGAGAAACACCAGGTGTGAGAAACACCAAATGAGAGGCTGAGATACACGGAAACGTCTGGGACGTAAAAGATAAACCTAGGGTTTATCATGATAGGTCTGGGACCTATGTGTGATCGTAAGCTAAGCTCTCATAATGGGTCTGGGACCCATGGACCTCTGGGAGCTCAACATGTCTGGGACATGACTGGTGGCTACGGTACCGCTAGTGGCTCCGAAGTGACTATTCACAAGAGCCGTATTCCGTAAAATCGTCCCTGCACTGGGTGCATACCTTTGCGGATAGGGGTACCGGAACCCACAAGGTGTTAGGCCGCATTTAATATTCGGGGTACCTGTCCAAGTCTGGGACTTGGGAATGACCTTATTCCTGCCCCTCTCCTGTCTATCTTATTAGATGATAATGCACGCCTGTGATAATTTTTGTGATTGGAATGACAATGTGTACTAAAGTACACTTAGGGGAACGCATCCTAAAGGGCCAGTCCGGCGCTGACGGGTCTGTATGTGTGTGAAAGATGGACGCCGATAACAGGTCAAAAGGAATGTGAAATGTAATATAAGATTAATGAATGTATTGCCGCCCAGATATATATTCTTGACAATAAATGGTTCTATAGTAATTAGCCCAACTTTACATGCAATAAACTAAGGTGACCATACGTCCCGGATTGGCCGGGACAGTCCCGGATTTCCACCTTGCGTCCCGGATTTTTCTAGAAGCAATATTTGTCCCGGATTCAGGTTTTTGTCCCGGATTGTCCTGAATTTTTGAAAAGGTTCTTATTTTCAATATTTATTTTAAATATATTTCAACCAGAATTATTTTTACAAAATTTGAACCGAAAAAATTGTGCATATCAAAATACGCGGCACGCTTTAAACCATTTGAAGCATACAGTGAACTCTCGAATCTGCGAATCCCGTCCACCTAACGCTCAGAGACACGATGTGTAGCGTAGGCGCTGGAAACGAAAATTAGCAGAGTTCTTTTTCTGCCTGCCTGGCACAAATGCTTCTACGGAAAGAATATATTCTTTAATGAATAGCTTTTGGACAAGTGACAAGACTCGACTTGAAATAGACACACTAAAAGCGATATTACTTACTGAAGTTAATTATGAAAAAAATTGTACAGAATTTTATACAATGCTTCAAAGCGAAAAAGACCTACTGAAAAAGATCCATAGAAAAATATAAAAAGTTTTGTACTCAGTAATTCTGATTAAAAAAAATTGATTCATTTAAAAAAAAACTGATTTTTATTATATCCTTAAAAAAATTATTTAAAAAATCATATTTAAGTTATTTAACTTAACTACCCCCCCCCCCCCCCCCGCTACAAGTTCCCGTACCGGATTTGAAATAAAAAAATATGGTCACCTTAAATAAACCTAATTAGTCCTGACTATAAAGGAAAGAGAAGATTGTAGTATATTACAGTATTTATATCAAATATCTATTCTATATTCAAGTTAAATAACAATTGAAAAAAATGAATTAATTAAGAAAACTTATAGCTTGTACATTTAAATAATATGAAACTTCAATTATTCAATCATTTTTACTGCTAAACTTCTATAGATAAACTAGTATCCTGGTGTAGTGAAAATAAATTACCTTTAAATATCAACAAATGCTTTATTGTTACATATACACGCAAAAATAATAATTTTTCTCATAATTATGCAATAAATGATACCATTCTTACACGCAGAGGTTCTATTAAAGATTTAGGTGTTACATTCACTTCTAATCTCAACTTCAATGAGCATATTGTTAATATATGTTCATCTGCCAGTAAAACCTTAGGCTTCATTATTCGTATATGCAGAATATTCCATGATATAACCACCTTAAAATCTTTATATTTTGCGTTTGTTGTAAGTAAATTAGAGTACGCCAGCCTTATCTGGTATTCTTCTTATGGAAGTCAAAATACGCAATTAGATCGTATTCATAGAAGATTCCTGAAATATGTTTCATTTAAAATAGACAATATTTATCCAGACAGATGTTAATTTAAATTCACTGCTAGAGCGTCATTCGCTACCCTCTTTAGTTTCCAGACGAGAAGCCTCTAGTTCCAGATTCCTTTGGATGCTTCTCCACAACTATATAGATGCACCATACCTGCTGTCATGTGTGCCATTCCATGTCCCAAGGTTAGCTTCAAGACAAGGAGGATTGTTTCGCTTACCCGTAGCACGTACAGTTATCTTGCAACGCTCACCTGTTCACTTAATGTGCCTCAATGCTGACAAATTGTATGAAGATATATTCATGTAATTATATACTCAAATATGTAAACTTATCTTAATTTTGTTTTGTTTATTGTAAATTTTTCTATTATTTTTTGTATTAATTTTACCCTGTAATTGGCCTGCTGTTGGGTAAATAAATATTATTATTATTATTATTATTATTTATTTATTTATTTCACATTTGTTGGTACATTAATAATATATACGGCCTATACGGCAAGTATATACAATATGTCACTATTGCTAGGTAAATATGTACATTTCATATTTTATTTACAATACATTTTATCTCATTTCGGAGGGGGGGGGGAGAGGCTGTTGTGGGCTGTTTGGGTTCATCTGGTCCCTCTCTGTCTTCGGGTTGATCTGTATCCCTATCTTTCCCAGGTGGAAGTCATCTGGGTTGCTGGGCAAGCCTCCTTTTCACCCTTGGCGGTTCTTAGAGATATGGTCGTTTCAGGTTGGTAGGTATTACTCTGGTTCCGTTATTTGGTCATTCTGTATATTAAGGACCTTTCGAACTATGTTGCAGGTGGATAGTACTGTAGCTTTTTGGAGTTCTAGGTAAGTATTTTTAGGTAGGTTTAATTTCTTAATACTTTCGTGTAGTGTATGGGGTATTTCACCCATGGCGCCAACTATAATTGGTACTATAATTATTTTATTTTGGTTCCAGAGTTGGTGAATTTCCGTAGCAAGTTGAAGATATTTTTGAATTTTTTCACCATGTCTCGCATTATTATTATTATTATTATTATTATTATTATTATTATTATTATTATTATTATTATTATTATTATTATTATTATTATTATTATTATTATTATTATTATTATTATTATTATTATTATTATTATTATTATTATTATTATTATTATTATTATTATTATTATTATTATTATTATTATTATTATTATTATTATTATTATTATTATTATTATTATTATTATTATTATTATTATTATTATTATTATTATTATTATTATTATTATTATTATTATTATTATTATTATTATTATTATTATTATTATTATTATTATTATTATTATTATTATTATTATTATTATTATTATTATTATTATTATTATTATTATTATTATTATTATTATTATTATTATTATTATTATTATTATTATTATTATTATTATTATTATTATTATTATTATTATTATTATTATTATTATTATTATTATTATTATTATTATTATTATTATTATTATTATTATTATTATTATTATTATTATTATTATTATTATTATTATTATTATTATTATTATTATTATTATTATTATTATTATTATTATTATTATTATTATTATTATTATTATTATTATTATTATTATTATTATTATTATTATTATTATTATTATTATTATTATTATTATTATTATTATTATTATTATTATTATTATTATTATTATTATTATTATTATTATTATTATTATTATTATTATTATTATTATTATTATTATTATTATTATTATTATTATTATTATTATTATTATTATTATTATTATTATTATTATTATTATTATTATTATTATTATTATTATTATTATTATTATTATTATTATTATTATTATTATTATTATTATTATTATTATTATTATTATTATTATTATTATTATTATTATTATTATTATTATTATTATTATTATTATTATTATTATTATTATTATTATTATTATTATTATTATTATTATTATTATTATTATTATTATTATTATTATTATTATTATTATTATTATTATTATTATTATTATTATTATTATTATTATTATTATTATTATTATTATTATTATTATTATTATTATTATTATTATTATTATTATTATTATTATTATTATTATTATTATTATTATTATTATTATTATTATTATTATTATTATTATTATTATTATTATTATTATTATTATTATTATTATTATTATTATTATTATTATTATTATTATTATTATTATTATTATTATTATTATTATTATTATTATTATTATTATTATTATTATTATTATTATTATTATTATTATTATTATTATTATTATTATTATTATTATTATTATTATTATTATTATTATTATTATTATTATTATTATTATTATTATTATTATTATTATTATTATTATTATTATTATTATTATTATTATTATTATTATTATTATTATTATTATTATTATTATTATTATTATTATTATTATTATTATTATTATTATTATTATTATTATTATTATTATTATTATTATTATTATTATTATTATTATTATTATTATTATTATTATTATTATTATTATTATTATTATTATTATTATTATTATTATTATTATTATTATTATTATTATTATTATTATTATTATTATTATTATTATTATTATTATTATTATTATTATTATTATTATTATTATTATTATTATTATTATTATTATTATTATTATTATTATTATTATTATTATTATTATTATTATTATTATTATTATTATTATTATTATTATTATTATTATTATTATTATTATTATTATTATTATTATTATTATTATTATTATTATTATTATTATTATTATTATTATTATTATTATTATTATTATTATTATTATTATTATTATTATTATTATTATTATTATTATTATTATTATTATTATTATTATTATTATTATTATTATTATTATTATTATTATTATTATTATTATTATTATTATTATTATTATTATTATTATTATTATTATTATTATTATTATTATTATTATTATTATTATTATTATTATTATTATTATTATTATTATTATTATTATTATTATTATTATTATTATTATTATTATTATTATTATTATTATTATTATTATTATTATTATTATTATTATTATTATTATTATTATTATTATTATTATTATTATTATTATTATTATTATTATTATTATTATTATTATTATTATTATTATTATTATTATTATTATTATTATTATTATTATTATTATTATTATTATTATTATTATTATTATTATTATTATTATTATTATTATTATTATTATTATTATTATTATTATTATTATTATTATTATTATTATTATTATTATTATTATTATTATTATTATTATTATTATTATTATTATTATTATTATTATTATTATTATTATTATTATTATTATTATTATTATTATTATTATTATTATTATTATTATTATTATTATTATTATTATTATTATTATTATTATTATTATTATTATTATTATTATTATTATTATTATTATTATTATTATTATTATTATTATTATTATTATTATTATTATTATTATTATTATTATTATTATTATTATTATTATTATTATTATTATTATTATTATTATTATTATTATTATTATTATTATTATTATTATTATTATTATTATTATTATTATTATTATTATTATTATTATTATTATTATTATTATTATTATTATTATTATTATTATTATTATTATTATTATTATTATTATTATTATTATTATTATTATTATTATTATTATTATTATTATTATTATTATTATTATTATTATTATTATTATTATTATTATTATTATTATTATTATTATTATTATTATTATTATTATTATTATTATTATTATTATTATTATTATTATTATTATTATTATTATTATTATTATTATTATTATTATTATTATTATTATTCCCCCCCCGCGGGCCCACCTTGTCGTGGTGGGGGGGCTCAGTAGCCTTTGTTGCCAGCAAAGGTGAAACTAACGGGTCATGACCTATGTGTCCTCCATTCATCTAACCGGACGATTAGTAGGTGATCGTCCGTACACAGTTTTCTTCATGCCTACCTGCATGTTGACCGTGTGCGGTGACCCGTGTCGGTGGAGGAGGGGATCCTGGTAGTTGAGGAAGCCCCAACACACTACTTTGGCCCTGAATTCACTCAAACGGGAGGTTGCAGACTAACCCACCTGTGACCAATCGGTTCCCATCCCATTGCGAGGCTGGGGGGTGAGTCGTCTTGGGGACGTAGCGAGATCACCAGGAAGCGGGCGTGCACGAGGACTTAGCGGCCCCATCGTGATCTCTCCGGTGGACTGGCCTTGCTACCCTCCGGGATTGCTATAGTCTTTGGGAAGCCCTGGCACTATACCGGTTTGCGGTATTAGTGTCCCGTTTGAGACTCCAAGGAGGGTGGGGATACCAAAGACCGAAGGATCATTTTTCATGAAAATGAAACAACCAAAGCCGCTCTCTGGTTCACCGACCACCAAAACCGGTGCGCTTGGAGCCGTGTTAAAAGCTCCCGGGGAGAAAGCCTCGTCAAAAAACACATCTTGTGCGGGTATGTCCAATAACCCCACTTCTGAGATGAACCAAGAAAAGGTGGTAGTACCCCGGTTCTTGGTCATTCAAAGGCTTGGTGATAATTTTGAAAAAGTTAGTCCCTTTATTATACAAAAATTACTTTTCGGATTAATCGGCGATTTAAAAACTATAAAGAAAATTAGAGATGGTCTACTTGTGGAGACAGTTTCGGCTTCGCAAGCAAAAAAAATATTAAAAATGACCAAAATGGGAAATATGGACATAGAAGTGGTCCCACATAGGACACTTAATATATGCAAGGGTGTCATTTATTGTAAAGACCTCTTAAATTGTACAGTGGAGGAAATATGCAACGAGTTACGGGAGCAGGGTGTTATTGAAGTGCGACGCATTAAGACAAGATTCAATGGTCAATATAAAGACACACCAAATCATGTCTTGACCTTCAATACCCCGAAACTTCCACTTAAGTTGAAAGTAGCATATATGTCCCTCCCTGTACGCATGTATGTGCCTGCACCAATGCGCTGTTTCCATTGTCAAAAGTTCGGACACACAGCTGCACGATGCAAAAGTCCACAGATTTGCATATGTGGAAAGGCCTTACATGAAGGAACCCCTTGCATAGAACCCATTACCTGTATTAACTGCGCGGGAGACCACTTGCCTCTTTCCAAAAATTGCCCTATTTATAAGCAAGAGGTTGCCATACAAGAGATGAAAATAAAGGAGAATATTACATATCTTGAGGCAAGGAAGAAGGTCATTATTTCTACACCGGCCGGTATCTCTTATGCCAATAAAGCATTAGCCTCAGCAAAACCGGATACTACTTCCTTTGCCAAAGAAATAATTCCCCACATAGTTCAGGCATTGAAAAGTATCTTTGTTACGAAAGAAACTTTTAATGCCGAACAAAGTGCGCCTCTTGTCACCAGTAATCCTTTCCCGACACCATCAAAAATTCCTACACAAAAGAAGAAAACATTAAACAGTATTTCTTCTTCTATTGTGTCTATTGCTCCTGGCCCTTCTCCTTCTTTTATTCCTACTAAGGAAAAGATAAGGGCAAATACTTCTTGTATTGTTTCTTCTTCTGACGAAGATCTTTCTCTTTGCTCTGCATCTTCGCAGCAGCAAAAGAAAAAGAAGGGTTGGCCTCTAGGCAAACCAAGAAAACCAGTATTTTAAGTCATGAACAATATTATTCAGTGGAATATTAGGGGATGCGTCTTTCATTATTGTGACTTGAAGATGCTACTATCGGAATTTAATCCGATATGTACGTGTCTTCAAGAAACACACTTTACACCAGGCCAGGTTTACTCATTGAAGAATTATAGTATAGTTAGGTTCGATTCTGCACCCCATATCCGGGTCAATGGAGGTGTGGCGATCATCGTAAGACAAGATGCGAGTTTCAAGCAGGTTAATTTCAACACTAATATTCAAGCGATTGCTATACGAATGTCAGCCCCATTTAACGTTACTATCTGTAACATATATTTACCTGACGCCAACTGGGATTTGACTGACATTCAAGGTATTATTCGGCAACTTCCCACTCCCTTTATTCTTCTGGGAGATTTCAATGCCCACCATTTCATATGGGGATCTGGGCATATTGATCCAAGGGGTAGAATTGTTGAGAACCTGCTTGATGATCCAAATCTTGTTCTAGTAAATGATGGTTCGCCCACATACTTTAATGCCCGTTCAGGGACCTTTTCTTGTATCGACCTAACTATACTCTCATCAACATTATCAACTCGTTACTCTTGGCGGGCACTTGATGATCTACATGGGAGTGATCACTTTCCTATAGTGATCACTACAGACACTCCCATGTGTGAACAAGTGTTTGCGCCGAGTTGGTTAATGAGTAAAGCCGATTGGTCATGTTTCAAGGCATCCCTTAAAATTCCACCCATGACTGATAACATCAATGTAAATGTAGAAGAACTAACAGAAAATATTTTCTTAGCAGCAGAAACTGCAATCCCTCAGAGCAAGTCCAAAGCTCAAAGAAGGTCGGTTCCCTGGTGGAACCGCGAAATTCAAGAGTTGGTCCGGGATAAAAAAATGGCTTTCAACCGCTTCAAACGGATTCCCACGCAGGAGAACCTTATTCTTTTTAAAAAAGCCAGAGCGCTAGCACGACGTTGTATATTGGAAAGCAAGCGAAAATCTTGGGACGAATATGTTTCTGGTATTTCGTCCAATACCACAACACAAGAATGTTGGTCAAGGGTTAAACGTATCGCTGGGCATGGTAATTCTACAGGCATAACCTGCCTGAAACTGGATGATGGAACTTATACGGATGATCCATCCACTATCGCGGAAATAATGGCCGACCAGTTCCAAAGTACTAGCAGCTCTTCTAATTACGTACCTGAGTTTCAAAACTCAAAAGCCGACAGGGAAGTACCGCTAGATTTCAGCACTACTGAAATTCTTCATTATAATGCTGCATTCGTACTTATGGAACTGGAATATGCTCTCAGCCAATCGAAGTCGTCATCTCCAGGCTTAGATAGAATTACCAACGATATGCTCAAAAATTTAACCCTTGATTTTAAACTGCACTTGCTTTCCGTATACAATATGCTCTGGCAAGAAGGTTCATATCCTGAGAAGTGGAAGGAAGCCATTGTCATCCCTATCCCTAAGGTCGGAAAAGACCTATCGATACCGTCAAATCATAGGCCGATCAGTTTAACGTCTTGCATCGGAAAGATATTCGAAAGAATGATCAACAACCGTCTTATGTGGATTCTGGAAACCAATCATTTTCTGTCAGATCACCAGGCCGGGTTTCGCAAATTCAGATCCACTGTTGATCATCTCGTATATCTGGAAGATGCAATTCTCACTGCTTTCAATAATAAAGAACACTTGGTTGCAGTGTTCTTTGATCTAGAGAAGGCCTATGATATGACGTGGCGGTATCACATTCTTAAGAAGCTACATGGCTGGGGTTTCCGTGGTAATTTGCCGCAACTTATTTCTTCTTTTCTGGCAGAACGCAAATTTAGAGTTCGGGTCGGTACCTCTCTATCATCCTCAAGAATATTAGAGAATGGAGTACCCCAAGGCTCTGTTTTGAGCGTCACACTTTTTGCCATTGCGGTAAATGAGCTTGTGTCCTTTGTCAGCTCTGTAGGTATGTGTCTGTATGTTGATGATCTCACCATTTTCTGTTCTGGTAAGAAGATGGGAGACATCAACAGAACTTTGCAATCTGCAATTAACAGCATTGCCCGGAGGGCTGACAAAATTGGATTCAGGTTCTCTCGCGAAAAAACCCAGTGCATGCACTTCTGTCGCCTAAACCGACCACACTATGGACCACTCCTTTTTATGAGGGATAATATTATTAAAATCGTCAATAGCGTCAGATTCCTGGGACTCTATTTCGATCCAAGGCTAACTTGGAAATTACATGTTGAAGAGCTAAGGACTGTTTGTCTTAAATCTCTAAACATTATAAAAATGTTGGCGGGTACTAAATGGGGAGCAGAGCCCAAAACTCTTATACGAGTGTACCAATCTCTGGTTTTATCAAAGATTGATTACGGGTGTGTCGTCTATGCCTCGGCAAAACGTACAACCCTCAATAGATTAGACTCAATCCACAACCAGGCTCTACGGTACGCTCTTGGTGCGTTTCCCAGTACCCCTACATTAAATTTGTATTCAGAGTCAGGACTGACGCCACTTGATGTAAGACGTAAAAAGTTTCTGCTGCTTTATGTTTCTAAAATCAAGTCCTTACCGCAACACAAGAACTTCAATACTTTCTTTCGGAGTGATAATTGGTGCAATCCACGACAAATTCAAACCAGACCCGCTGGTATCCGCGCGAAAGAGCTTCTAGACCAAATAAACTTTGACATACCATTATCGATTCCTGTAGGGGAATCTGAAGTACCGCCGTGGTTGGTTCCATTAGCTAGGACTAACTACATACTAACTATGTACGACAAGTCCAACAGTCCCCCGATAATGATACAGTCAAGGTTTCTTGAGGTTCTGCACGGATACAAAAACATGATGGTAATTTATACGGATGGTTCTAAAACCCACCATGGTACTGGTTGCGCAATTGCTGTCGATAACATACAGCACTCATGGTCGATGCCTCTTCTAACTTCTATCTACACAGCAGAGTCCTATGCTATCTGGCAAGCTCTACGCTACTGCGAGTTCGTCAGAACTTCTAGGAAGTTCCTCGTAGTAAGCGATTCTTTGAGCGTCCTACAAGCCATTTCAAACCCTTTTACTGTTGACCCAATTATTCAGCATATCTTGTCCCTCATGAAACATCTTCATGAGACAGGGAGAGATATTTATTTTCTTTGGGTGCCAAGTCACGTCGGCATTAGGGGTAACGAATTGGCTGATGAGGCAGCACGTTTTGCCGCTGATAGTAACTCTGTTGATGTCGTAATGTATAAATCTTCAGATATAAGTCTTCATCTGAAGAAAGAGGTATTGGCTTTGTGGCAGCGCACATGGGATGGGGTTCAGAACCATCTGAAAACCATTAAGCCGTTGGTTGCGCCAGTTTTATTGCCGAATGATCTTACCAGAAGGGATCAAGTCAAGATCCATCGTCTGAGAATGGGTCATACAAGTCTGACACATGGGTACCGTTTAAATCGGGATAATGCCCCTATGTGCACCAGATGTGATACTGCTCTGACAGTTGAACACATTCTTGTTGCATGTCCACAGTATGATCTACTCAGGCGACTATATCATTTAGATCAAGACCTTTCCTTTATTCTAACAGACTCTGATAAGATCCGTAATGTTCTGAAGTTTTTGCGTGCGGTAAATATATATGAAAAGTTATAGACTTGTCTATTTTTTCATCTCATTAAAATTTTCTTTATGTAATTCTTGTATTCTTTTCTATTTTTCTCATTATACGTATACATAAGTATGCGTAAATACTTATATTTATATATTGTATTTTATGCATGTGGGTTTTGTTGATCTCGTATACATATGTATATTTATTTTATATATTTATTTACATGTTACTTTTTTTTTCAAAATTATTATTATACATCTATTTGTAATACTTATATAGTAGTATATGTCCCGTATATTTATTTATATTATACTTTTTGATTAGTATATGGGCTAATAACCCCAGCAGTTGATGCCCTCTTCTAGTTAAAAAAAAAAAAATTATTATTATTATTATTATTATTATTATTATTATTATTATTATTATTATTATTATTATTATTATTATTATTATTATTATTATTATTATTATTATTATTATTATTATTATTATTATTATTATTATTATTATTATTATTATTATTATTATTATTATTATTATTATTATTATTATTATTATTATTATTATTATTATTATTATTATTATTATTATTATTATTATTATTATTATTATTATTATTATTATTATTATTATTATTATTATTATTATTATTATTATTATTATTATTATTATTATTATTATTATTATTATTATTATTATTATTATTATTATTATTATTATTATTATTATTATTATTATTATTATTATTATTATTATTATTATTATTATTATTATTATTATTATTATTATTATTATTATTATTATTATTATTATTATTATTATTATTATTATTATTATTATTATTATTATTATTATTATTATTATTATTATTATTATTATTATTATTATTATTATTATTATTATTATTATTATTATTATTATTATTATTATTATTATTATTATTATTATTATTATTATTATTATTATTATTATTATTATTATTATTATTATTATTATTATTATTATTATTATTATTATTATTATTATTATTATTATTATTATTATTATTATTATTATTATTATTATTATTATTATTATTATTATTATTATTATTATTATTATTATTATTATTCCCCCCCCGCGGGCCCACCTTGTCGTGGTGGGGGGGCTCAGTAGCCTTTGTTGCCAGCAAAGGTGAAACTAACGGGTCATGACCTATGTGTCCTCCATTCATCTAACCGGACGATTAGTAGGTGATCGTCCGTACACAGTTTTCTTCATGCCTACCTGCATGTTGACCGTGTGCGGTGACCCGTGTCGGTGGAGGAGGGGATCCTGGTAGTTGAGGAAGCCCCAACACACTACTTTGGCCCTGAATTCACTCAAACGGGAGGTTGCAGACTAACCCACCTGTGACCAATCGGTTCCCATCCCATTGCGAGGCTGGGGGGTGAGTCGTCTTGGGGACGTAGCGAGATCACCAGGAAGCGGGCGTGCACGAGGACTTAGCGGCCCCATCGTGATCTCTCCGGTGGACTGGCCTTGCTACCCTCCGGGATTGCTATAGTCTTTGGGAAGCCCTGGCACTATACCGGTTTGCGGTATTAGTGTCCCGTTTGAGACTCCAAGGAGGGTGGGGATACCAAAGACCGAAGGATCATTTTTCATGAAAATGAAACAACCAAAGCCGCTCTCTGGTTCACCGACCACCAAAACCGGTGCGCTTGGAGCCGTGTTAAAAGCTCCCGGGGAGAAAGCCTCGTCAAAAAACACATCTTGTGCGGGTATGTCCAATAACCCCACTTCTGAGATGAACCAAGAAAAGGTGGTAGTACCCCGGTTCTTGGTCATTCAAAGGCTTGGTGATAATTTTGAAAAAGTTAGTCCCTTTATTATACAAAAATTACTTTTCGGATTAATCGGCGATTTAAAAACTATAAAGAAAATTAGAGATGGTCTACTTGTGGAGACAGTTTCGGCTTCGCAAGCAAAAAAAATATTAAAAATGACCAAAATGGGAAATATGGACATAGAAGTGGTCCCACATAGGACACTTAATATATGCAAGGGTGTCATTTATTGTAAAGACCTCTTAAATTGTACAGTGGAGGAAATATGCAACGAGTTACGGGAGCAGGGTGTTATTGAAGTGCGACGCATTAAGACAAGATTCAATGGTCAATATAAAGACACACCAAACTTGACCTTCAATACCCCGAAACTTCCACTTAAGTTGAAAGTAGCATATATGTCCCTCCCTGTACGCATGTATGTGCCTGCACCAATGCGCTGTTTCCATTGTCAAAAGTTCGGACACACAGCTGCACGATGCAAAAGTCCACAGATTTGCATATGTGGAAAGGCCTTACATGAAGGAACCCCTTGCATAGAACCCATTACCTGTATTAACTGCGCGGGAGACCACTTGCCTCTTTCCAAAAATTGCCCTATTTATAAGCAAGAGGTTGCCATACAAGAGATGAAAATAAAGGAGAATATTACATATCTTGAGGCAAGGAAGAAGGTCATTATTTCTACACCGGCCGGTATCTCTTATGCCAATAAAGCATTAGCCTCAGCAAAACCGGATACTACTTCCTTTGCCAAAGAAATAATTCCCCACATAGTTCAGGCATAAAGTATCTTTGTTACGAAAGAAACTTTTAATGCCGAACAAAGTGCGCCTCTTGTCACCAGTAATCCTTTCCCGACACCATCAAAAATTCCTACACAAAAGAAGAAAACATTAAACAGTATTTCTTCTTCTATTGTGTCTATTGCTCCTGGCCCTTCTCCTTCTTTTATTCCTACTAAGGAAAAGATAAGGGCAAATACTTCTTGTATTGTTTCTTCTTCTGACGAAGATCTTTCTCTTTGCTCTGCATCTTCGCAGCAGCAAAAGAAAAAGAAGGGTTGGCCTCTAGGCAAACCAAGAAAACCAGTTTAGTTCTTCTACATTATATTTTAAGTCATGAACAATATTATTCAGTGGAATATTAGGGGATGCGTCTTTCATTATTGTGACTTGAAGATGCTACTATCGGAATTTAATCCGATATGTACGTGTCTTCAAGAAACACACTTTACACCAGGCCAGGTTTACTCATTGAAGAATTATAGTATAGTTAGGTTCGATTCTGCACCCCATATCCGGGTCAATGGAGGTGTGGCGATCATCGTAAGACAAGATGCGAGTTTCAAGCAGGTTAATTTCAACACTAATATTCAAGCGATTGCTATACGAATGTCAGCCCCATTTAACGTTACTATCTGTAACATATATTTACCTGACGCCAACTGGGATTTGACTGACATTCAAGGTATTATTCGGCAACTTCCCACTCCCTTTATTCTTCTGGGAGATTTCAATGCCCACCATTTCATATGGGGATCTGGGCATATTGATCCAAGGGGTAGAATTGTTGAGAACCTGCTTGATGATCCAAATCTTGTTCTAGTAAATGATGGTTCGCCCACATACTTTAATGCCCGTTCAGGGACCTTTTCTTGTATCGACCTAACTATACTCTCATCAACATTATCAACTCGTTACTCTTGGCGGGCACTTGATGATCTACATGGGAGTGATCACTTTCCTATAGTGATCACTACAGACACTCCCATGTGTGAACAAGTGTTTGCGCCGAGTTGGTTAATGAGTAAAGCCGATTGGTCATGTTTCAAGGCATCCCTTAAAATTCCACCCATGACTGATAACATCAATGTAAATGTAGAAGAACTAACAGAAAATATTTTCTTAGCAGCAGAAACTGCAATCCCTCAGAGCAAGTCCAAAGCTCAAAGAAGGTCGGTTCCCTGGTGGAACCGCGAAATTCAAGAGTTGGTCCGGGATAAAAAAATGGCTTTCAACCGCTTCAAACGGATTCCCACGCAGGAGAACCTTATTCTTTTTAAAAAAGCCAGAGCGCTAGCACGACGTTGTATATTGGAAAGCAAGCGAAAATCTTGGGACGAATATGTTTCTGGTATTTCGTCCAATACCACAACACAAGAATGTTGGTCAAGGGTTAAACGTATCGCTGGGCATGGTAATTCTACAGGCATAACCTGCCTGAAACTGGATGATGGAACTTATACGGATGATCCATCCACTATCGCGGAAATAATGGCCGACCAGTTCCAAAGTACTAGCAGCTCTTCTAATTACGTACCTGAGTTTCAAAACTCAAAAGCCGACAGGGAAGTACCGCTAGATTTCAGCACTACTGAAATTCTTCATTATAATGCTGCATTCGTACTTATGGAACTGGAATATGCTCTCAGCCAATCGAAGTCGTCATCTCCAGGCTTAGATAGAATTACCAACGATATGCTCAAAAATTTAACCCTTGATTTTAAACTGCACTTGCTTTCCGTATACAATATGCTCTGGCAAGAAGGTTCATATCCTGAGAAGTGGAAGGAAGCCATTGTCATCCCTATCCCTAAGGTCGGAAAAGACCTATCGATACCGTCAAATCATAGGCCGATCAGTTTAACGTCTTGCATCGGAAAGATATTCGAAAGAATGATCAACAACCGTCTTATGTGGATTCTGGAAACCAATCATTTTCTGTCAGATCACCAGGCCGGGTTTCGCAAATTCAGATCCACTGTTGATCATCTCGTATATCTGGAAGATGCAATTCTCACTGCTTTCAATAATAAAGAACACTTGGTTGCAGTGTTCTTTGATCTAGAGAAGGCCTATGATATGACGTGGCGGTATCACATTCTTAAGAAGCTACATGGCTGGGGTTTCCGTGGTAATTTGCCGCAACTTATTTCTTCTTTTCTGGCAGAACGCAAATTTAGAGTTCGGGTCGGTACCTCTCTATCATCCTCAAGAATATTAGAGAATGGAGTACCCCAAGGCTCTGTTTTGAGCGTCACACTTTTTGCCATTGCGGTAAATGAGCTTGTGTCCTTTGTCAGCTCTGTAGGTATGTGTCTGTATGTTGATGATCTCACCATTTTCTGTTCTGGTAAGAAGATGGGAGACATCAACAGAACTTTGCAATCTGCAATTAACAGCATTGCCCGGAGGGCTGACAAAATTGGATTCAGGTTCTCTCGCGAAAAAACCCAGTGCATGCACTTCTGTCGCCTAAACCGACCACACTATGGACCACTCCTTTTTATGAGGGATAATATTATTAAAATCGTCAATAGCGTCAGATTCCTGGGACTCTATTTCGATCCAAGGCTAACTTGGAAATTACATGTTGAAGAGCTAAGGACTGTTTGTCTTAAAGCTCTAAACATTATAAAAATGTTGGCGGGTACTAAATGGGGAGCAGAGCCCAAAACTCTTATACGAGTGTACCAATCTCTGGTTTTATCAAAGATTGATTACGGGTGTGTCGTCTATGCCTCGGCAAAACGTACAACCCTCAATAGATTAGACTCAATCCACAACCAGGCTCTACGGTACGCTCTTGGTGCGTTTCCCAGTACCCCTACATTAAATTTGTATTCAGAGTCAGGACTGACGCCACTTGATGTAAGACGTAAAAAGTTTCTGCTGCTTTATGTTTCTAAAATCAAGTCCTTACCGCAACACAAGAACTTCAATACTTTCTTTCGGAGTGATAATTGGTGCAATCCACGACAAATTCAAACCAGACCCGCTGGTATCCGCGCGAAAGAGCTTCTAGACCAAATAAACTTTGACATACCATTATCGATTCCTGTAGGGGAATCTGAAGTACCGCCGTGGTTGGTTCCATTAGCTAGGACTAACTACATACTAACTATGTACGACAAGTCCAACAGTCCCCCGATAATGATACAGTCAAGGTTTCTTGAGGTTCTGCACGGATACAAAAACATGATGGTAATTTATACGGATGGTTCTAAAACCCACCATGGTACTGGTTGCGCAATTGCTGTCGATAACATACAGCACTCATGGTCGATGCCTCTTCTAACTTCTATCTACACAGCAGAGTCCTATGCTATCTGGCAAGCTCTACGCTACTGCGAGTTCGTCAGAACTTCTAGGAAGTTCCTCGTAGTAAGCGATTCTTTGAGCGTCCTACAAGCCATTTCAAACCCTTTTACTGTTGACCCAATTATTCAGCATATCTTGTCCCTCATGAAACATCTTCATGAGACAGGGAGAGATATTTATTTTCTTTGGGTGCCAAGTCACGTCGGCATTAGGGGTAACGAATTGGCTGATGAGGCAGCACGTTTTGCCGCTGATAGTAACTCTGTTGATGTCGTAATGTATAAATCTTCAGATATAAGTCTTCATCTGAAGAAAGAGGTATTGGCTTTGTGGCAGCGCACATGGGATGGGGTTCAGAACCATCTGAAAACCATTAAGCCGTTGGTTGCGCCAGTTTTATTGCCGAATGATCTTACCAGAAGGGATCAAGTCAAGATCCATCGTCTGAGAATGGGTCATACAAGTCTGACACATGGGTACCGTTTAAATCGGGATAATGCCCCTATGTGCACCAGATGTGATACTGCTCTGACAGTTGAACACATTCTTGTTGCATGTCCACAGTATGATCTACTCAGGCGACTATATCATTTAGATCAAGACCTTTCCTTTATTCTAACAGACTCTGATAAGATCCGTAATGTTCTGAAGTTTTTGCGTGCGGTAAATATATATGAAAAGTTATAGACTTGTCTATTTTTTCATCTCATTAAAATTTTCTTTATGTAATTCTTGTATTCTTTTCTATTTTTCTCATTATACGTATACATAAGTATGCGTAAATACTTATATTTATATATTGTATTTTATGCATGTGGGTTTTGTTGATCTCGTATACATATGTATATTTATTTTATATATTTATTTACATGTTACTTTTTTTTTCAAAATTATTATTATACATCTATTTGTAATACTTATATAGTAGTATATGTCCCGTATATTTATTTATATTATACTTTTTGATTAGTATATGGGCTAATAACCCCAGCAGTTGATGCCCTCTTCTAGTTAAAAAAAAAAAAATTATTATTATTATTATTATTATTATTATTATTATTATTATTATTATTATTATTATTATTATTATTATTATTATTATTATTATTATTATTATTATTATTATTATTATTATTATTATTATTATTATTATTATTATTATTATTATTATTATTATTATTATTATTATTATTATTATTATTATTATTATTATTATTATTATTATTATTATTATTATTATTATTATTATTATTATTATTATTATTATTATTATTATTATTATTATTATTATTATTATTATTATTATTATTATTATTATTATTATTATTATTATTATTATTATTATTATTATTATTATTATTATTATTATTATTATTATTATTATTATTATTATTATTATTATTATTATTATTATTATTATTATTATTATTATTATTATTATTATTATGTTGCCTTTTTCAAAATTATTATGATACTTCTATTTGTAATACTTACATAGTAGTATATGTCCCGTGTATTTATTTATATTGTACTTTTTGATTAGTTATGGGCTAATAACCTCAGCAGTTGATGCCCTCTTCTAGTTAAAAAAATTATTATTATTATTATTATTATTATTATTATTATTATTATTATTATTATTATTATTATTATTATTATTATTATTATTATTATTATTATTATTATTATTATTATTATTATTATTATTATTATTATTATTATTATTATTATTATTATTATTATTATTATTATTATTATTATTATTATTATTATTATTATTATTATTATTATTATTATTATTATTATTATTATTATTATTATTATTATTATTATTATTATTATTATTATTATTATTATTATTATTATTATTATTATTATTATTATTATTATTATTATTATTATTATTATTATTATTATTATTATTATTATTATTATTATTATTATTATTATTTATTATTTATTATTTATTATTTATTATTATTATTATTATTATTATTATTATTATTATTATTATTATTATTTATTATTTATTATTTATTATTATTATTATTATTATTATTATTATTATTATTATTATTATTATTATTATTATTATTATTATTATTATTATTATTATTATTATTATTATTATTATTATTATTATTATTATTATTATTATTATTATTATTATTATTATTATTATTATTATTATTATTATTATTATTATTATTATTATTATTATTATTATTATTATTATTATTATTATTATTATTATTATTATTATTATTATTATTATTATTATTATTATTATTATTATTATTATTATTATTATTATTATTATTATTATTATTATTATTATTATTATTATTATTATTATTATTATTATTATTTATATTATACTTTTTAAATATGGGCTAATAACCTCAGCAGTTGATGCCCTTCTCTAGTTAAAAAAAAAAATTATTATTATTATTATTATTATTATTATTATTATTATTATTATTATTATTATTATTATTATTATTATTATTATTATTATTATTATTATTATTATTATTATTATTATTATTATTATTATTATTATTATTATTATTATTATTATTATTATTATTATTATTATTATATGTTAAAGCATAATCTTATTTTTTCTGTACTTTTTGTCAGCTACATAAAATTTATCATATGTTTTTTTATATATTCTGTTTCGATTTTTTATAAATAACTTTTTGAAATTTCTTGAAAACTTTTTCAAATTATTTTCATTATTGTTTCATTATCTGTTTAAGTTAATCGCAATTCTAAAATAACATTTCATTTTGCAACAAATTTACAATGTTATATAGGTATATAATATAGTATATTTAACGCTGTTTATAACTTTTTACATATATCTACTCCTTCACCAAAACCAAAAATATATGGTAATTTTTAGCTGGTCATGCCTGATGATGAAATTCTAGGTATCTCCAAATTGATCGCAACCCTAAGAATGAAGAAACATTAAAAAATATTCAATAAACTACATTTATTTCCTCCACTACTACCAATATAACAACATTCCATAATTTATATTTGTGGGAAATACAAAATGTACAAATAGACATTGATTCGACAAATATTTGTTCAAATTTATTAAGCGAATATGAATGCATTTCTGAAATATTCAGTTACGTAATCAACCAAAAGTATACAACAACACACTATATGCACTTATGAAGTACGTAAGCACGACAATTAATTTTAATTATAAAGTATAATTTTAAATAATTACTCAGATACGTAAAAGGAAATTTATGTCAAATGTACCTTTGAATGACGAAAAGGTCACTAATCAATACGTTAATGAGAATTGGCCGAATTCAGCTCACTTCATTAGTGCAATTGACCGTCTCTAGTAACTATGGAAATATTTTTCTTATTTTTCTTATTCATTCATCAATGCAATGTCTCTATTTTGTTATTTTTAAATAAGCTTTTTTAGTTTAAGAATAGTGCTAAATTCGACCCAATGACATAAACTAAACAACGTATATTTAAAGTTCGTACATAACTGCCTTATTTTAAAACCAAATAAATAAATAAATAAATAAATAAATATTTCATCACGGCATATTACCCATTTCTGGGTGTGCCAATCTGCTGTGTACACAGATATCGGTAATGATGGAATATTTGTATCGTGCTGGCGCTTACCAGGCGTCACCTCACGGGCACCCATTGCTGGCGTGGAGAGTGCGCCACAGGGGTCAATTTTGTGCCATTAAAATTCGATGTAATTTTTGGCGTCGGTCGGGATCGAACCCGGGTCCTCAGATTCGCGACCAGACACTCAGGCACACGGCCACGAGACCCCATATTAAAACCAAATGTTACAAATTGTGTGCAAACCTTAAATTCATTCATGAGTTAAAAAAAAGTTGAAACTGACCTTGCAAAATATTGACTCACAAACATATTTGTAGTTGTTGCTTATGTAATAAATAAATTTCACGGGCAGTGTTACCTGTTCGCATGCGCCAACAAGGAAGAAATTCCATTTATTTAATATTTTTATTTTTCTCTTTAAGACGTAGTGTTCCTTATTTCTACAGTTGTACAAAATGCAAAAAATATTCTATAAAACTTATAATTAAATACTATCCATATTTCAGTTATTTTTAAACATGCAAGATTCAAAACTTTACTTCTATACTTTTTAAGATAATAATCATTTAAAGGAGGTATAATAAGGAAAACCGTGTATTAAAATAAAAGAAATATACTTATATACGTAAGGTTCATAATTCTATTGCCTATCTAGAAACTGGTTTCCAACTTTTGCAGAATTTCCCAAAACTTAGGATAATAAGTAATAACTTATGTCGGTTAATTGATAAAGATTATTATATTTTACACGTCACTTACTGCGCACATATAATTTAGTAATTTATCCATATGAGAAACAAACATACACATTATATTAAATTAATTAATAAATATTCTCATTTACATTTCAAACTAATGTGATGCGAAGTAATATAAATATGTGACACTAAATATTATTCACCATTCATGCACGCAATGGAAATAAATATTACAAATACAACAAAAAATACAGTATCATAATTCGTGTATACGTTTCACTTTTTCTACTTACCTCATACCGTAAATATAAACATATCTAGAGTTTACACTTTTCTGCTGACTGATTACTGTTCATAGCACGTCTGAAGGTTAAAGATAAAAAAAAACATTTTTACTTCACAAATCTGAGGCCTGTTTCACAAACTCTTAATATCATTTAGATACGTTTCTTTTTTATAATTTCATATACTTATGCACAAAGATTTGAATTTGTGTGTATACAAATGCAGTATTACTATACTCAGGGTGACCAGATTATCTAGACTCCAATACGGGACAACGCATACAACGAAAAATAAAAACTGGCATGAAATACAATATTTCATGCCATGGATTTTACACAAAAGAAACTCGATTATTATTTACACGTATTTTAAAGAAACATTCATGTTATTAAAGTGAGACACAATATCGATCCACCTTATCAATTTTATTTTCACTTCATTCTTTTATTTTACTCTATTTGTGTATTGTTTTACAAAACAAATACTTCATCAAATAAGTCGTTATAGAATAATTATCCTTCATCGAAGTCTGTATCTACTTAATTAGTTTAAACTTTGTTCCACACATGCTCCCAGACTTACAAGTTTTGCAAAGCAGATCTTGAATTTCATCAAATTGCGATGTATATTTTTACAAATAAGATACATAGTTATCATAACAAAGGATATCGTACAATGTTTGGTAAAAGATTTTGTTCTATAAAATAAATTTTGTTCATCAAAAATTTCACAGTGGAAGAAAGAAATTTACAAGAAATTCTTTGTATTTAAAAACCAAATTATTCATTTCGACGGATATTTCTATGATCGTTCGTGTTTTTCCTTTATCATAAGCGGGACATTTAAAAGTTTCCGGGACGTGTTGAAGAACGTATCCAGAATCGGGGCAGTGTGTTAAAATTCGGGATTGTTTCGCGAAATCCGAGATATCTAATAAATATATTCCATAAACATGTTTACTTTCCAGTCAACGTTGCTCCTAGCAAAATACAATATCCTTTTCTAAATATTACTTTTACCTATTAATATTTTAAAATTTCCCGGTATGCTTTCTACTTTATATATGTATACTAACAAAAATTTTCTACAAAACGTAAAATAAACAATATCACATTAGCTAATCTTCACCCAGTTAACAGTGTCCAATATAAACGCTGTTTCCTTCCACAGTGCATCGATACCGCTGGCCTTTGGAATTTTAAAAGGAGAATATACAATTGCACATTGAAATAGGCTACTTTCACGCTAGACAACTATGAACAACAAATGTTTCGAGGTACTGTAAAGGCTGAAGACAATCCAATTCAATAGTAATAGTATATTGTGTTATTAGGAGTGAAAGTGATACTTTGTGTGGCTTCGCTCGTCGTACAATTGCACGCGAGGCACAAAAAGACACTTTTATTCCGAGTGACACATATTTTTTCTTCAGACGTAAATACATATATATATATATATATATATATATATATATATATATATATATATATATATATATATATGTAAGATTCACTTTTCGGTGGTACGCCACTGGGTTAGAGACTCAGGCCTCACAGTCATTCTGATTATATTGTACAGGTATGGCGTACAGGTGTGAATCGCCATTTGCTTGATTGTTATGTTGTACACTATTTGTGTATTTGATACGCATGGTATATGTGAGATATACATTTGTATTATTGGTTTGTGGCCGCAAACATATGTAGTATTATCCTATTATCCGAAGGATTGTCTGGGACAACCCTGGGTCCATACAGTCGTGTACTCTAAAGGTGGCTATCGTACATAGCGGAGCAGCGCCAAATGAGAGGCTAAGGTCCATAAGAGGTCTGGGACCTGCTTATGGCCGTAAGCTAAACTCTCTAACGGGTCTGGGACCCATCATGTCTGGGACATGTATTGGTGGCTATAGTACGGCTAGTAGTGAAACACCAGGTGTGAGAAACACCAAATGAGAGGCTGAGTTCCATGAAAGGTATGAAAACCTACGGGCGAGCGTAAGATAAGCTCTCATAGGTCTGGGCCGGACCATATACCTATCCCCCCCTCCTGTCTTTCGTGTATTGCACGCCTGTAGCAATTGTTGTGATTAGAATGACAATGTGTACGTTGTCGCATTGTAAGCTACGCTCTCATAATGCATCTGGGGCCCATATGGAGCTCTGGGAGCTCAACATGTCTGGGACATGTGTAGGTGGCTACGGTACCGCTAGTGGCTCCGAAGTGACTATTCACAAGATCCGTATTACAGCAAATCGTCCCTGCACTGGGTGCATACCTTTGCGGATAGTGGAACCCACGAGGTGTTAGGCCGCATTTAATATGCGGGGCACCTGCCCAAGTCTGAGACTTGGGAATAATGACCTTATTCCTGCTCCCTCTCCTGTCTATCTTATTAGATGATAATGCACGCCTGTGATAATTGTTGTGATTGGAATGACAATGTGTACTTTATATCACTTAAGGGAACGCGTCCTAAAGGGCCAGTCCGACGCTGACGAGTCTGTATGAGTGTGGGAGATGGACGCCGATAGTCAAAAGGAATGTGAAATGTAATATTGGATTAATGCATGTATTGCCGCCCATATATTCTCGACAATAAATAGTTCTATAGTAATTAACCCAACTTAACATGCAATAAACATTAGTAGTCCTGACTATAAAAGAAAGAGGAGATTGTAGTATATTATAGTATTTATATCAAATCTCTATTCTATTAGTAGTTAAATAACAAATGAAAAAATGAATTAATATTAAGAAAACTTATAGCTTATATATATATATATATATATATATATATATATATATATATATATATATATATATATATATATATATATATATATATATATATATATATATAAATCAGTGTGTACAACGAAACATTTAACATAGGATTTTAAAAATGTGCGGAAATTGGCTCTCCTGTACATTTTATAGCAAAAGTACAAGAATGAAAAGATGTTTAGAATTAATTTCTACTTAAAAAAAGTCCTCATTTAATGCAATAGAATAACTATAGCACTAGATATTTAGAAAAGAAGATATGACATTTTCGTCAAAAAACATATAGCCATGGAAATAAAAAACAAATAACACAAAATCTCATTCTGACAGTTCAGTTCAGTGTTATTGATGTTAATTGTTGCAATCATTGTATCTACACTGTTGTAATCAATAAATTGCATCACTGTTCGTTTGTGCATAATAAAATGGATTTGTTCAGTACCGAAGAAAAAAATTTGATTGTCAAATTACATTGCAGAGGAAATAGTTACGAAGAAATTCGTGCACTTTTTGGTGGCTCTTATCCTGATCGTCCAATTACAAGTAAAACGACAATATTTCGTGTAATAGAGATATTTAATAAAACAGGAAGTGTTTTAAAACCATGCAAGTGTCAAAGGCCAATTGCAGATGAAGATGAAGAAAGACAAGCAGTAATTGCAGCCATTGAAAATAATAAAAAATTAAGTTTGCGGCAAATAGAAAAAAACACTTCAATTCCATTTAGTACTGTAAGAAATTATTTAAAAGAAGAAAAATATAAATCTTATAAATATGGCAAACACCAGGAATTGAATGAAGAAGATAAGTTTCTGAGAGCAACATTCTGTGACTTAATGCTGGAAAAAGCAAATGCAGATTCACATTTTATTGAAAATATTTGTTTTTCTGACGAAAGCACATTTACACTCAACAATGAGTCAAATATTCAAAATTTTAGATATTGGCGTAAAAATCATGAACATCTGTATGTTACGACTCATACACAATATCCCCGAAAAGTCCACGTTTGGACTGGAATTTAAAAAAAACCATATTATTGGGCCATATTTCATTAACGGCATTTTAACTGGTCAGTCCTATTATGATCTGCTGATAAATGGTATTGGACCGGCAATTGAAGAACTGGCCAATGATCGTGAAGTATAGTTGCAACAAGACGGCTGTCCAGCTCATAATACAAAAATTGTAAAAGAATATCTTAATGATGTATTTCCCGATACATGGATTGGTAGAGACGGACCAATTCACTGGCCCGCACGGTCTCCGGATCTAGCGCCAAATAATTTATTTCTAAGAGGACATCTAAAATCGAAAATTTACACTGATTACAAATATCCAGATTTAGAATCACTAAAAAACAGAATATCCCCTGGAATGTACTAAAATATCGTGCTATACTTTGGTTCACGAAAGATGACAATTCAAGGTCACTTGTTCGAGGAAAGAATACACAACATTTAGTACAGTAGTACCTTAGCAACATTTCATGTTAGAAAGAGAAAGATTACTTGACGTATGTCTATGTAGTTTATGTTGTGTGACAGATATACGTTTATGTTGACATTACTTTCTAACACGTTACAAATATTAATGACGTATGTCGGTAGTAACAGATATCTAATTATCTACTACACTGCCCTCTATGCTAATATTTACCCAGTGACGTTGACATTTAAATCAAATTATTATTCCATGGTTTTTGTCAAGTCTAGGTTATTATGTTTTACAGAAACATAGGTGAAGAGCATAAATCTTTGAGAAAGGTATTATTTAAAAAGAAACATAATTTTCTAATAAATTACACTTATTTTTTTCAGTTAAAATGTATCCATAAATATTTCATGTTGCACGTCTATGTATACGAAATGCAGTGAAGTTATCTGTAAGTAATATTACACCATACGGTTAATAAATGACCTTGAATTGTCATCTTTCGTGAACCATACTATACCAGCTAGCGAATGTTACGCGTTCTTTTTATGATAGATTAGGAGGTCCGTGAAGTTAGCAACCACCATGAAGCACAAACGACCAAATTGGTGTCAAACGTTTGTGCTTCGTTAGTGCTTAATTGTGCTTTTACAAAATATACAGCAACCCCAAGTGTTCATTAGTTATTAACAAATTAAAAGTGGTTGCCATCTTCACGCTCAGCAACCACCTTAGAAGCACAAACGACCAAATTAGTGTCAAACGTTTGTGCTTCGTTAGTGCTTCAAGAATATGCATAAATAAAGTCAGCAACCCCAAGCGTTCATTAATTATTAACAATTTAAAAGTGGTTGCCAACTTCACGCTCAGCAACCACCTTAGAAGCACAAACGACCAAATTAGGGTCAAACTTTTGTGCTTCGTTAGTGCTTCAAGAATATGCATAAATAAACTCAGCAACCCCAAGCGTTCATTAATTATTAACAATTTAAAAGTGGTTGCCTACTTCACGCTCAGCAACCACCTTAGAAGCACAAACGACCAAATTAGTGTCAAACGTTTGTGCTTCGTTAGTGCTTCAAGAATATGCACAAATAAAGTCAGCAACCCCAAGCGTTCATTAATTATTAACAATTTAAAAGTGGTTGTCAACTTCACGCTCAGAAACCATCCGTGAAGCGCAAATGAGGAAAAAATTGCCAGCTTATGTAAAATAGAATAGGATTGACCAGAGATATTGCGCTAAAACAGTTTTTTACCTCCCGCTACCCTTGGTAAGGGCGGTATTGGGATCGTGCTAAAAATGGCATATCGAGGTTTTGGTAAATTACCACGTTTTAAGGTCCCTACAATCCAATTTTAACATTTTCACGATGTCCATGTGTATGTGTGTATGTATGTGTATATATATGTGTGTGTGTGTGTGTGTGTGTGTATCCTCTTTACGCTCTATCTCAAATACTATCATTCAGAAAGTTTTGAAACAATGTATTTCTACCTTATTCTAATATGGAAAGAAGCCATTAGATTATGGTGGCAATCGGATAACCGGAAATGGCAGTTTACTTGAAGCTCAAGATAGTTTTTCTTCAAAAAATACCTTTAAATATAATTTTTTCGCAATTTGGATAAATTTATAAAGTAATATAAAAATTATATCTCGGAGCTTATGCTCAATGGTTACATAGTTCATCTGAAATATATGTAACTGACAAATAAATGTCACTGTCAAAAAAATAATCATTTCAAATTAATAAAAGTAGCGTTTTAAAAGGAAAATTGTAAATAGAACAAGAGTTTTATGGAAAGGAACTTAATATATATACGAGTATATATATATATATATATATATATATATATATATATATATATATATATATATATATATATATATATATATATATATATTTGTATTTTTTTAATATTCCTTAAAATAAAGGAGTTATGACGATTTTTCGAAAAACAAGAGAACGCCAATAACTATGAACTGGGGCTCCAAATCAGAAATTTGAGCTAAGAAAAGTTGTTTGTTTTAATGAGTTCTATCTACCATTTTCGGGTGTAACGACTTAGTATTAACACCTTGTATATATATATATATATATATATATATATATATATATATATATATATATATATATATATAATTTCTAGCATTAGTAAATATACAGGTATGTATTTAAATAAAGAAATAAATAAATATATTATCACGGCATATTATCCATTGCTGGGTGTTCTAATCTGATTTGTACACACATTTCGGTAATGACGATGACATATTTGTATTGTGCGGGCGTTTACCACAAGGGTTAATTTTATGCCATTTAAAATTCGAATTATTTGGCGTTGATCGGGATCGAATCGGATTCCCCAGATTCGCGACCAGGCACGCATCGATGAAAGCCCATAGGTAAATGGCGGGAGGTATTGTATTGGTCACATCAGATATTTTTAATTTACAATGCCGGTACATCATTCACATATTTTATATTCGAGCAAGATAATGATCCCAAAAATACAATTATTGTTAAGGAATGACTGTTTAACAACATATCGAAACAACTTAAAACACCTCCCCAGTCTCCTGATTTCAACCCTATTGAAAATTTAAAGTCGGAACTAGATATGCGACCTTTCAAAAATATTTTCCACTACTTAGCAATGCCGGAGGAATCTGACAAGAATGGGAAAAAATTCACTTTCCATATAATCTAAATTAGTAAAGTCAATGCCTAGGTTACTAGAAGCTGTAATAAAGCCAATGGGTAGGTATCCTATTAAATATTAAATTGTCGTATTATGTATTAATAATTTTATAACTGTAGGTTTACGTATAATTTCGTGTTTCAGTTTTTGTATATATGTAATTTATTTTCAGCAATATTACATAGATGTTAATAATAATAATAATTATAATAAGCTTTATTATTTAACAGAACAGAGTTCCAATTACAGAATAATATTAACATTGTAACATTTTAGGTGAAAACATATATATCATACAAAAATATATATATATACATTTTAATTAATATAAAGGGAAAATTAAGTATAATATAAAGTAAATTAAACATTTCTTAAATTTGATGACTATCATTTGATATTGAAAGAAAACTATGATTAAGTTTTTAAATGAATTCCTTTTTTGGTAACTCTTTTTATTTTACATGTTAATGATAAAAGTAAAATGTAAGAATAATTTTGTGAGCCACTGTATAATTAAAATTTAATTTTTCTAATTTCGTGCCCCCCTCCCTATTATAATTTTCTAAATCCACCACTGACCACGGGCATAATCAAAATTATACCACTCGTGCTACAATCTTTTAATTATGCCCTTAATACGTAAATAACTAATTTTCGCGGTTTATGTTATTATACAAACTAAAGATCATTACATTTTCTATAGGTAAACACTAATACTTTTTCTACATTTTACGGATAAATTTATAAAATAATTAATATTTATTCGCAATCGATAATTTGTCATGCTTATTTTTATAAAATATCAACATGCACAAAATATTCACTTATTCATGGCATTCTAATTCTATGTACAAATAACATGTAAGTAATGATTTTTTTCGCGATCGCTCAGAAAATGGGCTGTTTCTCATCACTTTTTATAGACCGGAAAATCCTTCTTCATTTAGCTGGCTCGGAAAATTGTCTAATAAGGGATCGAATGTTTCCATGGCGATCAGTTGTTTATTTATTTATTCCTTGTTTAATAATAAATAAAATAGTGCATACTGTAGCGTGCGTGCACCCGACTAGTGAGTACGCGACCGACGCCGCTGGTTGAACATAAATACCCGCCGCGCTAAGTGAGCGTCTAAGCATGTCGATGCCGTAATCGGCGCGAGCAACCGGCGAAGTAAACAAATAGGTATCAACCAGTTTAATTACTTACGGTCATCTGATCCTTTGTATTCGATGTTATTATCGTATAGAATAGTGGAGAACATTCTAGAAATACGACACCAGACTATATAAAACCCGTCAGGGAAGACAGCCGGGCATTCTGATATACACAGGCATCGTGAAATGAATAATTGGTGATATAAATAAATAGTCTACGAGTGATGAACATAAATAAATATTCCTAGTGTATAAATATTTAATAATAATCTTAATCTTAAATTAGCATTCATATTTATTTAATCATAGTATTAGTTATTTGTATTATCTTTATTTTAATTATTTATCGCTTAATAAACATTTAATTCAATTATTAATAACTCTTTGATTTTTACACTTGACCCAAATAAATGAACGTTACAAAACCTATAGATTTTTATTATTATTTTTTCCAGTACCGCTAAAAATATTGTACCCAACATGACTTGAAAATAAAAATATTTGACAATAAGGGATTTTTTTGACAGAATAGTAAGTAGGTAACAGTAATTTGTTTTATACTATAGTGCAGTCAAACCAATCCCAAATATAATGTTACCAAAAATCGTTTGAGATTGAAGCTTCTTCTATCATCAATAAGCGTGCTAGAATAAGTCATTTTAAGTCCGAAACAGAAAAAATATGTGTTCGTGACAAACAATTGCTAATGGAACAGAAACTACCACGCTTTGAAAACATAACAAATATGAAATTGTGACGTGCGCCTCTGAGTTAAGAGTATACGGGCGCCGCTACTGAAAGAATGTTCCATTAGCGATGACGTAATCCCCTCGCTGGAATTACCCAGATGACGCAATCCCCGGTGACGGACAGATAGACGTGTTAATTACACCGATGATCTAAATCTATTGTATTCGGTATTATTGTGGTGTCGGAAGGTTCCAGAAGGACATTGGGCTGTATAAATAACGACAGCGGAGATATAGTCTGATATATAGAAGCAACGAGCAATGAAGAGAGGGTGATATAAATAAACAGTCTACGAGTTGTTAACATAAATAAATGTAGTTATATAAATAAATGTAATGATATAAATATTGTTTAAATAAATAATCTTAGTGTTTAAACATTTAATAATATTCTTAGTCGTAAATTAGTGTTTATAATTATTTGATCATAGTTGTAGTTACTTTTACTATCTTTCTAATATTTAACCTTAATTATTTATCTTTTAATAAACGTATTATTTTAATTAGTAATATTTCTTGATTTTTACACTTCACAGCGCATGTTATATATATATATATATATATATATATATATATATATATATATATATATATATATATATACCTTCTTGAAATAAACATTTTTAGTGCCACTGGTTTGATAGGCGTTTTTAATATTTTATTTAAATTTAATTTAAATGGGCCACCAAGAACCAATCTCAAGAACTATAAGAGCTACATATTTTACAAGACTAATGTAATGAACAGAAAAACCATTTTTTAATATGTGGTTCTCAAAATACAAGACCTAACTTTTATATTTTAAATATGTAGGAATATATATTGTTCAAAAATTCTAATTTAATTTAATTCTGAATATAATGATACATTTTTACACCCTCACGTAACATTTTTTTGATTAAAATGCATATAAATTTTATATTAATTTTTATTTAAATTTCACTATAATAAGAGTGCTCCGACCGGAAATAGTAATTTATGTAACAAGACCTGAAAGTCATACTTTACTGGGTGAGCAGGGATATTTAACAGCCAAGCCACTTAATCCATTCCAGACATTTAAATTTCTCAAGTCGAAAATGAACGTTCACTTCTGCAAGATGTTACGGGTATTGTTGCCAAAATAATAAGAAATATGAATAGATTTAGATTGGGATAAATATTTATTTTGTAACGTTTTTTTATATATACAAAAATTGAAACACAAAATTATACGTAAACCTACAGTTATAAAATTATTAACACATAATACTACAATTTAATATTTAATAGGATACCTACCCATTGGCTTTATTACAGCTTCTAGTAACCTAGGCATTGACTTTATTAATTTAGATAATATGGAAAGTGGATTTTTCCCATTCTTGTCAGATTCCCCCGGCATTGCTAAGTAGTGGAAAATATTTTTGAAAGGTCGCATATCTAGTTCCGACTTTAAATTTTCAATAGGGTTGAAATCAGGAGACTGGGGAGGTGTTTTAAGTTGTTTCGGTATGTAGTAAAACAATAATTGTATTTTTGGGATCATTATCTTGCTGGAATATAAAATATGTGAATGATGTACTGGCATTGTAAATTAAAATATCTGATGTGACCAACACAATACCTCCCGCCATTTACCTATGGGCTTTCATCGATGCGTGCCTGGTCGCGAATCTGGGGAATCCGATTCGATCCCGATCAACGCAAAATAATTCGAATTTTAAATGGCATAAAATTAACCCTTGTGATAAACGCCCGCACAATACAAATATGTCATCGTAATTACCGAAATGTGTGTACAAATCAAATTAGAACACCCAGCAATGGATAATATGCCGTGATAATATATTTATTTATTTCTTTATTTAAATACATACCTGTATATTTACTAATGTTAGAAATTATATATATATATATATATATATATATATATATATATATATATATATATATATATATATATATATATATATATATATCAAGTTTCTTTCCATAAAACTCTTGTTCTATTTACAATTTTCCTTTTAAAACGCTACTATTATTAATTTGAAATGATTATTTTTTTGACAGTGACATTTATCTGTCAGTTACATATATTTCAGATGAACTATGTAATCATTGAGCATAAGCTCCGAGATATAATTTTTATATTACTTTATAAATTTATCCATAAAATATATAGAAAAAATATTAAAGCAAACCTGTAGAAAATGGCATAATCTTTAAATTCTATAGTAACAAATTGCGATAAATTATATTTAAAGGTATTTTTTGAAGAAAAACTATCTTGAGCTTCAAGTAAACTGCCATTTCCGGTTATCCGATTGCCACCAAAATCTAATGGCTTCTTTCCATTTTAGAATAAGGTAGAAATACATGGTTTCAAAACTTTCTGAATGATAGTATTTGAGTTAGAGCGAAAAGAGGATACACACACACACACACACATACACACGCACACACATACATACATACACACATACACACGGACATCGTGAAAATGATATATTGGATAGTAGGGACTTTAAAACATGGTCATTTACCAAAATCTCGATATGCCATTTTTAGCACGATCCCTATACCGCCCTTACCAAGGGTAGCGGGAGGTAAAAAACTGTTTTAGCGCAATACCTCTAGTCAATCCTATTCTATTTTACATAAGCTGGCATTTTTTTTCCTCATTTGCGCTTCACGGATGGTTTCTGAGCGTGAAGTAGGCAACCTCTTTTAAATTGTTAATAATTAATGAACGCTTGGGGTTGCTGACTTTATTTATGCATTTCCTTGAAGCACTAACGAAGCACAAACGTTTGACACTAATTTGGTCGTTTGTGCTTCTAAGGTGGTTGCTGAGCGTGAAGTTGGCAACCACTTTTAAATTGTTAATAACTAATGAACACTTGGGGTTGCTGTATATTTTGTAAAAGCACAATTAAGCACTAACGAAGCACAAACGTTTGACACCAATTTGGTCGTTTGTGCTTCATGGTGGTGGGTAACTTCACGGACCTTAGATTAGGTTATTGTTTAGCGCAGAATGGAGACATATTTGAGCATTTCATTTAAATATAACTTCTCTATTTTGCTGCTATTCTTTTCTTCCGATTTGTATAATTTATTTTATTATTAAATATTTGATAATTTCCCATTTTTAATATTCACCGAAATCTCAGTTGAATTCAGTGTTATTGATGTTAATTGTTGTAATCATTGTATCTATTATTATAATTCAGCATTAAATATTAAAGTATTATGATCTTAATTGATATTTTTGTCGGAATTTTTAATAATACATTGTACGCTCCCTGAAGTTGTTCAATAGGATGGAAATCTAACAGTGGCTGAAAGATATGTCCAGGAATCATTGCAAAACAATATAAACTTTTCTAATCACTTTAATAATAAGTATTCTTATGTTCATTACCGTCCCTGTAATTTTAATCTGTAAGTCTACTATTCTTTAATATGTTATTTCCTCAAAAGTAAACTCTGTTTATATTTCAACTCATAGGTTATTTATTTAAATTTGACAGCTATTGATGGTATTTAGTAACTTTATTCTTAAGTTACCTAGTGTGTTATAGTAACATTAAGGCGATATTACAGGTTTCTTTTATACAAGTTACTTCTTATTCATTGATTCTGTATAGTTTCTATGGATATTTATTTATTTTAGTTCTACGCAGGTGGCGTAGAAATTAGCTACTTCTAGGGTACCTTTATATACAGGGTATGGCCATGGGGCAAGATCGCCGCCATAAGCGAGCCAATGTCAAACATATTGATAATTCATTTCCCTATTTATTTGTAAGAAATGTGATATTATATTATACAGGAATATTAAATAATCACACTATGAATCTAAAAAGATAATAAAAATTCATTTATTTAAGAGATACACAATTATTATTATGACATAGATTTAGAGGTTATGTAGCGCATAGGATATAGGTTGTTTTTATCACATCAAATTTAATAACTGTGGTCATTATTTACATAATAAGTATATATTTTAAACTTACCTTTTAAAAATTTAAATGTTTGTGCTTAATATTGGTAATTTTTATGTGTTTTCAATATTGCCAGACATCGTAGTGAGTATCTCAAGAAAATACACATATAAATAAAATAAAAGTATTACTTACACTTTAAATAAATATTAGATGTATATTTAAATGTGTTTTGCATTAAAATAAAACAAGTAGCCACGAAAATACATAATAATTTGCGCAACAACAACGAATATGGCAGTGGCCCTCTAATGGCGGACGAAACACGAGCCACGTCATGGCCATACCCTGAGTATAAAGGTACCCTAGCTACTTCTACTCCGGCGTCGTAGAAATTAAACTTCTACCTTGTAAATTAAGTCACAAAAGATGCTACTTTTATGACATTTGAGGAAAAAAGTAATTTTAAAAACGCAGGGATAACATTTTACAGATCTAGTTATCGCGTTAGTTCCATATGGTGATAAATGACCAACTTTACGACAATACAAAATCATTGAGCTTCCATTCTCTCTTTAGACTTTAGATAGTTGTCTCTGACCATTACTCTTGATATCCAAAATTAATTTAGGACATCAAAAAGTCGAATTTTTGAGATCCTAAATTAATTATTGATCTCAAAAAAAGAATTCTTGATATGCAAAATTAATTTAAGACATGAAAAATTCAAATTCTGGACATGTTATTCATAGAGATGTGATATCCACAATTCAATTCTTGATATCCAAAATTAATTTATGTCAAAAATTCAAGAATTCAATTAAGGATATCAAAAATGGAATTAAAGATATCAAAAACTCTATTATCGATATCCAAAACTGAATTCTGGACAAGAAAAATATACTTTTTGATGTAGAAAATTCAGTACCTGTGGTATAATAAATAATAAAACTATATAGTATCTCCATCTGTTGCCAACGAGGAGAAGGAAGGGACATCCGTCAAAAAATGGTGGTGACCAGTCGGTTGTACACGCATTCTATTTGGATTTTTTTTATATTGAATATATCTAAGTGATCAACTAAATAAAGTAACTAATCAATCTAAATAAAACCCCAAATAACACATGTTGCAGCCGGTTTTCAAGAACAATTGCATTTATATATCTAAAATAATTAAAAGTGATAAGAAGCATGGATAACCTCAAAAAGTCCTGGCCAAAATTTAAACAACAATTTGAAATCTACGTACAAGCTGCAGGACTAAGAGAAAATGAAAAAATAAAATGTAATATTCTTTTACACTGCATGGGTTCAGAAGGTATTGATGTTTATAATACTTTTGAATTGAAGACAATGGAAATGAATAATTAAAAAATATTGGTTGAAAAATTTGATGCATATTTTTTACCGAAAATAAACGTAACATTTGAACGTCACATTTTTTTTACAAGAAATCAAAACTGGTGAAAATGTTGACAGTTATGTGACAGAAATTAAAGCGTTAGCAGCAAGCTGCGACTTTGGAAAATTAAAACTCTCTCATCAAAGATAGAATAGTATGTGGAAAAGATAACAATGCTATTAGAAAGAAGTTATTGAGTGAAAGTAATTTCATGCTACCAAAAATGTATAGATATATGCAGAGCCATGTTATCAACAATGGATCTAAAAGAAATAACGGGCGAAACTGTAATTCAAGTCGATAAAATAAATAAATTCAAGAAAGAAAATTATATTTCGAAAGAAGCAAAAGAAAAAACCGAAAAGAATACACATGTGAGAATGATAAATAAATGCTCAAGATGTGGAGGTTCACATAAATTAAATGACTGTCCAGCCTATGACCAAAAATGTAATAAATGTAAGAAGATAAACTATTTCAGGAAGATATGTAAGACTCAAATGTCCGGCAAAGATATTCCAGAAGTGAAGAAAGAAGAAGAAGCGGAAAAAGATCTTTTCGTGAGTTCAGTGGAACTAGGAGCCAAAGTCAACCGAATGACTGAAGACTGGACAGAAGAGATTGAAATTCAATCTGGGGTAGTCATCAAGTTCAAGCTGGATACAGGAGCACAGGCTAGTATTAATCCGAAACACTTGTTGGACAAGGTACCAAATGTGAAATTAAATAAATCACAAATTAGACTGTTTAACTATAATGGTAGGTAATAGTATTAAGAATTTAGGTACTGTTAATTTTGATTGTAATATTAAAGGTAAAACTGAAAAAAAATATTTAGAATTTTTTGTAGTTGAGACAAATTATGATTCTTCTGCAATATTAGGTTTAAAAGCATGCCAGTTATTAATTTTAATACAGAGAATAAATGAAATAAAAGATAATATTGTACAAGAATTTAAAGATGTATTGAAGGGAGTAGGTTGCATAAAAGAGCCATATAAAATGATATTAATTGATAATACAACACCTAATGTTTTCAATGCTAAAAAATTCCAATCTCTATTAAAAATGATCTAATTCAAGAATTAGGCAGGTTAGAAAAACTTGAAATTATTGAAAAAATCAGTGAACCAACAGAACGGGTTCATCCATTGGTAGTTGTTCGCAAGCCTAATGGAAAAATCAGAATTTGTTTAAATCCAGTCGAGCTCAATAAAGTTATTAAAAGAGAATATTTTCAGATACCCACTGTAGAAAATTTGTTAGCAGTAGTTTCTAACGCAAGTATTTAGCGTTCTGGACGCAAATCAAGGATTTTATCAAATACAATTAGATGAAGACAGTCAAAAACTTTGTTGTTTCGCAACACCGGTAGGCAGGTATGTTTTCAAACGTTTACCATTTGGCATTTCGTGTGCACCGGAAGTGTTTCACAGAAAATTTAAACAGGCATTTGATAATATTCTGGGTCAAATTTCTTATATAGACGTTTTACTTGTGTTTCGAAAAGATAAAGAAGAGTACGACAAAAATTTATGAACAGTTTTAGAAAGAGCTAAAGAACAAAACATAAAATTTAATATGCAAAAATGTAAATTCAATTTAAATTTAATAAAATTTGTTGGTCATAGCATTAGTGTTGAAGGTGTTAGACCGTATGATAATAAAATTGAAAGCATTATAAAAATGCCAGTTCCGAAAAATAAAAATGACATAGAACTTTTTTTGGGCATGATAACTTATGTAGAAAAATTTATTTCAAATTTAACTGATAAAACGGATTTATTAAGAAAATTATTGAAAAAAGATTGTAATTTTGTATGGGATGAAAATCACAACAAATCATTAAATGAAATTAAAAAATTGTTAACAAGTAAACCGGTTTTACAAATTTATAATCCTGAACGGCCAATAACTATTTCCGCAGATGCTTCGAAAAATGGTTTAGGAGCAGTATTACTTCAAAATAATTTACCCGTAATATATGCATCGCGAGCTTTAACGTCAGCTGAACAAAATTATGCGCAGATATAAAAAGAAATGGCTGCAATCTTATTTGCTTGTATGCGTTTTCATCTATATATTTATAAACATTCAAAAATATTATGAAAAAAGCAGAACATGACAATAAAGATCTATATTTGTGTATACTAGAACATAGAGTTACTCATATTATCATCAATATTCCATCACCTAGTCAAATGTTGTTTAACAGAAACATAAATAGTTTACTTCCAAATTTTATTTCTAACTATAGCAAACTTGACCTCGAGCAAACCAAAGATAGACTAATACAAAGACAAATAAAACAAAAAATTAATTTTGACAAATCGACTAAAGAAATAAATGTAGATTTTAAGACAGGATATAAGGTAAAGGTACAAAAACATGAGAAAAGCTCCTGGATACCTGGTCATATTGTAAACATTTCAAATAAGCCATGAACTTTTATTGTAAAACTAAATAGTGGTTCCGTAGTAGAACGTAGCCAAAAATATATAATAAGAGATACTTCCAATAAGATATTTAAGCCAAATTTTACATATAGTAAATCAAATGTTATCAATCGTCCTCAAACCTAGTCGATTTAAAGACTATGTTACTTAGTTTTGTAAAAGTAATTTAGGTTAAAATTGTAGTTTTGTAACTTTATAATATAAGTTAGTTTGCAATAATAGTTATAAGATTATTTAGTTTAAAAAAGTTAGTTATTAATTTACTAAAAAGGAGGAAGTGGTATAATAAATACAATAATATAGTATCGCCATCTGTTGGCAATAAGAAGAAGGGACTTCCGCCAAGAAAATGGTGGTGACCAGTCGGTTGTACACGCATTGTATTTGTATTTTGTTATCTTGAATATATCTAATTAATCAACTAAATAAAGTGACTAATCAATCTAAATAAAACCCCAAATAACACAGTACCAGATACCTAAAATTTTATTTTTGAAATCTATAAATGAATATTTGATATCTTTATTCAATTGTGGATATCTGAAATTCAATTTTTGACATCCTAAATTATTTAAGGATATCTGAAATTAATTTTAGACGTCCTTAATTATTTAAAGATGTCCATAATTCAATTTTTGATGTCTTTTAATAATTAAGGGGGTCTCGTGGCCGTGTGCCTGAGTGTCTGGTCGCGAATCTGGGGCCCCAGTTCGATTCCGACCGACACCAAAAATTATATCGACTTTAATGGCACAAAATTAACCCCTGTGGTGCACTCTCCACGCCAGCTATGAATGCCCGTGAGGTGACGTCTGGTAAGCGCCCGCACGGTACAAATATTTCATCATTACCGATATCTGTGTACAAGGCAGATTGGCACACCCAGCAATGGGTAATATGCCGTGATGAAATATTTATTTATTTTATTTTATTTAATAATTAAGGATATCTGCAATTAAATTTTTGACTTCTTTAAATAATTTAAGATGTCATTAAATTTAGAATAAATAATAAAACGGCGTTCCATGTATAACAAAACCCACAATACCTTATTGAATTATTTAACACTAATTCTGTTTGTATTAATAATATTTAATTTATTTTTGTATTGATGAAATATACTTAAAAATTTACTTAATCCTTAACAACATACAATTGTCTAACGGATACATTATTTTATTTTGAAATCATTTAATCTAATCTACCCCCCATATTTTATTACTCAAATTATCTTATTAAAATGATTTCATAAATAGTCATTTTTTTATTTCAAAGTTTCCGAAAAAGTAACGTAACAAATAACAATCCAGATGTGTCCGTCAGGAACTTTCAAGTAATGTGCGTCATGTGTAAATCAGTTTATATTCATTTTTACTACCTCCGTTGTAAAAATGCATGTTTTTCCTCCCGCTACCTTTGGTAAGGGAGATACAGAGAGAGTGCTAAAAATCGCATATCGAGATTTAAGGTCCCTAAAATTCAATTTCAACATTTTCACGATGAAGTGCGTGTACGTGTGCGCGTACTCGTGTGCGTATACGCGTGCTCGTGTGCGTATACGTGTGCTCGTGTGCGTATGCGTGTTGTACAAAAACTTCTCCTCCGATAACTGCAATACTACAATTCCAAAAATTATGATTTGTCCATATGAAGAATTAGGTTTTGATTACGAATGATTAACCGGTACCCTAGTTTTAAGATTTTAACAGTTTTTCTTTAAAAAACGCTGTTAATAACATTCTTTTGACATTTTATATTATAAATATTAAAAAATATTTTATTATTCTCTATTCGATTTAATTATATTTTGTTCTTCATATTCAATTATATTGGACATAAAAAATTATAAAGAAATATCTTGCAACATATACTGCTAAAAGCTGCACCATGGAAACAGAATTTTCAAATATTTCTAATTGACAGATGTCGGTGTCAAATAAAATTTACATATTTTTGTTAAATGATTTTACTAGATATATAAAAATGTAAAATAATTTAATGTGGAAAAACAAATCTCATAAGGTAATACAACAGATTATAGGCACAAGCCAATTCTGCAGATTATTATATTATAAATATAATGCTATATATGTTTTTATTTTCTACTTCTTATTTTAATAACACTGTTCTTTTTAGTAGTCGTTCAGTTCAGGTCAGTACGAGGTAAGATCAGTCCATTTCTCCCCTAAAAAGAAAGCGCCTATAGAATATTTAGTTTACAAAAAAATTCTATGTGGAATTTACAAAAAATAAGTAGGTTATGTGCTGGCCACATCATATTTTTTCTCCTCTTCTGATTATATGAAGCATTAACAATTGAGTTACAATTTCCCGTAAAAAGCTTGCAATTTATATCCTCCTACCTAGAACTCCTTCATGGATGTCAATTTATCTTTTGAATTTCTGAGTGATCTGACAATTGTATCGTCAAATCAAATATCGAAAACCTTGAATAGGCGCATTTTTTTCCGTAATTGTACGGAATATCTTATAAGCAAATATTGGTTCTCAATACTACAAGTACTAATAGTTATTTATGAAACATGTACATTTTAATAGTTACACACAAGTTTTTTACATCTACAGAAAAAGAGTGAAAAAAGTGTTATAGCGTTTCATTTTTTCACCCGTTTACATTGAAAAGTGTACTTACTTTTTTACGCTTTTATTGTGTAAAAAATTACATACAGATGAACCTATTTTAATGATAAAAAATTGTTGTGGTCAACACAATACCTCCCGCCATGTAATTTAAATACATACCTACATATTTATTTATGCAGGACACTGTATTAAGTTCATTTCTATATAATTACTGTTCTATTTACTATTTATTTTTTAAGTTACTATTATCAATTTTAAATGACTCGTTGTTATGAACGACAAGCATATATAATTTTTATTAATAATACTTAACCATGAAATGTATAATGTATTTATAGTAGTATATGAAACAAGAAAATAAAAATATATTATCTTTGAATATATAATACATATAAGAACGGCAACGCATATGGCCTAGCAAGATACTATATCTGTCTCTTTTTATTCACAAAATTATTATAGATAGCTAGCGACTCCTACCACAAAACTGTGAACTACGATAAATCGTGCTGACAGCATTGCCAAATAGTATTTGTTAGAGGTATTCAATAATCAATAATTCAAAAATATTGTTTCATAATAACCAGATAATATATTTTGAATCTTCAATGTACATGTATACTTGTTTTACAGTAGCAAACTTAAAAACCTTCTTAAAATCTTATCCTGTTGTTCTAGCTACGTGGCAATACTGTGCAACATCCACCTATTATGTATTTTTTGAACTAACTCAGAAATAATTCGTATACGGAGGAATAGGTGACACCGTCTCTCGAAATATTTAATCTAAATACATTACGTTGCCGTTCTTGTATTGTATTATATATTCAAAGATATTATGATTGATAGATAATCTAGAATTTGAATGAAAAATGAATATAATACAAGTTAATCTGTGTTTCTGAATAAAATCTCAAAATCTTTAATGTAGCTGCATCTAATGCTATATTTGTAATACAATGGGATCCAATAAAATTAAACAGGAAACTACGCTTCAGCAATCTTTTCCTGCCACTTCAACTCTGACAGGTAATTTTTACAAATACATATGTCCACTACCAATTAAATTTGGTTGCAAAAAATGCTGTTTTTCTTAACCTTGTGCATTACTAAAATTGTCTTACGCATTATCATTAAACATTACAAAGATAGTTGTGAATGTAGCTTTATTTTTCTAAAAATAACCCTTTGCTTCGAAATTATTAAAAAATAAAATATTTTTATACGTTATTTTCCAGTTTATTACATTGTGAAATAAAAAAAACGGATTTAAATAAAACATCAGATTTTTTGATTTTTTCACATCCTGACTAAAATTAAACCTTATTGAAAAATACTGCGAACAAAATTTTCTGAAAATAAAAACAAATAAAAGGGTTACCTAACATTACTTTTTATATACAATAAGACAGTCAAATTAATGAATCCTAAAAAGATGTCCAGCCTTAGCGAGTCTTAAACATTTTTCAGGCGACTACTTAAATAATTTATAATAAACTACTGCGGAAAATTTAAAAATACTAATATTTTATTACAATGCACACTTATAACATATCACTTCGAGTTCTACCCATCAACAACAGATGGAACCGCTATAAAAAGAAATCTGATGTGGCCAGCACATAACCTCTCGCCGTATATTTTACCTGGCTGTATGCATAAAGCAAAGAATATTTTTAGAAATACAAATAATATATTCATATAAGTCTATGACGTATAAACTTCTTTATTATTCAATAAGAACATGTTTCAACATAAAAAAATTTCACATATATTTACAAAATCTATAGGATATTTTACCATAAATTATGTACAATAAATTACAAAGTAGAGTTTACCATATATAAATTTTAGGCTGGTAACAGGGATTTTCAATTCGAACTACGTTCTTGTTTACTTTCTCTTCATATCTTCTTTGACTTTTTATTTTTTCATACATGTTGTATCTAAATAACACATTAATTCCCTTTAATAAAGTGATGGATAGATTGCACTCTGATTATTCTTATAACGATGTGTAATTTTGTCAAATTTTACAACTTACTTGAGAAGAATTTGATAGCTTTCTCGCAGTGCAATGTTACTCTAGTCTACAGTGTTCGTGTACATTGTCCCATAATGTTTGAAACAAAAGTTCTTTAACCTATACTTGCCACCTCCATAATAGTCACAGATCAAGAATTCAGAGATTCTCCCAGTACATTTTTCTTTCATTACTCATTATTTCGATGAGATACAATCTTTCTGTATTTTACGTTGCAGAGTGGAGACCATCTTCACTTTCATCTTGTGTTTATACATTTAAATATAGTCTTTCTTCGAGCTGTATTCTCGTTTATATCTATTCTTTACATTTAGATTTTTACCTCTCGCTAAGAGAGGTATTGGATTCATGCTAAAAATCGCATATCCAGATTTTATTGAATAAGCACGTTTTAAGGTCCCTACAATCCGATTTTAACATTTTTACGATGATGTCTGTGTGTGTGTGTGTGTGTGTGTGTGTGTGTGTGTGTGTGTGTGGATGTGTGTGTGTGGGATGTTGGAAGGACGGTTACTCAAAAACTATAAGACTTAAAATTTGTTTAACAACGTATTTCCCAATCGGACATTCATGGGAAGATCTGAAAAGGTTTTGGTAATAATTGGACAACCGGAAGTAGAAGATTCTTGAAAAAAAATCTTCTAAATATTATTTTTTGAAAATTTTTCGTGGTAATATTAAACAAAATTAAATTCTCTATCTGATACATTTACATATTTTATTATATATTCCATAGATTTAGAGATAAAAGAAGTATAATATATAAAATAATCTGTTGTAATAAATTTGACAGCCGAAAGAATGCCATGAAAAATAGTTGATAATTTAAATTATTTGTAACTGACAGATAAATGTCAGTGTCAAAAATAATGAGTAATGAAAGAAAAATGTACTTGGAGAATCCCTTAATGCTTGATCTGTGACTATTATGGAGATGACAAGTCTAGGTTGAAGGACTTAAATTTGTTTCAAACATTATGGGACAATGTACGAGTACACCAGTACTATAGACTAGAGTAACTTTGAATTGCGAAAAAGCTATCAAATTCTTCTCAAGTAAGTTGTAAATATTGACAAAATTACACATCGATATAAGAATAATCGGAGTGCAATCTATCCGTCACTTTATTAAAGGGAATTAGTGTTATTTAGATATAACATGTATGAAAAAATAAAATGTAAAAGAAGATATGTAAGAATAGATGCACAATCCATATATACATTTTAGACCGCCCAAAATTAATGTTTTTACTAGAAGAATATGAAGAGAAAGTAAACAACGTTGTTCGAATTGAAAATTGCTGTTACCAGCCTAATATTTATATATAGTAAACTCTACTTTGTAATTTATTGTAACATAATTTATGGTAAAATATCTTCATGTTGAGACATGCTATTATTGAATAATAAAGAAGTGTATACGTCATAGATTTATATGAATATATTATTTGTATTTATAAAAATATTCTTTGCTTTATGCATACAGCCAGGTAAAATATACGGCGAGAGGTTATGTGCTGGCCACATCAGATTTTTTATATATACATTCATTCTATGAAGAAATTTTGTTCTACTCTTCTAATTTTTCGAGATGATTCCAATTTATTGTTGGCATTAACAGTATTTCTGAAGGGTATGTATAATATACCTATAATTTTAAATATTTAACTATTAATACAATAAGAAATAATATAATGTATGTACTTATCAGAAAAAATCTTCAGTAATGTCTCCGGATTCCTGACACTGATATTTATCTGTCAGTTACAAACATTTTAAATTTTCAACTATTTTTCATGGCAATCTTTCGGCTGTAAAATTTATTACCACAGATTATTTTATATATTATATTTCTTTTATCTCTAAATCTATAGAATATATAATAAAATATTTAAATGTATCAGATAGAGAAGTTAATTTTCTTTAATATTACCAAGAAAAATTTTCAAAAAATAATATTTAGAAGATTTTTTTCCAGTTGTCCAATTGTTACCAAAACCTTTTCAGATCTTCCCATATGAATGTCCAATTGGGAAATACGGAGTTAAACAAATATAAAGTCTTATAGTTTTTCAGTAACCGTCCTTCCAACACACACACACACACACACACACACACACACACACACACAGACATCATCGTAAAAATGTTAAAAACGGATTGTAGGGACCTTAAAACGTGGTTATTCAATAAAATCTGGATATGCGATTTTTAGCATGAATCCAATACCACTCTTAGCGAGAGGTAAAGAGTAAATTAACTAGAACAATTTGTAAAAATATAATAAAATCAAAGTTTTTGTAGGTATACCAAGATTTTTATGCATATATATTTTTATTTTTATAAATGAATGATTACTTACAATATAATATACTAATATTTTAGCATTCTTCATTCTTCAATTCTTTGTTATTACGGTCGGTACAATTGGCAATGGCATAACTCCCTTAATTTTAACCTCAATCATCAAGTGTGAACTCAAACTGTTCCAGTGTAATCATCAGTGCATAATCATCGGTTATTATTACACTAATCGTGACTAATACTTGTAAAAATTAAAAAGGACGTTTTCGACGACGATACAATGGAATTAAGTGATTGTACGCCACCAACAGTGGTAAATGTGAAATCATTCTCGGAACAAATTTTGTTGGCGTATTTTTGTGAACAATCTAAGAAATTTCACCCAGTTCTCTGTGGACAATATACTCCATGCTAAGAAATACTCTTAGTATTCTTCACGATATAGACATGTCGCAAACAAGAAATACAAAAATTTATTTGTGGTCGTCTGAAAAATAGTGTACATACCTCGATTGAAAATGTGATAACAACGCTCATGTACTTACGCAACTCGTCGCTGCGCGTCTCGTGTTCAATTTTACACTCGCATGTTATCTGGCACTTTTGATGCTAATTATGTGATATACTATTATATCAGGACACACATTATATAACATCAAAAAATCACATCTGCAACAAGTGTGATTTATGCACCGATAACTCCTTTCAAATCTTCCATAAAACACCGAAATCTCTCTTCCATGTGTGTGCAGTCGAGTAAATTTACTTTTCCAACGCGTATTGACTTTGCTGAAGTGTAAACGGAACAATAACGAGAGAGTCGGCCATTACAGAATAACCTATCAGATGACGGTGACCGGTATGCTCAGGAAACCAGAATACGAGGAGATAGTAAGAATTAATATTAATATCTCTATATATGACTATGTGTGGGAAAGAAAAGTATTGTTAATTTGGTGTAAATTACAATAGTTACTATGGAATGTGATACGCATTTACGAGAAACCGAATATAAGTTGCTTGAAATAAAAATTGTACAATATCTAAACATAATCATCAAAATTAAAGATAAATTACGAAAGTACAATATACGAAAATCACAAGTTATAAGAAATCTTTCAGATACATAATTGCACATGTAACTTTTAGTAGACCTTGCGCAAGTTATTATAGAAACAGCCTCCAATGCACGATTTGTCTTAATTTTTAATTCGAACAGAAAACAGGCAGTTTAAGATAGCGAATGGTAACTTGAAATCTGTAATACAGCATGTGCAACGAAACGCGGAACATGGGATTTTAAAACTGTGCAACAATTGGGTCTCCTATACATGTTAGAGCAAAAGTACAAGAATGAAAAGTTGTTTATAATTAATTTTTAAGAAATCTTCATTTAACAGAATATTTGTAGCACTAGTTATTTATAAAATAAAATGTTACATTTATTTTCGTCAAAAATCAGATAGCCATGCATGAAAGTAAAAAACAAATAAAACAAAACAAAATATCAATTGAGATCATACTTTAATATTTAATGCTGAATTATAACAATGTAGAGACAATTAAGATTAATTATACTGAAATGTCAGAATGTAATTTTGTATTATTTGTTTCTTTTTTATTTTCATACATGACTATCTGATTTCTGGCGAATATATCATATTTTATATTATAAATATCTAGTGCTACATATATACTCTATTGCATTTCTTTTTCAATTAATTGTAAACAACTTTTCATTCTTGTACTTCTGATCTAAAATTTCAGCACATTTATAAAATCCTATGTTCCGCGTTTCATTGTATACCCTATATAAGGAATACAATGTTTTTTTTTCGTACTACACCAACTACTGATTACTAATTAGTTTTACAGGAAATTTTTAAATACAAAAGTTGTTCAGAATTAAAAACTACACAATATGAGGAAATTAATTGCAAAATATAAGATACTCCAATTAAAAATATAGTGGACTGGTTACTTCCATGTTATACTAGTTATCCAGAAGAAAATTCCGAGCCATTTCTTGAAAGATAGAGCAAAACGTGTACTACTATGCGAACTATATTGGTTGGACTAGTGCAAAGTTTAGGTCGTTTGAGGCTATGCCCCGCGCGAGATCTGATAGACAAAGATGAAAATGGCACTTTATTAAAACACTCCTGTAGAAAGACGCAGTATGATCGAAAGTCGAAGAACCGCTGGTACGTAACTATTAAAAAAAATGGCGCAAAAACCTACCATAGGACGTCGGTTGTTGTATCAATCGCGAGTATGTCGTACTATTATCGCAATGAAACAAAGGCAAGTCCTAGTTCCCTTCTCGCGCCTTCTCGTCAACGTGATCTGTACAAAATAACGTAATGGCTTCTAGACTAATACCCAAAAGTGTATTCGCGTGAATCACTACTCTTAATACAAAATATTTGCAATAACAGTATAGTATATTCGGTGGGTAACCACAATGACATAAAAAAAATCTGATGGACCAACACAATACCTCCCGCCATTTACCTATGGGTTCTCGTTGCCGCGTGCCTGATGTCTGGTCGCGAATCTGAGGAATCCGATTCGATCCCATCGGCATAAAATTAATCCTTGTGGTAAACGCTCGCACAATTCACACATGTCATCATCATTACCGAAATGTGTGTACAAATCAGTTAGCACACCCAGCAATGGATAATATGCCGTGATAATATATTTATTTATTTCTTTATTTAAATACGTACCTAAATATTTACTAATGCTAGAAATTAAGTTCCTTTCCATAAAATTATTGTTCGATTTACAATTTTCCTTTTAAAACATTATTATTATTAATTTGAAATGTTTATTTTTTTGACAGTGACATTTATCTGTCAGTTACATACATTTGAGCTGAACTATGTAACTATGGAGATGTGTTTAAAGCATAAGCTCCGAGATATAATTTTTATATTACTTTATAAATTTATCCATAAAATATATAGAAAAAGTATTAAAGCAAACCTGTAGAAAATGGAATAATCTTTAATTTTTATAATAACAAATTGCGAATAAATTACAATAAGGGTATTT